>JBBMOE010000075.1:1613215-1824878 GCA_037975065.1 Chaetodon trifasciatus
CCAGAGCAACTCCTTGGCTCACAGAGACGTTCACGACTCAGCAGAAGATGTGTATAAGAGACAGTAATAATAATAATAATAATAATAATAATAAGAATAATTAAATTTAAACAAGTGGATACCAACTGAGCAAAGGAGAGAAAGTAGCCTAAGCAACAAAAATAATGAGATGTGTTATTGGGGAACTTTATAGGTTTCCACTGTTTCCAGTCTTTGTGCTAAGCTAAGCAAAACAGCTTTTGGCTGTCGCCTCATCGAACTCACTGCCAGAAAGCAAATTAGTGCATTTCCCAAAATGTGACGAATGTCCGTTGACGCGGTGCTTTTGTGGTGCATATTTCTACTACTGGAAACCAGTTGACATCCAGTAACCTGGAGCTGTGCTTTGCTCAGTGGCATGAGGTAAGGCTCCAGAGCACGCTATCATGATGGGCCCTGGAGGACGCTAGCTGAAGCACACATACCGTCTCGTTACATGACTTGACATTGGACAACATCAACATATTACCCAGCAATCATCATGCCATATGTGTGTATGACAAAAATACAGAAATATGTTATTTAATTGAATAATTCTAGTTTGTTTATAGTCTGCTATATAAAACATAAACAAAACAAACTGAGATCATTTGCTAATCCTTTTTGACATATGCTCAACTGAAAACAGCATAAAGACAATATAAATAAAATAAATAATAAATAAATAAATAAAGACAATATTGGGGGAACTTGCGGGGAACTTGGCCCCACACAGGTCCCAGTGCAGCCACACTGCCGGCACCATCTACATTTACACCCCTGGATAGGCCTGATGCAGCCTTTACCAAAACTGTAAAAGTCTATTGGTGAACTGGTGAACTCAGAGAACCCATTGAACGAAGACACTTCTGTAAATAATTATCCTTGTAGTCTTTTGGGAGTACACAGCAGTATATTGTATACATCCAGTCTCTCTCACTTCTGCTGCTGCCTTGCTTCTGTCTTGTTTTGATCCAGGAAAGAAAGAACGGAGGAACCTGCTCTGGAGCGGTAAGTGGGCCAACTGCCCCGAGTGCATCATTTTCCAAGAAATAGAGGGACCGCTAAGCCCGACAGACTCTGAGGACTCCCTCAACAGATTCATGCTGTATTGTAAGTCATCAGTTCACCCCAAACAATACTAATTTCAGCCCTCTCCCTGACCTTTACCATCTGCAGCTTAGGTTAAATCTTCAGCTTGATCGTCATGTCCAACAAGGGCAGGGAGCAGTAAGTACAGAAGCAGCAAAATTGAGAAAAATGCGAAAAAAAAAGACTTTCAGGCTGGCTGGCAAACTGTGTCACAGAAAGACTGTATGAATGAGAAAGAATGACTGCCTTAATTTAATGTCTGTGTGGGCTGATTAAGAGCTTTCAACTGCCATACTATGTAGATAAGATCTAGAAAATTCAGATAGCGCACTCAGCTTTGGAAGTCTTCAGAGGAAAACATTATCTACAAACAAAATGTGTTCCTTCAGCTTTCTCATTCATATAAACTACTTTGCTTGTTCGCTGGTGTCCTTCCTGTCCTTCTACTTTTAAAACAGACGGTATATTGAAATAAATCCATCTATAATTCATTACATTTTTCAGGTAGTTTAACCACACTACCACACATGGGAAGCCAAAAGCTGAGGTGGCAGTTAGTGCTACTCTGCTAAGCTAGTTATCTTTAGCAGGAGTGCCACAATTGGGATTAGTTGCTGGCTTATTTAGTTAAGAAACTGAGCTACCAAGATAACAATTCATCATAATGGATAGTTTTCAAGCGCAGAATACAGTTAGAGAAAACTCATTAAAGTAAATTTGATTCAGTTGTAGCTATGGCTAGCCTGTGGCATCTCACCAGCTAGCTTGCACTGATTTAGCACGCTAGCTCCTACTTTAGCTAACTGTCTTTCTCTGTGGTAGAAGAGTTAAGGAGTTCTACACTGTTTTCAAAGAAAATGTACCATAATTATGTTTTTAATATGATAAAACAAATGCTAAAGAGTCAGATTCCAGTCTTATCTCAGTTTTGACCAAATATGTAGTTACTGTGGCTGTGTAGTCACATCATTAATCTGAGGGCCCCAAAATCCAATTTTCTGCCTTTAACCCCTGGAACTCCTGGTGACTGCAGCAAAACCCAGGAAATCATGCAGTTAAAACTTTATTTTTGATTATATTCGACTGGAGAGCAATTCCATAGCTCATAACACACATAACTGTGTGTTTTTTTGTACATTTCCTTTCACCGCAGCTCGTCGCAGTGATGTCGACGCTGAGGTGGTGACAGCATTTCTGAAAAAGGCGGCGTGTCACAACATGTTGGCAAGTGTCAAACTACCTCAAAAGAAAGGTTTGTCACTTAGATCCTTTTTTTTTGTTTGTTTCTTGTTGTTGTTTTGGAGATGATGATGCTTCTGAATCTCAAAATGTTTGAAATCTAACAATCATATCTGCATTTACAGAGTTTTGCACCTGAATATGAACAGCAAGGTAGGCACGGATGTTACATTTTACCTCCATTGTATTTTTAATGATCTCATATTTAACTGTCTGTCCTTGCTGATTGAAATTACAGGCTCTTGGTTCTACACAGTTTCTCACAGGATGCTGCTGCTGAGTCATGGACGTCCTGGATGAGTTATTTCATGTTTTCATGTAACAGTGAAACAAATAAAGCAGTTTTTCCTTCAGGAATTGTGTTATTTTATCCACCATTTACGAGTACCAACATTTTTTCACATCACATCATAAAAGCCTTTGATTTGTGGTGTCAGAATGAAAATGCTATGATGAAACATGCAGCCGGCCACAGTGTTCCTTTGATTGTGAGCTCATCCAACTGTTATCCCTGTCACTTTCAGTCCAAATAACCTGAGGCTCAATAGCTTGACTTGAGAAAAAAAAACAAAAAAAAAAAAACACCTTTGTGGGGAGGATCCACCCACAAACACCCAGCACAAAAACCCAGGGAATTCCCACAATGCCACTGAAAAGAAATACCTGCTCACATAACTTGAATGAAGGCAGCACAATTCTCTAACTGGTTGACTTTTTCTTTTTTTAAGCAGTGGGGCAAATGTGATGGAATTATGCCGAGAAAAATACTGATTCACTGAGACTCTGTTAAAATAATATACAGAAACAGTTTCATATCCTTTATATAATGGACTTTTTTGCACCTCTGTGTTGTCATTTGATGTCAAACAGAGAGTTTTGCTATCAACAGCCAGTTTCTGGTCAATTTTCCCCTGGAAAAACATCCCTACAGCGCAGGAAGTGACTGTTATCACAAGTAACACCCTTTACTTTAACTTCACTTTATACATGCATGGCGACAACAGTTTACTCAGAATAAACAGATGGAGATAATGATAGCAGCAGTATGTTTCACAGAAACCGATATTTTACAACCACGTCCTCCGTCCTTGTGCCTCACCTTTACTCTGGGACAAACAAAACACAGCAGGATTGTGAAATCAATGCTCCGCTCTGCCTCGTCACCACTGAGCGTGTCACAGGGACAGTGACACATGCCAAATGTAAGACAGTCCTTCAAACATGTATATAGTAAACAAAGCCCAGTCACTTAGTAACACGCTCTTCTGGACAGGGTGGTGGCGCTGGTGGGAATGTATTTGATGATGAAAACAAAACGAAAACAGAAGTTGAATTCCCCTCATCAGCTTTCCCTGGCTGGTTTCCCATTATTGGTCTCTGCTTTAGAATTTGATCCTTATTTACAACCCACTGTTTGATTTGCAGTGGCACTGCTCTGTGTAGCTGCAGGACTGAGGTAAAAGTACTAATACCACACTGTAAATATACTCCTTTATGAGTAAAAGTCCTGTATTCACCCTATCTAGGTGCAAGTGCAGAGGTATTATCAGCAAAATCTACTTAAGTCTTACAAGTCAAATGGCCCCTGTGAGTGACATTACACCTTTGATTACATTAATAGATTGTTAATTCTGTTGCTTCATTGCATAAGCAGCATTTTCCTGCAGTAGCTGGTCGAGGTGGAACTAGGTTTCGCTGAACTTCCTGTTTGAGGATCAATAACATCTTATCTGGTACATAATATTCAGTTGTTAGTGGACTCCCTTGGTTGCTAACCTAGGGGTCGTGGCCCTCTAAAGGGTCAAAAGATAAATCTGAAGGGCTGTGAGATGATCTCAGTGATAGTAGAGGAAAGAAGAATAAAACAATTCTACTTCTCCATCACCATCTGGTACTCTGCCGCCGATGCCAAGGACAAGGGCAGACTTCACTCTGCTGAGGTGATCGGCTGCAATCTGTCATCCCCACAAGGACCTGTGCGCCTCCAGGACGGGACCCTGGCTGATCCCTCAGGTACCAGATAAAACTTTATGGGACACTCGTCCATCTGCCGTCCATCGGGATCAAAATTACTGTACAGCTCTTCCATTTAAATAACATTTCTTATCACACAATAATTCTTCTACTTAAGTAGCTAGCTTAATCTACTTATATGATTATTTTCATGCACCAATACGCCACGGCAGAACACCTCATATGTGAAAACCTACTTGGCAATAAAACTGATTCTGACCTCTCCTTGACTTTTTGAGACTAATTTAACTGATGCCATATGAGAGGTTTAGAGGGGAAATCTTTCTGGTGGAGCTGCTAACAGCTCACAGACATCTCAAACAAGGCCACATGTTAGATACTGCTTTATGGTAAGGGGTGACAAGCCAAAAAGGTGGTTTAATCTTTACAATGCATTTTATTTTATCCTATATTCTGATCATCATTTTAAGGTAAAATCTTAATCTAAAAAGTAACTGGTAACTCTTGCTGTTCAAAGTTCAGTTAACTAATCACACCTACTCCTTCTTCTTCATAGAAAAATCCAGAATCTATGAATATGCAAATATTTTTTTTTCCATTTGAAAAGTTGCACAGAAGATGCCTCCTACTTCACCGAAAAGTCAATTCTCACGGTATTTGCGCTGGAGGCTTCAAGTTTCCATATCACACTTGTGCAAGCTGCATCCTGGCCCTCGATTAGCTTCTCAGCTAGATGTAATTTCACAAAAATCCCGCTTCTAAGTGAAGGCCTTAAACACAGTTTCGTGTTGTGTTGTGTTCCTGTGCACATGCACCATTCTGCACAGGGAAGATCAAACATCCCAGCAAAGTAACAATAAGCTAAACACACACAGTTTTAAGATTGTGTTTGCTCTTGTTTTTGCAATGCTGACTTGCAGTGAAGCAAAAGTTGAAAATTATGCCCTACTTATGAACATAATGTCACATACTTCGCTGCATTAATCTGGATTAGGAAGGTTGGGGGCTTGTTTACTGATGTTGCTAGGCCACTGTCAATCAAATTAGACCAAATCACAACCAGGGCTGACCGTTAAACTCTTTGTAAATTATACCCAAAGATGTACAGTTGTTAAAAGTGTCATTCCTTTGATCATTTTTCAATACCACATGTTCAAAATGGCACAATCCCCATTAATTCTACATTTGACAGCATCAAAAGTACCGAAGCTGGGTAAAAAATACCTTACCTAAAGTCGGATTTTCAACCCAAGGCTGCACAGAAGAAAAGATGAGGGAGAAAATCAGCTGGTCCTCAACCTGTTGCTGTTAAGGAATTCTCTCCAGCATCAAAAGCACCACGTGACCGGAGACAGAGGCACAAGCAGGCAGCACCACACAAATGGATGTCTGAACAGGCCGCAAGCAACATGCCACTGTTATTCAAGAGGCAAGCGGGGTCTCAAATTCTGGTGTCGTGACAACATTATGAGGGTATATTTTAGAGAAATACTTAGGATTTGAAACCAAGCTTGCAGGGGCTTAAATTCTATTCACTGTTCAAAGCAGAACAGGAGCCAGAGCATTTAGCTATCAAGCTCCTCTCCTCTGGAACCATCTTCCAATCTTTGTCCGGGAGGCAGACACTGTCTCTACATTTAAGAGTAGGCTTAAAACTTTCCTTTTTGATAAAGCTTATAGTTAGGGCTGGCTCAGGCTTGTCCTGGACCAGCCCCTAGTTATGCTGCCATAGCATTAGACTGTCGGGGGACCTCCAAAGATACACCGAGCTCCTCTGTCCCTCTCCATCTGCACGCTTTCATGTCCTACCACGGCGTGGTACTAATTTAGCTCCTTCCCCGGAGTTTCTGTGCTTTGTCGTCTCGCAGGTTCCCGTGGACAGTGGCTGAATCTTGATCGTGGATTACAGCTACGTCTCCTACCATGGCCCTGCCTGACATCCACTGCAAATGCTATTACTGTTATTACATCCACTGTCACTGTTAATGTGACTGCATGTCTGTCTGTCTCTCTCTGTCTGTCTGTCTCTCTCTCTCTCTGACTGCATTTGTCTGTCTCTCTCTGTCTGTCTCTCTCTCTCTCTCCGACAGCATTTCTGTCTCTCTCTCTCTCTGTCTCTCTCACTCTCTGGCTCTCCCTCTCTCACCCAACCGGTCAAGGCAGATGGCCGCCCACCCAGAGCCTGGTTCTGCCTGAGGTTTCTGCCTGTTAAAAGGAAGTTTTTCCTCACCGCTGTTGCCAAGTGCTTGCTCATGAGGGAATTGTTGGGTCTCTGTAGATAAAAGAGCTCGGCCTGTACCAGCTCTATATGTAAAGTGTCCTGAGACAACTTTTGTTGTGATTTGGCGCTATACAAATAAAATTGAATTGAATTGAATTGAATTATAATAAAGCATGTGCAACAACACAGCAGACATAAGCAGAGCGACACACAGTTCTTAATTTCAGACCACACTGACGTTACGCGTCTTACAATCTTAACAGGATCTGAGCTTCTATTAGCATGTATTTAAATTCACTACTGAACCTGGTGGGAAATTATGTGGATGTGATAAGAAGAACTCAGAACTGTGTTTCCATTAAAACCTAACTATCACAGGTACAATACGCAGGAGACAACAGCGAACGACTGTTTGTTCCCTTTGTTTGTGGTGAGTGGGGACAGCACCCATTGGCCCACGACCAGCCCACCACTCTCTCATGTCTCACATGTAGGTGTGTTAGTGAGTGTGTGTTTGTTTGTTTGTACGTTTGTGTGTGCTTGGCAGACATAAAGTAGGAGACAGATGGTGACATTTATATAATCCAGGAGAACATACACTGTGGTTGGGGATGTCCCATGGAGCATGAAACCAAACAGTGAAGTCAAATAGAAATTGACCCTCACTCTCTGTCTCTCATTGCAACTTTCACTACTGTTTTCATGACCAAGATTTCTCATCCTCACTTCTACATTTACACTTGATATACTGAAACTTTGTTGCTCTTACCATCAATGCAGTTCCTTAGATCAAGATATTTTTTCAGCAATAAGGCCGTATCTCATTGTGTTGTCTCTTATCTTATCTTATCTCAACGCTGGTGAGGCTTCACTGTGCATTACAGCTGCTTTCAGGATGTGGGCGAAAGTAAAAGCAGGGCAGCTTCTTCAGCGCAACTTGTTCCACCTCAAAGGATAAAGTTCACAATTTGTCTTAAAATAATACTCAACTGCCACAGAACAAAGCTGCGGCAGTGAAATTAGGATTATACACATAGAACTGAATTGGCTTAGTCAAAATCCCTTTGCTTAAGGTTAGTAAAGTTTGTGGTTTCAGCTAAAGTGTGAAGGTCACTGCGGACTTTTTCTGCACTGAACCAGACCACGATCTTCCCCTCTCCTCACACGAGCCTTAATAAAAAAGTTTGATGATGCTGTAGTCGCGTAAGAGGAAGAACAAATGTTTTGATGGGAAAACAATGAAATTAGTTGTGTAGAAAAGAAATTTAAACAAGACAGAGTTGCATTAAAAGGCCCCGAGCTTTCAATGTAAGATGAAAATAGTCATTCTGTGTAAAAATCAGTTTATCTGAATCGAATATGAGGCTCGATCAGTTTGAGTCAGTGAAATCAGGGATTAAAGTCTGTTAGGACGACATTCCCTCTCTGTGATAGGTCCATAATCTTCCAAGTCTGCTGTAAAACTACAGTCCAGTGCTCATATAAGCATTTTTTGCATGCTGTACTCATTCCTCCTGTTCATACTGGCATCTAAAAGATCTCTTCTGAGTGGGTCAGACACTCCAGTGGAAATCATCCAAAGATACATTTGTTTAGTATAAAATTCCCTCTTTGTGTTTCTCTAGAAAAGTTTCCCTGTTGTGCTGCAGAGGAGGGATGCTGTCCTTTAATGACCTGCTGGACAGCAGAACAGAATACTGAGCTATCACTCTACCAACATAAACCATTACAGACAGGATATGTAGCATCCACCTAAACTCCACGCTGAGGATATTTTAATATATAAACCCAAAATTAGGCAATCTACAAAATCTCACTATGTGCTTCACACAGATTACATCACTAAAGGCTAAATTTGGGCAAATAAGTGCTGGCAAGAAACTAAATGACCAAAAAAACAAAAGCCACAAAAAATCTAAACAGCCAAAAAATGACCCAAACAAATGATGGGTGGGAATTTACACTCTGCGCTGGCTTGGTGCTGGTGTGGCACATCTTACTCACACTGTCCTCTTAGTAGTTTAAAATAAACTCCAAAAAAAATCCCATGCTCGTGAGGCACTTTCTCAAATTAAATGCATGAGAAACTTTCAAGTTAGATCAAATGTGCCCCTTAATTGGTTTGTCAAGGAGCAGGAAGGAAGGTAGTGGCTGAACTTGCTTTGTTAACCCTTAATAGTTCAAATGTACAACACATGCGAACACGTGGTTAGCTGTTACTATATATACTCGGTCTCACAGGCAGAAAATACGTGACAAATCTTATTCATGCTGTCCTCTTGGTGGCTTATAAGAGACTTTATTAACAATTTATTCTGACTCATGTGCACTTTTCTACTCCGAACACATGAACTTTGTGCATTTTGTCCCATAACTGATTAGTCAACGGGAAACAGGAAGAATGGCTGAATTTAACCTTTGATTTTCAAAGAAACCCCCAAATGTATGTGAACATGTAAGTCTGGGGTATGTTCAAGCACTTCATGAACTCTTCTGGAGCTTTCTTGACACTTTTTACCACTACATACTGTATGTAAACACTTATTTATACTATGCTTACATACTGAGTCTTTCATTGAGAAAAGCACCTCTGGAGAGACTCACAATGAGGCAGCAGCGTGTTGAAAGTGTCATTACAGAAGAGACAGGTTGTGTGTTTCCTCACCACACATCAGATCAATTCACATTAAATGTAATGTGTGAAAAAAACCCCTGTCATATTTGTTTGGGTGTTAAACTCTGACAGTGACCTATAAACATTGGAAATCACAACCACCTACCACAGAGTGTCAGCAAGGGGCCGCACCATCGACCTGTTTCTTCTTCTGTCACTAAGAATCGCATGTCTTCCCATCTTATTCAACACATTTAAGCTTTTTTTTTTTTTTTAATAATTTGCCCTTAGATATGTTCCTCTCGCTTTCATTTTTAGGGGCAGCTGAGTGCCACCCTTTGTTCCACATCAAAGTGATACTATATGAAACTGCACTTCGGTTTCATTAATCCAATAAAAGTTTCACACCAGTTCTTATGTGGTGCTTCACAGTTTCGCCCCACATGCAATACATTTATCTATCCACAAGTGGAGCCACCTACACCACAGCCTCCTTCCTCCTCTCTGTCAAACCACAACTGTCTGTACACATCTACAGAGGGGAAAAAAAACACCACCTCATCTTCACTACAGGCTCATGTAAAAGGGAAAACCCTGTCAACCTGTCATGTCTCTCAGAGAGAAGCAGCAGATGAATTTGGACACTGAGAGTGCAGCACACACTGGGTGAGTCAAGATTTAGTGAGTGAATTCAGTTCCTCTCTTAAATATGCGTCAGAATATTGTTTAACATTCCTGTGATATCTCTGAGAATACCAGGCTTTGTGTGGTTAGTCAGCGGTCGGCGGGTCATTGCTGGTGAGACAAGAAGTGTTTAGATGCTGAAATTCCAAACCTGAAGAAGACACATGTTGGAGGATGGGATTTGTTTTTAAATCAAGCCACTGCTTCAGTATTTCTGCAGAGGAAATAAAGACATTTTGGTACAGCTGAAGAGCATCAATTTCCATCTGTTTCCATAGTCGAAAGCCAAATTCACGCTCATTCAGAACAAACAGACTTAATGTGACCTGTTGGGATATTGTTTATTTGCTGATTGGCATTTTGACTAATCAACATATTAAAGCTTGACGTTTCTGGGACACTCTGTATAAATAAGGATGTGATGTAGAATCAGGTACTTGATGAATCCAGTGAACACATGGAAGATGCTGCAGTCCACGATGATTAAAGAGACAGCGTTCAGATGAGAACGGGTAGTTTTAGTTTTTCCCACTGAAGACCCCAGAGATGGAAATACAGTTTTCCACTTCATATTTTTCTCATCAGGTAGGAGCAAAAATGTTCATTCTACCATATTTGTCAGCTTACAGAATGACAGAGTGATTTAATCCTTTCACTGTCTAACTCTCACTCTCCCACTCCTTACCATACATCACATACAGCGGAAAGTGAAGCAGAGCGACACCATCATGACATTTTAGCACAGAGGTTTGGGGTTTGATTGACAGCTGCTTGTCACACAATGCAAGTGGTATCTTAGCTGATCACTGATAAGTTTCAGTCATGACAAATAAATGAACCACATATTTTCCACTGACATGCCACCCTGTGCAAGACCACCAAAAAACTCCCACTCAGGTAAAGTCCCAGAGAAGCAGAAACATGGTGGCTATAAGTGAGGGGACATGTACCCACAATGCAATGCATACAAGACAGTCAACCTGGGATGCATACAAAGGGTCCTGTTGTGCGGGAAAGTTGATTTTTGAGCTTGCGGTTAAAGGACAGTAATGTTTTTGCAACCTGAGATGTATTTAATGAGTTTTGCTCATCATTCCTCTGAGTCATTCTGGAATTAATCAGGAAGATCAACGCGAACAGTCAGCCAGGTTCTTCTCAGCCTTCCTGTCCGTTCTCTTATCTTTATCAGTTATTTAGATAAGGTGGTTAAACTGGGGATTTATTTGCAGCATTTCTAAGTGTCTGACCACTTGTGCTTGTTGGCAGTGGTGGAGTACTTAAGTACTTAAATCATTTGCATAAGTAGAAGTACCAACGATCAAGTATGACAATGCAAACATGCTCCTTTATACAGGTAAAAGTCCTGCGTTCAAAATAAAAAGCACAAAAAGTATCATCAGGATATATTTAGTGTCACAGTAAAAGCACTCCTTCAGGAAACAGCCTTTGTCAGTGATATATTATATTACTCGACTATTAATACAGATGCATCAATGTGTAAGTAGTACTTTTCTGTTGTAGGGTGTCAAACTGGAGCTAGTTTTAACTATTTTACATATAATTGGGTGGTTTAGTCCACTGGGTTTTATCCTCGGGGTCAGACCCCTCCAAAGGGTCACAACATGAACCTGAAGGAGCTCTCCTACACACATTGGTTTTCATTTTTAGACTTTGCTTTTTTTATGAAATTACATCTTTGGGCCTCAGACAGCTATGTAAATGAAATCATGTGAGATGTCTGCAGGGTAAATGTCCCTTTGGTGGAACTACAAACAACTCATAAACATCTATAAAGTGACAAGGGGCCCCACCTACACACTGCTTCATTTGTACAGGGTCACAAGCCACTGACTGGAAGTAAGACTGGAAACTACTGCTTTCATAGTGGATTGTGTTTATGAGCTTATTTATTGTAGAATCTTAATCTGAAAAGTAACAAATTAGAGCTGTCAGATAAATGTAATGGAATAAAAAGTATACTATAAGATACTAATATACTTACTTAAAATCCACACTAAAATCAGTACAATCCCCTCAAATATATGTCAAAACTAATGTGTGTGTGTGTGTGTGTGTGTGTGTGTGTGTGTGTGTGTGTGTGTGTGTGTGTGTGTGTGTGTGTGTATTTGGCAGGATGGAGTGTCAGTCGAGGTCCTCTTATAAGTACCTGCTGCTGCAGGTGTGGTGCGGTGTCCTCACGGTGGCCATGGTGGTCATGGCTGCATTTGTCACTTCAATCAAGCCAAAGTCAAATGAGGTCAGTACGTCTGCCACAAGAAGAGAAAAAAAAAACTTGAATAGGATTGCAGTTGGAAGAGTTTGGACTACGATGTTAGGCTTCACATTTCATCCATGACCTTTTTCATGTAGCTGATGTAGCAAAAAAAAAGTAGCTTTTCAGTGTGTTATATGTAATCACAAAGCAGGTTCAGTCTAACCTCTTAGTTTGTTGCTGTGAGTCAAGTAAGTGCCTCTAGGTGGCAGCGACATCATGACACAAGGATGCTCCAAGGTACCTCGGTTGTAGTATACGTCCACTTAAAGGGTGGACAGAGTGACGGAACACTTGTACAGTACAGTGCGGTTCAATGTAAACGTCACCACAAACTACAGCCTCAGAAAGAACCACAGAGCCGAAGCAAACGAGTCTTTGACACAAAGTATTTACTGCAGAGTACTAGATTACATTATGTCATTCAGGTGTTTCTGTCATTGTGTACATAGTAGTTCCCCGTCTTAAATCTAAGCCAGGCTCTTGTCATTTTTGGGTTTTCCAGATGAACCCTCCCAAAAGCCATTGACTCGTCTACAACACGTAATATCCAAGGCTGAGTTACACTGTAGTTCTTGGGAAATTGATGCTTTGGACTCATGGTTTTCACTGACGCTGACAAAATCTAATCTGTAGCTCTCTATTGTCTCTGAGTCGACAAAGTAATGGAAAGGATGATAAAGACGATGATGATGCAATGACGTTTTTTTTTTCTATCTTTTTAAGGATGAGGTCGCTACAATGAAGCCAAATGTCAGTCCAACAGGTATATTGATTAGATGCAAGGTGTACACTTCAAATGATGCCTTTTAAAGGTGCAATATGTACGACTTTTAGTTTAAAATATTCACAAATTAACTAAAATTATCAATAGAATGAGACACATTAACAGTTTTTGCTTCGTGTCAGACGTCTATGTGCTGTGCTGCAGAGATATTAACTGGTTTGGCTCCTGGTACCCCAGGGCTAACCCCGTCATAGTGCCCAGTCAGGCTCTCAGATGTGGGCCTTGATTAAAGCCAGATGTCCCCCTCGCTCCTCTCCCGCCTCTCCTGTCCTCGCCTGATCCTGCTCTGTCTTTGTTGACCCCAGAGTCAGAGTGCTGGTCAGAGCTACCGTCAGTCACCCTGATACTGTTTTCCCTGTCGGCAAACTGGCCTCCGTCAGTGTCGTGGGCTGTGTTCTGTCCTGGTCCCATGTTCAATGGGAGGCTGCTGAGCCTCCTCCTCCTCCCAGTGGCCCAAAGCTCCTGCACTAGCAGTGTTAAAACACTAAACTCCCCCTGTGCTCCAAGCTCCCAGTCCAGGCAGAGTAGGACCGCTAGCTGCACGGCTAACTAGTTAACTAGCTAACAGCATTAGTTAGCAGCAGTTAGCAGTTACTCTGGTTATATATTGGCCCCTATTTGTTAGCATGAATTCAAGAAGTGGCCAGCTCTTACATGGTGCACCTTTAAAGTAACCTCACATTAGTGCACAAATTAAGGGCTTATGAGTATTTTCATAATAACATAAAAGCATGTCACATTTCCATGAATGAAGCTGAATTTAACTCACATCTTTTCTTTTGCAGCCAACACTTTAATGGCTTCCTTAAGATCAATAGGTAAGTTAGATCATTTTTTACGCTTAACATCCCAAACTTTTTAAAGAAATTACGACCAACTGAAAGAAGCTACTGGCAGAACTGAGGAAATAAAATACACCGTGAACATTTCCACAGTTATTGCATCATTAGCTAACCTCTCAGTTATGTTGCTTTTCAGGATCCCCTCCCTCATACATCGAGCTTGTCAAGTGTAAGTAAACTTCCTCTTCTGGCTAATATTCAGATGCATGTTCATCACTTCTTCTTATGTGGTAAATCAATGTGTTTTGATGGTTGTGAGTATATAAAGAAATGATACTGTCAAGTATATTTTAGACAGCTGTAGAGAGTATGTGTGAGTTATTACCTCAGTGCTGTCTGTGTTTGGATTTTTTTGAGCTTGAAGGCAAATCTGAAATGTAAATCAAGTAGAGATTTGGTGCCGTAAGTTGCATTTTTAAATCTTCAGTCCACCATTTTGCATTTCTCACATCTGTTGTTTATGTCTTGGTCAAGTTTAAACGATGAGATGTTGAGATATTTCCAGTGACAGAAGAAAGTTTTTCATCTTTCTGAAACATCCACAGTCAATGTCGGGTTTTGCTGCTGGTGTCTAAGATTTCAAAGAGCGAGGACTTCTCTAGAGCTGTCATTTCACACCGACTTTCAACAACCACACGGAGAAAACTAGACAGATGAGACCCCACATTCTAGCCCACAGACGTGTTAATTGATGGGATTGGACTCTCGCTTTTTACTGATCTCTGTTGCCGTCATTACGCTTCTGATGCCACACTTCACACCTCCAGATGATGGCTTCACGCATGTTGTCTGGGAGCTGCTGAAAGTCATTCTCAGAAACGTAGGAAGCCGTTAAATGAAGACAGGGCTGATTGAGAGGAGGCGGCTGCACAGAAGAGGAAATAAAAACTCCTGATAAGAACTATATAACAGATATTTTTAAGTGAGACGTTCAGATTGATTGAAACAGACCTCAGAGGGTTAAAAACCCCGAATATGTATTATCAGCTTCCTGCTACATGCAGTGGAGTCCGAACACACCTTTTTCCGCCAGAGGTACAGCATCTTTTGTCATTTCTCATCTTCCTGTATTTCTGTTTTTGTCCTTGCTCCACTCCCTGGTTGAAGTCACAAATTTGACCCAAAATGTAGTTGAGTGTTAAACTC
This sequence comes from Chaetodon trifasciatus, assembly GCA_037975065.1. Lineage (NCBI taxonomy): Eukaryota > Metazoa > Chordata > Actinopteri > Chaetodontiformes > Chaetodontidae > Chaetodon > Chaetodon trifasciatus. The sequence continues at coordinate 1,628,105 of JBBMOE010000075.1, forward strand.
TTAACAAATAATAACTACAGATGTTTTTGCCTTCCACTGTTACTAATGCAGTCATGAATATTTAATGAGATAGAGATATTTGAAGCTTTAAGGGCCTTAAACTACAATTGTTTGTACATGTAAAAAGTTACACTAGAACAGCAGCATATACAGTTTATCTGTCACTCTCCAGCTGAACAACTATTATATCAAAGAGATTAATGTACACTACTTTGGCACATAATTCATCTGCATGCACGCTCAGTGAGGCTAAACCACTGACTGACAGAGACAGAGTAGCTTTGTCATGTTTCCAGTCTCATGCGTTGTGCTCCTCCCACCACACTGCCTCTTTCCTGTGTGAAGTGGGTTCCTAGAACCTCAACAAACCCCAAGAAGAGCTGTAATGTGGGCTACACTGACTCAAGGTATAATTACAGCCCACAGCATCAGACACCATCAGTTTGTCAGGGGATGCTTAGTCTGCCACATGGAAGGAAATTAACCATTAATTGAAAGATCAACTCTGTTTGCCTGACTGATGAATATTTGACTGTGGGTGTTTCAAAGGGGCTTGGTAGACTATAGAACTACAATTTGAGCCAAAGAGGTCTCATATGTATCCGCCTAAAGTTGGATGAGCTGAAAATGTTTTCATAGCTAAGCAACTAAGTAAAATTTTGCAAATCTATCCACAGCTATAGGCAAGGATTCTTGGGAAACCTTGGACAGCTGTGAAGTCTGCTCTCTCGACCTGCAAAACGACAACATCCACTTCAAGAAGGACAGCGTCTACTTCATCTACGCCCAGGTCACCTTCAGCAAGCACCATAAGGAAAATCAGACCAATCATGTGATTCTGAAAAAAAATGCCTCGTTTGGTAAAAGTGCCAAGATACTGATTCAGGGGACCTTCCCGCACACAACAGAGGGCTCTCTGTGGGTGGCCAAGATGGTCAAGCTCACAAGGGGAGACAGTGTCAGCTTAAATATCACAGGTGATTATCTAAAAGACAGAACATGCACATTCTGGGGTGCCTATCAGCTCCATTAGCACTGCCAGTCTCCAGGATTTGATACTGTACAAGAGAGAATCATTCAGGGTTGGACTTGTATGTTCCTCGTAATCCTGTGCTAATATGTTACAGCAAAACCTGTGTTTTGTTCCCATGGAGGTGCTGGATATCTAACCAAATTTTATGCCAGATGATACTCAAAATAACAGGGATTCAGTGATGTTCAGCAATTACTGTATCTCGTAGATACCCTTGGCTTTACCCTGCAAGCTAACCTTTGTGGTCAACATGGAACACTAAAATGCTAAAAGCTCCATCGGGCAGGATGAGGAAGGTTTTAACTACAGATTTTACAGAGTAAAACCTCTTAATAAACGGTCACATCTTCATAGTCTATTGATTTTGGACAACAATATCTTGGGAAAACAACAAACATCAGTCCAACCTTGGCTGAGTCTCTACTCTTGAAATTGTGTGGTGTACAGCATTGTAAAATGTGTGTGATGTCTGGGGGCATGAATATGTTTGTTTTCACTGCTATGTTCTTGTATAATTTATGAAATGGAGTATTATGTTGGTGGTGGTTTAATTCAAAGTACTAAAAGAGTAATAAAACCTGTATCATATCAAAGCCGTTGACTTACTGACTTTACATGTGCACTGTGAGCAGCCAGCTGACCACACGGTGGTGCCACCTCCCTCCAAATAAGAGGGAACATGAAAGACTCCATGTACCGTGTATTATACTCACCATTCATGTCACAGATCCCATTACACAGCCTGATAACACACTATAATCATCTGCTGATTTAAAAAACTTGACTCTAACCACAAAGTCATTCCACAGATGCCCATGAAACCCCAAGATTACTATTACAGCTCCTGCCAACACAAAACGAAGCGTTGCTCATCTCATTGGCCTGAGGCTAATACAGTACACGCATACAGTACGGAACAGTACTGTACAACTTTAACGATGTGTTGCCTCAAGCAGGCAGGAGCAACAGGTGCAAAACAGGAAGCCACATATTTGGTGCAATATCAGTCATACTGCTTCCCCTTTACAACACATCCACAGACATATCTGAACTCGAAACGCCCTCGGATCAAACTCCTTGGAGGCTGTTTGGTTCCCCTCATGACATATGTATGAATGCTATTCTCAGATTCGCTGTGAGATAATGTGGACTTTTCTGTCTGTCTGACCTTCGCACTACAGTCCCTCAGCTCGAATTAAGCTGCTGATGTGTCAATGCGCCAAATGAACCAAAGCAATTTCCTGCACACCGGTGGATTTTAACCAGTCTGATTGGGATTCATTTGATGAACTGAACAAGAGTCATCCAGTAAACACTGGACTACCTTTAAACATCTCATAAGCCAGGAAGCTCATTTAAGATTTATTTTAATGCAAGCGGTAAAACTTAAACTGTGGAAACCCTAAATTTTTAAGAGTCCACAGCCATGCTAGCAGCTCTATGAGGTCTGTCTTAGGCACAGTGGTGCTTCCAGCTAATTGCTAACATCCGCATGCTAATATGGGCTGTGTCCTAAATAACTCCATACTATATAATGCACCATATTTATTGTCTGCTGTTTTATTTAAGTACAACTGTGCCCATGGCATGTATGCTACTTTCTGCTAACAATCCCACAATGCACTGCTCAGCATTTTACAGGTGAGCAAATGAATGCTGTGGGACTCCATCCCCTGGCAGCGATGACATAAAATGACGATTTGTTGCTCAGTATTGAGTGAAGTGCTCAGTATGTACTGTGTTTTCTGGGATGTGAGTGAGGAGTCATTGCTGATGTTAACAGGCACAATCTTTATCATATTAACCATCTTAATTTAGCATGTTAGCATGATAACATTTGCTCAGTAGCACTTAAGTCAGAGTATAGCTGGGGCTGATGGGAATGTCATCAGTTTTGCCAGTACTTGCTCATGAACCAAAGTGTTGGACAAATTAAAATTTGACCTGAGATGGAGCCACATGAAAAGTTAAGGGATCACCAAAGTTATTAGAATTCATCAGGGGGACATACAACCTGATGCACCAGATGGTTTATTGCACACGACCATCTGGGAAGTCGTCCTTGGAAACTGTTTGGAAAAGGCCAGGCACTTTCAAAAAATATTTGGCAGGTGACTGAATGAACCATCTGTCATCTTCAACCAATCAGATCAGCTGACCATATGATGTAGGAGAGCGAAAGTCTTGCCGAAGGCAGTCGGGAGGAGAGCGAAAGCCTGTTTTCCACTGAGAAAAGCCTTCGGAGCCAATCTTCGCTCTTCTTCAACAAAGAATACTCTCTACTTATGACATAACTGATGCTAGCTGCATCTACGCTAACCTCAAACAGTGGTTTCTCCCACTGTTGACACACCTACACAACTGCCACCCACCTACACGAAAACTCAGGGGATCAGTTCATCTAATAGTTATTTCGTCACCTGATGTTTCAATCCACCGAGTCTCTTGGTGAGTAAAAAGGTCTTTCTCCAAGTGTTAATTATTAGCCTTTGGGTTAGGCCCTAACCCAATCTTAAACCCCCACCATAATGACTGTAAAACACATTCACATGCAGCGCAGAAGCTGATTTAACATCACAGAAACCCCTCTTTCTTACCAACACTTTATAAATAGGATCGATTTGACTTCATGTGACGTGGCAAAAATTCCCTTTGTGTGAGACCTGCACATGACCTGTGGACATGTGGGCCACTCTAAGAACAGGATTCAGAGACAGCAGGTGGCATGACATCACCTCCAACAGGTATGATTAGGCTGCTGATTTCCTCACAACACTTCCTTTGTTTCCTCGTCCCTTTGTAGTCCCGTGGGAGCTGTTTGTCAGCCTTATCATGTCTGTCAGCTTCTTCGTCCAGGCTTGACGACATTCTGAGCCTCAGAGAGACACTGAGATGTTCTTGTCTACGTCTAAAGACACAAATTTACCTGCGGCTTCATTCCAGGTCGGTTAAATAAGATCAAACATTAAAAGACGTGATAAGATAAGATATGAGGCAAGTTAAGGCATCTCTGGTGGAGACGAGGGGGAGATTAACATTAGTGATGGTGTGTGCTCAAACACTTGTTCAGTTAATTCCTTGTTGTCCTGACCATTAAGCAGCTCTTCCAGATGGAGGGTTTATTTTATTTAAGGCTTTGTAAACCATTATGCTTAATGTGCAAGGCTTCTTTGGTGTTTATGAAATAATCACATTACCTCTAATAGCTTCTTCTAGTAAATTTTCCAGACATTTTTACAATTAGAGACAGTTTACTTTTATTATTGTTTCTTTTCACCAAGTTGAAGTGTTAAAAGCCTCAATACTTTAAGCTTTAAGCTTTTACACGCCAACACTTGTTCCCACGGCAAAACAAAATATACTTTTCAAAAGGTGCAAATGTTGCATATATGCAGACATACTGAGATCTGCTATTAACGTAAAAGTAACAATATCTCAAAGGAAAAATACTGCATTACAAGTTCAAGTGTAACAGAAATATTACCAAAAAGAATGCATCATATTTTATGAGTTCATCATATTTTGTGTGTGAAATCCTTCTCCACCACAAACATGCACACAAGTATAGTACTGGTGTACATGTACTTTGTTACAGTCCACTACTTCATAAATGTTTTATAAGTTGTAATCTACAGTATGTTTGCTGTGAAAGTCACAGCCATCCAGCAGAGGACTGAAATAGTATTTTTCGCTTCAGTGCATCATGCAAATGTCTTTTTAGACAGATACATCGGAGTGTTTTATTAATCCCAAAGGGGAAATTACAGTGTTACAGCCAAGCGCATCACACATGAAAGAAACAAATACAATTATAAAGGCAAACAAAATCCAAATAACTACAATAGACTAAAGCTAAACAGCTATGCAAGTCAGCATAATGACTGAACTATGAAGGTCCCATCTGTGTCAAACCAGCTCATCTCATCAGTGTATACTGATAATGAAATTAAAAGTTAAGACACATCAGCCTTCGTGCTATGGGCCCATGTGAGAGGAAACACTGAAAAATAATCATTCCTGGTGTATCAGTCTCACTTCCTGCCTCATGCACATCACCATTAGGTATTAGCTGCTTTTATTATGCGTAATTATGTGTTTTTATTATATTTAATAATGCAAAAAAGGGGGAAAAACATCTATCATCACTTCCTCCATCTTGTCAGTCATTCTCAAATGCCAATCACCTGACTCAAAGTCATGTTGACAGGATGTACTTCCTGTATTCCAGTGTTGTCTTTTTTTCAGCATAAATTTTTTGGTTGATTTAACTGTAGCTTTGGTCACATGTTCGTGCTCATGTTGGACGAACTGTTCATCATGTGATAGTGTTTGAGAACAAATACAGACAGCTGGCCTCGGTGAAAAAAGTTTTGAAAAATGAAGGTTTTTTTGTTTTGTTTTGTTTTGTTCTGCTGTGATTTTTGAGTTCCCAGTATGATGAAGTGGGAAGAAATGTGGAGAAAAGTTTCACTCATTTCAGCCACTGCATCATTTGCATAAACAAAATCAATAAACTCTGTCGCTGCTTTGCCTCAACAAAGGTCAACTGTGTGACCACAAAGATCAACAAGGCAAGAAAAGCGTAGGAGGAATCGTCTGACAAACATTAAATTTATGAAATGCAGGAACTGATGCCCTGGAGATTAGAGAAGTGGGCCTAAAACTGGAATGTAAAATCTGAATCCCCGGCAAGTGGGAAAGTCTGAAAAACAATGCCTTCTGCCTGCCACAGAAAAAAAAAAAGGCCAGCAGCAGATGCGAGACTCAGGAAGAGCTTGCATGCTCTGCAAGTCCTCAAAGGTCAAAGGGATTAAACTCCACCGTAACAACACTTACGTCTTAGTCACACTGCAGACTTCCCTTTGTCACAGCGACTGCATCCGTCCAAATTCTAACTGACTCACACAGGATGGACAGATTTTACCGTGGCTGAAGTCCAAGGTTATCTACAGCAATGGTTATCATGTGCTTGTTTTGACTCCTTCTGACCGGTGATGCTATGACATCTTAAACCTGCTCTAATCAGTATTTTTGTATGAACAATGGAAGGACTGAGTAATGTGAAGGCTGTCACTGGATGTGACAAATCCACAGAGAGCGATCACCCCTCGGCAATTCCCATCAGCCCTATGACGCCTTGCAGCATCTTGACTTTTATTTGTTTGTTTGTTTATTTGTTTGTTTCCAGCAACTCCTCCAAGTTACATGGAAAAAGACGTAGTGTGTAACTGCCCTTTATGACACATGGTAGCATTTTCTGATCTGGTGTCCCGATCAGCATGGACGACATCATTCGTCTGTGCTTTACAAAACCGTTACAAATCACAGTTGAGAAATAAATCCATTTTATAAACTGACAACGCTATGGTTAAGGTTTGGTTAGGTTTTGGCTCAAAAACACCTTGGTAAGGCTTTGGGAAACATCGTGGTTTGGGTTAAAATTACTACTTAGGTAAGGTTAGGGGACCTTCATCGTCATGGTTACAAAAATAAACACATGGTTAAGGTTATGGAGCAGTAACCTTAGAAGGCTTTGTCACTTAAACATAAGCATATGTTGTTTGGAGGTATTTGCTGAAATGACTGATTCTGACAGGACACGACTTTACCCCCAACCTGACTGTTGTGACTGTTCTCACTGCTCTCATCAGCCGAGTTTCCAGCTGTTGCAGACAGCTGTTTTTACCGACAAAGCTCTGATAAACCTGCTGTTCACGACCTGCACGGCTGACTCTCGACAGGCGGCTGTGACCTTCAAGGTGAGGGTGAAAATATGACACTAGATTCCTTTGATGCAAATGTACTTATGGTTAATCATATGTTGAAGACCACATATAAGTGACTAACCAACTTTTTTTATATTACAGTTCTGTTACCACCGAATTTCTCATGTTCTTATATGGATTGTTTACACGGCGAAACACTTCCACCAGATTTGCTCACAATGTCCAGACAACACACCAGATAATCCGAATCAGGTTTATTGACAAGTGGGAACAAATGAGGAATTTGCTTTCATATTTTGGTGCATAACAATAAACATACCAAGAGAAATGTCAATGCACTGCACTGAGTGAGATATTAGTAAATCAGCGAGGAGAGAAGAGAAGCAGCTCAGCCCCGATAAGGTCAAACTGACCAAAATGTTGCATTTACATCGTGGGTAATATTTAAGATCGTTTGGCGAGTTTATTCTATGAAACCAATCATTATCACAAAGATGCCTCATGTTAAACTGAGCTGCAGTGACGCAACACGATCGTAACGCATCATGCCACTTTTTCTAAACTTTTTGTCCCTGTCAGGATCCTGTAGAAATGATAACTCCGTATTTCCAGCGAGATGATTGGTCTTGGTTACCGTGGTGATCCACACCAGTGAGCTTGCGTCACGAGACCGGAAAACCTAGTCCAAACATAGCTAGCTAACCAGTTATAGCTAGTTAGCCAGTCATATGTATATATACATATGACTGGCTAACTCGCTAATGTCGCTTCGTGGTACAGGCTAGCTAGCTGGTGAACATTGCAATTAGCTGCTAAGGAGACAGAAATCTCCCTCAGGAGTAAGAGATCAGTTAGAGTTAAAAAGAGAGCGGATGTTGGATTTACCTGTGTCAGCTGGGCAGAAACACGTTTCCAAATGAATGTTAATGTTGCTCCGTGTCGGATGTGTGAAACGGAAGCTGTTTGCTAACACGTTCGCCATTTGTAAGACGTGTGTCACAGTTGTGTTTATACCGTGTTGCACTGCCTCTATGTGGCCAAAATAAATAAATAAATCAATGTACCATTAATGCGCTCTATTCATCCTTATCTGTTAAAGGATAATTCTGGTTTGCCTTTTTTTTTTCTTTCTTCTTTTGTTATGATAATGTTGTATTCACCAAAGCTGAGATCTGGGCACATCACCCTACAAAGTCCAACAGGGCGAGATGATCAGAGAACTTGTAACATTAGTCAGTTTTTTGGTGGTAAAAGCGAAAGTGAGAGCACACAAACTGTTGATATTGATCCCTCATTGTACAGAACAGCTGTGCCTGCACAATTAGGGCAAGCATGGTAGGTAAAAGTTGAAGCAGGAAGTCAATCTGTGACAGTGTGCAGCTGTGATGGATGTTGACAGTGTGCGGCTGGGAAATCATTTTCAAGTTCACCTTAATTATCTGTTCCAATTAATCAGACTTTCCTGAGTTTGTACATTTGATTGTTTGGCTACTTGAATTTCTCACCCTCTTGAACTTGTCTCTATGTTCCCCAACCTCAGAAATTAACTTGTTGAATATAGCGTCATCGCCAAAAGTACAAAAGCAACACCCAAATTATCATCCTTCAAAAAAACACTGGATCTTTGTCTGGTTTTTGATGTATCACAAATGCTGCCCTTATAATTTAAAATGTATAAACTCCACCGAGACAAATTCCTGTATGTTTACTGCATTTCAGTTAGGAAACATTTGGATCCTAAATTAGTGTAAATCCTGACACTCAAACTTCCCACCACCACCGACTTGGAAGTTCATCTCTTAAACAGCTAATTATAGCCTCCAAGGACTGTGAGCACTGGCCTCATCGGCCTGCGTTGGCTGTGTGCTATTTGTTTTGGAGGCCTGTCAAACACACAGCACTGTACATTTCACAACACACACACACACACACACACACACACACACACACACAGTGTTATACTGACCTTGAATGCATTTTCTCCCACTAAAATCAACACCTTTATCTCTTTTGACTTGATTAAATAGATTTTGTTGACCCTGTAAAAATGCCCCGAGCTTGGAATCAGCTAATTTGGTGGTTATGACTAAAGGATAATGTAAAATCCCGGGTTCAGATAACCACTTAATCTAAGTTGTTTTTAAATCGGCTCCTGACAGATACAGTAGGAGAACGAGGAGGAGGTGAAACACCTAATAGGTACAGCGTAACTTCTTGGAGGCGTAGCGGGGGTTTGTAGGCCACCAGACTATACAGTCTAGTGGCAGCGGAAGCCACCTTGCATTTGTGGTTAAACCTCATTTTGGCCCAGTTTATTCCCTTACACATCAACAGCTCCCTCCGAGCCCACACACGGCAACACTGAAGAGGGAATGATGAGACAGAAACCAAAACCTTCTGATGTGGATTTCTTGTTGCTTCAAAAATTGGCACCTGTGATTGTGTCACCAAGATGAATGAGAAAATGAGGCTCATGGCATAAACGCAGCACCTTGTTTGCCTACAACAGCTTCCTTCCTCCACTTCCTCCCTCCCTGGCCTCCCACCCTCCTTCCCTTCCTGCCCTGAGGTAATCTCTGTCGCCGTTGCGGTTGAGCTCCACTGCGTGATGACCACACAACCCTGGGATTTCATGATGCAATCCACGAGCAAAATCAGCGAAGAACAAAAGAGGGCTTTTTCAAAGTGCTCCAGATATCGCAGGGGGGGCTTACATGTAGGAAATAAGTCACCAAATGAGAGGACTGATAATGATTCAGTCACACAGGGAAAGGAAAAGGGCACCAGATATGAGGGTTGAAACTGGGGAGGTTCAGTTTCTGGCTGCATGAAAAGAGGTATTTGTCTCTTGGAGGAATCCAGTAGGAGTCTGTGAGTTGTGTGTTACAGATGACCTCTGGGAAAACGTGGTGTTTTTTTTAATTCTTTCTCAACTTGGAAAGGTTCGATCATGTCCAGCATGATGAAAAATGACAGTACATGAGGTGCTGAGTAACGGCCGAGCACATTCACACATAAATCATGGTTTTGTTGTGCTTATTTATAACAATTTAAGTATATTTTACAAAAGAGAGGGAGAGAGGAAAACATCAACAAAGCATGGGAACCAAGTGTGGCATACGTTTCAGTTCATGTCCGTATTGTCTTTAGATTTATCCAGATCCAGGAATGACAGCGTCCTCGTCGCTACCAGTGGAGGATTGTCCTCCTCAGTCTGTCCTTCACACACACGTCCTTTACTGTGTCCATTCATTGTTTAACTGGGAGGTTCCTTTTCATACCAGCAGATTTTTTTTGTCAGGCAGCCAGTAGAATTTCACAGAGATACAGATCAGTTCATAAGACATCTCCGTCTGTTATCAATCCAAGACACAACTGTCCTCAGGAATGTCATAACCTAAAATGTCTCTCAGGGTTGTCTTCTCCTGAACTCTGATTATCTTTGCACATGAGCAGAAAACCTGGGAATGAATGAGCATTTATGGGCATGATCATCGGACAGCGCTGCTGTGTGCGGGGTTGTTTTCAATTTGAGGTGTGATGAAAAAGCAAATTAAATTCTTCTGACCAAATCCCCCCAATTTTCTCCTCTAATTTATTTTTAATACCTGTTTTAGATGGACACACAGGTAATTTATATCTTTATGGAAAAAATAAGAGAGGATTGTAGCTTGTATATGAGCTTCCTGTACAGTCTGAGGTCACCGGATATCAGAGCTTACAGCTTCATTTGGTGAATCTCCTTATGAATAATCGAGAGGTGGTGGGTGAGCGTGCAGGAGGAAGCGCTATATGTATTTGTTTGCTCCTGTGTCATGTGGGTGCATATGATGATGGTGACGATGATTTCATCCTGTTACATCTTGCGGTCGGTTTTGTGTTTGCATGCTGGAATGAAACAGCCGAGGCCAAGCACGAAGATGTGATTCCGCCGCTGATTTCACACACCGCGAAACGCGCACGCAGGGACGCACACACATACCTACGCGCACACGCATGCACACACACCCACACACACACACCCACGCACACACACACACACACATGCACATATCCTTACACACACACACCCATGCACACACCTACTCTTACACACTTGAAACCACGGTGTTGTATGCGTCCTGATATTTCCAAGATACGCACACGAGCAGCTCAATTAAAGCCAGAAAGCAGCAGTTCCGAGGGAAAGGGAATGTCCTGGACATTTTTGCCTGACGTGGAGCCCACACGTTTGAAAGTAGCGTCTCAAAACGTCAGGTTAGAAAGTGAAAGAGGGAAACCGACGCAGAGACAGTGGCTCAGAAGCAGACATGTAAAACCGGTCGGTCCGGCAGTTCCAGCAGTGTTGCATAATCCTCCAGGTCTGAAACGGAAAGCTGAGGGTTGCCAAGTTTTCCATTAACACGTGTTTCTCTTTTGAGTAAGGTAGTTTTCAGACGTGAGGTTTTGATGGAAAAAGGGGGAAAAAAAGGGAACTCTCAGAAAACAGGCCACTCCAGGGGCATTTTAATGTGGTGAAAATGAATGCATATCTCTTAATGTATAACTTTTAGGTATCTTTTGACCTTATGTCTTTCTACATATTTTTATGCCGTCAGATCTCTTGTGAAAATTAAGATCTTAATTTCAGCGACACATAATTTAAAAGAAAGGTTTTATACATGATATCTTAGGTAACATGCAGTCACCAGATGACTATCACTTAGTTTGCAGTTATTTTGCAATGCTACAAAACCTCAGCTAATACCGTGAAGATAAAAACTAAAATAGATTAAATAACACTTCTTCCTGTTTAACATATAACACACTATATTGTTGTTATTAGCAGATATATGTCTTTATTAATGTGTTCATTAAAGGACCTGTGTGTAGAATTTAGTGACACCTGGTGGTCATGTTGTAGGTTGCAAGTAACTGAATACCCAGTTGGTGGCAGCTAAAAACACTAAACTCTCTATCCAGAGCTAACGTTTGTCCATTCTGGGCTACTGTAGAATCATGGCGGTGCAACATGGCCGACTCCATGGAAGAAGACCCGCTCGCTAAATTGCGAAAGCCTACTACAGTGAAGGGATGACCCGCCCTATTCTGCCTCTAATTGGCTAGTCCTTATTGTCTTCATTGGTTGCGTTGGTTAAGTTTAGACATTACGAAAGATGATTGACTCAGGTTAGGGTAAGAATATCAGGGTTAGCCAATCAGAGGCACCTTCACCATCATGGGATTTGTAAATTCTCCCTCTGTAGAAATAAACGGTTCATTCTAGGTAACAGAAACACAACTATTCTTATTTTCAGGAGATTAAACACTAATAAAAACATAATCATAAATAGTGTATTCCATTTCTGCCAATACATCCTCCTAAATCCTTCACACTGCACCTTTAACAACTATGAACTCTCCTTTGACACTCACAGATGGAACTTGTATCAACATGATAAATGATAATGTAGTAAAACACACAGTTATGATAATAGAAAATATGTCTTCACAAGAGAAGTTGTAGTTGTTGAAAAATGTTCACATTAATAAACAGTTAAAATATCCTTACATCTGCACACATACAGAGCATGTTATAAATCATTTATTAGTGCTGATAAGTGCTAAATAGGGGCGGTTAGAGTTCAGCGTCACCAAAATAGCTGATGAACAGGTGGATTGTTTACACAATCTCACATTTTTGTGGTGTTTCAAAACATCTGGTCAGATGCGACCTCAAAATGTTGGTGAGCTGTGGATTTATGTGTAAACCTCAGCAGTCACAGACAGAGCTTACATTCTGTGGGTGGTTCAAGTCGGTAATGAGCTCAGTATGTGTTTATGTGTTTATGACTTCGTGTCTGTCTCAGTGTGTACAGTATTTGTGTCCGTGCATGAACGACTGTGTGCGTGCGTTACAACACTGTGTAATTTTTCAGAACCCAAAAGTAGCGACCAACCACTTTCCCATCCTGAAACCGCGACTCCCGTTGGGTTCCGCGCTCTGGTGAAACTCCACTAAAAATTCTGTGACTTCTCTTTCCCTCCCGGCCGCGGCTCTTTTCTCTCCATGGCCCAGGTTGCTCTGCTGCTGCCTCTCGCACTGTCTCCGCTTACAGAGTGACATCACTGGAGTTTCCCTTCTGCAAAAGCAGCTGCCACAGCATAAATACTACAAGCTCTCTGGCAGAAGTTCACTCTAACACAATAGCAACACAAAGACAGAAGCATCACCACAGAGCACTGGGGGCACCTGAAGACGCAGCATCCAACCAAGCGTTCAGTCTTTAGATATTTCTAAACTGCAAGCGGTGAAGACTAAGACCAGAGCTGTGCACAGTATGGTGGCGTACACAACCGCACCAAGTGACATGGAGATGGGTCTTGAGGAGAGGACGGTGGTTTTGGTAGAAAAGAAGTCATCTACGGGCTGGATGTGGAAGGTCTCCGGGGTCCTTCTCTTTGTGGCCCTTTGTTTCGGAGGCGTCCTGCTGTTTGCTTGGTACTGGAATGGACGGCCAGAAATGGTAAGCAGCTTTGTTCAGAAATCTTTTAAAGCCCTGTATTTTCTGACAGGAAAAAAGGACATTTCTGTACTTATATCTCTAATCTGCTTTTCTTCCCTCCTCGCAGACTCAACCGGGCCAAACGGAAGCACTAATCGAGAAGAACACTGCTGAGAAAACAGGTGATTATATATGCATGGGTGCTCGTTTACAAAAAAAACTTTGGGGTTTTGTGAGATATATTTGAGCCTTTGTGGATTACTTGAGACAAGCTCACATTGTCTTCCTCCCCTCAGATCCCCACTACACGCTGAGGCGCATCAGCAGCAAAGCCAAGGCAGCCATCCATTTAGAAGGTGAGTCACAGCTTACCTTGATTTGGTCCTCAGCAAACAATGGGCTCATGATCTCAGCTATCAAAGGAGCCTTTCAAAATCTTTCTTCCACTTGTGTGATATTTTTGGCTTCTGCTTTAGAAGTACAAGAGCACTATAAGGAAGTCCTTGCATACGTTATTCATTGACTACAGGCAATCTTTCATTCCTCTTTCCTAATAAAACACCTGTTAATTATTCATTCCTGTGTTTAAGGCCCTGTGCAGAGAGTTTTTCTAGACTCTAACAGCTTCTTCTTGCTCTGTTTTCAGGTAGCTACGATGATGACGAGAGTCTGAAAGACCAGCTGGAGTGGAAGAACGGTCAAGGCCAGGCGTTCGCTCAGGGCGGCTTCCGACTGGTGAACAACCAGATCGTCATCCCCCAGACCGGCCTCTACTTCGTCTACAGCCAGGCGTCGTTCAGAGTCTCCTGCAGCGATGGCGACGAGGAGGGAGCGGGAAAACACCTCACACCTCTGAGCCACAGGATCTGGCGCTACTCGGACTCCATAGGCAGCAAAGCCTCCCTGATGAGCGCGGTGAGGTCGGCGTGTCAAAGCACCACTCAGGAGGACAGCTACGGAGACGGGCAGGGCTGGTACAACACCATTTATCTGGGCGCAGTGTTTCAGCTGAACAGAGGAGACAAACTGTGGACGGAGACCAACCAGCTGTCAGAGCTGGAGACCGACGAGGGCAAGACTTTCTTTGGTGTGTTCGCACTTTGAAATGACTCTTTGCTCTGATGCCAACAGAGAAGATACAAAGCTCTGCACAGTGTCAAAAAATTGGGCTTTTCTATAGATTATTTTTAAAATTGTGCATGTATTTTTATTTTATTTTTTATTATTATTCATCTTCATGGTGAAGTAGGAATGTTTAAATCTCAATGGAGATAAAGCCGAACAGCCGAACAGGTGGTGCTGATTTTTTAAAAATCCTATAAACTGTAACAGTTTGCAACATTATTTCTGTTTTAGGCACTTTTTGTACATTATTTATGGAGACCTGAGATTGTAGTAGACCAGACTTTCTCTGCTGTATCAGACAACACAGATGAGAGTTTAGGTTCAAGGATAATGAGGATTATGTACAGAAATATTATCGACTTCACTTTTATTATTGCAGCCTGTGTGTATTTATTTGTATTTATTTCTATTTAAATTTTTGGGATTAGGTGTTACAGATTATATTTATATACTTTATGTGAACATAAATAATTAAAATGCAAAAAAACTTAACAAAACATCTTGTGTCCCTACAAATGATGAACTCACTTCATAGCTGAGATACCAAATAGAAATTTGCAGCTGAGCTGGCAAACCGCTCCAGCCAGCCAGGGCAGCTCTCATTCCCTCTCCCACACACACACACAAACACACACTGCAGTCAGCTCGGTCTATTATTTGGCAAAAGTTGCTATGAAATTCCTCCACAGCCAGCAAATACTTCCTTTGTTAGATCAGACAAGACGAGGGGAATTTCCTACTTTTTTGTGTCTTGCTGAGTGCTGTGTCAGGTGGAGGCCCACAGAAGCCTCAGCCCAGAGCGGGTTTTCCCCAGTGACACCCCCCCCCCCCCCCACACACACACACACCCTCTCTCCCACATACACACACCCTACCACCTCCCTCCTCCTCCTCCACACCACCAACCCCTTCCCTCTATTACCACATACCTCATCTTCAGTGAGCTGGAAAGAGACATGACATGGGAGGGACAGTGTGTATGTGACTATGGGAGTGCATTCAGTGTGTGTGTGTGTGTGTGTGTGTGTGTGTGTGTGTGTGTGTGTGTGTGTGTGTGTGTGTGTGTGGAGGGACTGCAGCACAGCTGGTTTTGTCACATTGTCATCATCTAAAAACACACATTATACAAATATGGGATGTGCATGGGAGTAATTTGTCTGCTTTAGCTTTTTTTTATCCACAAACATCCACTTATTGTCTCAGTAACGAGGTTCTCACTGGCCGTCGCAGCTGGCCATTGAGTTGAAAACCACTTCCCACTTTCATTTAATGATCTCTTCCTCTGGGTTTATTTGCTCTTTGACTCCCGCAGGCCAACCTTTTCATATTTCATGCTTAGTTTATTTCTCTCATTTCAGAGTATCGTTTCCAAAACAAATAATAGAAACCAAACTACTTAAACTCATTCCACAACCTGGAGAAAAATATCAAGTTTTACTGGCAAATACCCTCAAACTGACAGAGTTAATTGCTCAATAGGTCATTGTGAGTCAGAAAAGCAATAAATAACTGCTGACATCTAGTGGATGATGTAAACATGCTGTGGAATCCACAGGATATTAAGACTCCCAATTAGAGAGCTGCTTGACAAAAGCTTTATGTTTCTAAAAAGATGAAACACTGAAAAATGAATCATGGAATTGTGGTTTTGCAACCCCGATTCCAAAAAAGTTGGGACGCTGTGTAAAAACCTGAATAAAAACAGAATGCCACAGTTCTACAAAGTGTTCCTGAGCTCATGTAGTGACATCCTTCATCCAATCATGTGGTCACAAAGTGTTGAACCTCGCTCCATCCTCGACTGAGCCTTTCCAGGATGCCCCTTTCATGCCCAATCATGATACCTGTTACCAATGAACCTGTTTACCTGTGGAATGATCCAAACAGGTGTTTTTGGAGCGTTCCACATCTTTCCCAGACTTTAGCTGCTCCTGTCCCAACTTGATTGAAATGTGTTGCTACATCAAATTCAGAATAAGCAGATATTTACAAAAATCAATGAAGCTGATGAGGTAAAACATTAAATACATTGTCTTTGTGCTGTTTTCAGTTGAGTATATGTCAGAAAGGATTAGCAAATTATCACATCATCTGTTCTATCGATGTTTTACATGGCGTCCCGGCTGTTTTTGGATCAGGGTTGTATTTAACAAATAGGATCGAGTGTTACCTGAGCTGGAAAATGCTGGTGAACAAATACGTTTCAGACTTTCAGGTAATTGGTTTCAGCTTTGTTCAGCAGTGTCGTGTTTAGGAAATGATCCCTGTGGTTCCCTATTTTTTAGAGAAGCTGTATTTCCACTAATGAGAAAGGTATCACTGAAACACAAAAAATACCCAATGAAAAAACAATTATTTTATTTATGGTACCCATATATTTGCATACACATACTCTGAAATATATTAACATTTAAGATCTTAGATATAGTGAATACAAATATCCCCAAATCCATGTATATTGTCATATATGTGCAAGATAATAGAACATTTCCTAAATTATTTCTGCATTCATATGTTACACTATCTGACCAGGTATTGTACAGTTAATAAATATGGCCTATTTCATTCATATATCCTTCTCCGTACCCTGAGCTTAAATGTATTAGAATAACAGCAACATAAAGTCAGATAACCATAGTTTGTTCAGTTTAAAGTGCACACTGGAATATATATATTTAAAAATATTTGACAAAGTGTTGTTTCACCTGCTGATAAAGCTGCTCAGGTATCATTGCTTTATAAAATCTGGAAATAGCTCATGAATGAAATAGTACATCCAGATTAACTGCTGAATAAATACAGTATGTCACCTTACTTTACGAATATCCTTCCTTGATTCATTTACAACTTATCCAAAGGCAAAATGGGAAAGAAAAATACAAAAAAATAAAACAAAAAAAAAAACAAAAATAGCATCCATCCAGATTGTCTGTCATGGGAAAACATAAAAAAACATCCCCTTAAAATAAAAAGCCTTCCAATAATGACACGTAACGTATTCACATGTATAAAATCTTGAGGGGAAAAAACTGTGCTTTTCTCTGAATATCTACAGAAATAGCCATCGTAGAAGCCCCACATCTGACTGCACTGCTGCTGTAGAAATATAAATTGGCTCTCAATTTCAGGAGGCAGAAAGTACAAACTATTCCTCTGGCAAGTTGGAAGTTGGAGGTTTCCAGTTGTGGATTCAAACGTCCCGAACTGTCACTACCTACAAAATGTGAGAGTCGGCTGCAGAGACTGTGGCTGCAGCAGAGGCCGGCGATATCTGCAAAATACATCGGATGCTGGACGAGGGATTTGTTGGATGGCTACTGCTGTTTGGTACTGCTAAATAGATACAACACAAATATCAAAAAACACATTGTAAGACATTATTTCAAATGGCAAAACTATCAAAATCATCCTTGTACGCGAGCAAGCTTGGATCATCTTCCCCTTCACAATGGGTCTAATATTCTTACATCAGCAAAGGACTTTTAAGATGCAGTGTTGTACTTGAATACACAGGCCGGACAACAGACATCCACACATGCCGAACTCCTTCCTCCTTCTAAATTATGGCTATTTAATAATGCACATCATCGCTTTTCAGTGGAAGTATTCCACACAGCCGAGCTCAGCCGCTCCTCAGAGGAAACATTGGAAAAAAACTGTACATTGCTTTGTCCCTTTGTAAATGTCAGTTTTCACAACTCTCCCGGAAAGTAAACAAATAACATAACAACAACTCCATGACAGAACAGATCAGATATTACAGAACAATATAAATCACTACTGTATGTGCTTGCCTAGTCAACAAACTCGAGAGACAAAAGGTGGAGACGATATAGCAAAGACACGAACACAAACGTTTCCTTTTTTTCAGATCCTTGACACGGCGTCTCCACAACAGAACCAGATAACCAATGAGGGAGAGGAATGACTAAGAGATCTATGACCTTTGAAAAGACCTCGAGTGCTGCTAGTCTGAGATGTGCTCGTCGTCGCTGGGCTCGACACGGCGAGATCAAAACCGTGAGGATGGGTGTTACCTGCGTGACTCTCCCCGAAGCTGCCGAGTGTAAAGCACTCCTGTGTACTGATTTGTGCTTCCACGCCGTAGTTTAAAACAGTGTCACTACACCGCTGTGCTCATCGCCGATACAAGTGAAAGTCACAGTGTCTCGTGTTTTGTGTCCCCCGTGTGTTGCGCGACTGCCCCCGCCTCCCCCCTCCTTGCCTCGCCTATTTATACAGCAGCGGGATCTGGCTGTTGTGACAGTGGTTGCGGCTCATCTTGCTGTCGGCCGGGTAGAGGTTGGAGGAGTTGGAGAAGGACGGCGGGAGGGAGTGATTGTCCGTGGTGGGGTTGGGATAGCCGGGCGGGGGAAGCAGAGACTTGGGATCTGGCTGGGATGAGGGCGGAGGGGCGTTGTGGTTCTGATTCTGGCCCGTGGAGGGTCGGCGGCGGTTGCGTAGAGCCTGTCGCTCAGCCAGCTGGTTGCGGAGCGCTGATACCCTCTCTTCTTTCTACAGGCACAACAAGAGGACAGTGAGAGTGCTGCAGAGCTGCCATATCTGCAAAATAAAACCATGTAACGCTAACACTTTACTTTAACCCCCCCCCCATTAGCATGTATAAGCATTTATAACAGTAACTGACAATTAGCCTTTTGAAAGAAAATCAACTGGCAACTATTCTGATAGTCAGTTAATCAACCAGAGAGGCCAAACGCTGCTGGTCCCAGGTTCCCAAATATGAAGATTTGCTGCTTTTTCTGGCTAAATATGATGGTTCATGAAATACATTTGGGTTTTGAACTGTTGGCCGCACAAAACAAGACACCTGAAGATGAAGGCTCTGGGAAACCATGAAGAGCATTTGATAGATTAAATGATGAGTCGATTAATCGATGATGAAAGTAATTGCCCTAACAAGCAGCATGTTTACGGTTTATTACACACTTTAATGTAGCCGTCAGCAGATGTAAGGGTTTATTAATGCATCTGTCAGCAACTGCAGCTCCTCCTGTGAGGCCCCCATTAGTGTTGGTTGGTGTATAAACAGATAATGAATGAAATCATAGTAAAACAACATTATTCCAACAATAGTTGTCTTCACAGGAGATAAAAGTTACAATCACATAGTGTATGTTAGTGCACACTTAAATATGTTTACATGTACATTATTGTGTGTTATAAACCAGTTATTAAATTATTAGTTAGTGCTTATAAATGGTAATGGATGTGACTAATCTAAGATAAGATTACCTCACCTCCACCACAATGAGTGGACACTGAGGCACGGCCATCTTTACAAGCTACAAAGACATAAAACCCAAGCGCCCCTCTTCCACTACACTCCTAGGAAGAAATAATGGTCCTGGCATCTTTTTCACATGAGTCCAGCGTGGTTATCAGTGGATGTCAGTCTGTAAATGATGGCTCACACGCTGACTTCCTGTCAATCTTAACACCTGCACGAAGCCACTGACGGTTTTAGATCAATGCCCACAGTTTCAGGACTCCAGAATACTGAGTTAGCGTGACCTTCTCCAGCGCGAGTATAATAAACTCACATGATATATGCTTTAAGTTACGTTAAATATGAACCCAATCCTGCCCAGAAAATACAGTATTCTCATCCATTTTCCATTTTCTTTCCAAGGAAATTATGGAGCTCCACTTCCACAATAACACATATCTGTCAGTGTGAAAGCAACCACAGAAACAAGGCTTCAGTATCGCAGGAAGCCTCCACAATAACATGCAACATGATAGCATAAACACGTCTCTGCTCGTGTGTCACAGTGTTGCGTGTTATTCTTGTATAGTCAGATCACACGCACACATAAAAAAAACTGAAAGTACACTTTATGTTATCTGTATGATAAATGCATATAAATATATCAGTATCTATTTCCGATATGACCATGAGTATATGTACTGTGCCTCCAGGATTAACTAAATTATGTTAATGAAAGCAGAAGTGCCCATTATGTGTCTGGCCTGCCTGTTTAATACTAATACTAATCTTCACCTCCTGGATGATCTTCTGCAGCTCCCTGTTCTCTCTCTCCAGCTGCCTGGATTTCTCCTCGTCGTTGTTGTTGGTGGACGAGCCGGTCTTCAGAGTGTCCTGCTGCTCCGACTGCCACTCGCCGCGGGTGATCAGACGCCGCATCTGGACCGCCACAGGAGCGGGAAGTCAATAAAGCACAAAGTCAGGCCTGAGAGTGCAGCGTGAATCACCTGATGACAATGCATTTTGAATGTCTGCAGCCCTTTTAGCCAAATCTCTGGCACTTCCAGGTGATGCTTTGATTTTCGGTTCGTCTTTTGGTGACATTTTTGGTGCTTGGCGCTCGCTGCTGTGCGGTTTCTGCACTGCGCTTCCAGAAATAGCCAGACAATCAAACTATGGTGACAATATTGTGATGTTTTTTTGTGTTCCCTTGGAGTTTCAGTTAATGAATTTTCAGTAGGTGGCACTCTTTCCTCTGTCAGCGCAGTCTGCAGCAGTGCTCGTGTGCACTACCCTTTTTCTGTTTATTCCAAACAAATGATTAAAGCTGCTGCCAGACATGGAAAATGTCTGACTTTATTTGTGCCAAAGGATTTTTTCTCCAAACACCAACTGTTTACAGCAGCTACACATCTAAAAGCTTGTTGTATTACAGTAGCTATCTGTACTGAAACTTCACAGATTATTACCCTGATGGTGGATTCACAAACTGATTGAAGCAGTTTAAGGAATCTTCTCATTTGATGTCACAGCCAATCCAAACACTGGTGATTTTTAACAACAATATGAGGTTTTTAGAAGTTTGTCGTTTTCATGCACCGTGCAGAAGAGGCTGGACTTTCTTCTTAAAGACACTGAGACCAGCACTTGGCCTTTGGTTTCACGACAATATGAGTGTACTTTTCAGTGTGTGCAGCAGTTCCTAAAGGTGTCAGTAACGAGTCAGAGCACCTTGGGTACAAAAAGCACGACCAGAGTGATGTAGGCAGAGAAGACGATTGCTAGAGAGGCAAAGGCAAAGGAGGCATCCTGCTGTGAAGACAGGATCATAGTCACCGGAGCCGTGATCAGGCACAGCACCTGCAGGAAGAGAGAGACAGAAACAGAGAGGGAGAGGGGAAGAAATAAAGAGAGGATGGAACAAAGGAGCGAGGCTTAAAGCAAAGAGAAAGAAGGAGGCAGCAGGGTTAGACGAGAGGAGGTGAGGAAGAAAGTGGAGTGTGAGCGTGACAGCACAAGAGGGGAGGAAAGTCACATCCATAAAAAGCATTAGGCATCTGTTTATCATTCCGGGGAGGGCTCCCATGTGAAAACAGCATTAAAAAGTCATGACTGAAGTGGCAACAGCATGCTGACAATCACCACATTGTCATCTCATCAGGGCCTGGAGCTCGCAGCTTAGCAAAGAGGAAGGAGACCCCTTTACAGACATCATTAACTATTGACATCACCATAAAACCGAGATGTGTATATCATAGCGTAAAATAATAACATTAGACTTGTCTCACATTACGGAAGCGTGTGATGAAATGAACACGCAAGCTGCATTTAATGCTCTCATAAACAAGCGTGAATGATGATCAGTGATAAATTCTCTCCCTGACTGAGGAGGCGAGATCAATCAATTAACTAATTAGATATCCACAAAGTATAAGCTGATAAATGTTTGGCTGCCCATTAAAATGCTTCCTCTTTTATTTATTAATGGGAATGCTGGCGAGCACTTGAAATCTTTGGAAAAATGGCCGCTTCAAGACTAAAAAAAAAAAAAGAAAAAGAAAAACGTTTGCCTGCGTTTGATCAAAACAGAAAATGCGAAGTGACAGAAACCACTTTTTCCAGACATTTTACATCAATTACAAAGTTAGACTGTGTCAAGAGTGTCAGGAAATGCCATCGACTATTTGTCTAAAGTGGCTTAAGTGAACATAATGGCGGCTATTTCAGTGTAAAGTGCATCCTAGGTGCCTCCGTTTGAGATGATTCACTTGCTATTAACAGCCGCTGAAAAATGTTTATGGCTGACGGCAGCGTTTACCACTGTACTTTAGTGCCTAAATGGGTACATTTTTAAACCTATTCCTGCCATAGGGCAAGGTAGCGGCCCCATACAAAACAGTGTGCATGCTATCTCTGAGCGCAGATTTCTTCCCATATATATGCCCAACACTAAAGCTAAAGTACAGAGCACTCAGCCACAAAACGAAGGTGTGCTTGACTTGCATGAGACTGCAGCACAATAAAAGTTTGTGATGCACCCTTTCGTATTTTACGGGTTTTATTTAACATTTATTTCACCGGGAAGTCCCAGTGAGAACAAGCTTTCATTTTGTAAAGGAGACCTGAGATATGACTGTTGGTATCATGGCACCACAGGCACCATAAGCATCAAAATTTATGATTCACACAGAGTAGCAGCTTGTGCTGGCAGTATAATGATCTGGACAGAAATGCATCCAGGGATCTGCATTTTAGAGAATAGTATATCAAGACGTACTTGTGGAAGAGCTTATATATAAAATATTCAAGCTTTTGATTCTATTGTGGTTCTATTTGCTAAAATGCATCCAGGGATCTGCATTTTAGAGAATAAAATCTCACGACGCACTTGTGGAAAGGCGTGAATATTTTATATAGCAGCCTGTTTCTGTGCCTCGTAATGCTCCAACCATCATTATACCAACATGTACTTTTCAGTATTTTACACTAGATCATCAATTTGTAATGTTCAGCACATCCCAAAGCTAGTTTTTTGAGAGGAAAAGTTGTCATTTATATTCTGCTGTGCCCACAATGGAAGATCGATGCAAATGGTGGATCTTCAAAACCTTGAAAGAATCTCGTTTTTACACTCTATTGCAGCTGCACAGGAAATATTTCAGTGTGGTTTTCTGTCACGCTTAGCCAGTTAAAAAATACACCATAACGGCATTAAGGGAGCATCAAGCTATCTATGAACTCCATTAACTTTTATAAACTGCAAAGAGTATCCCCTTGAGAATGCAGCTTTTAAGCCGCTGCAGCTGAAATATCTTGACACGCTGGTCAGCTGCCTGGTTTGCTCTGAAACGAGCTGAAAAGTGGATTCTGGAAGCCAGAAATCTCAGCACCAAGCAAAGTCATCACGCAGGCACTGGCATTGATTAACCCCCCAATAGATATACTACCCCCATTTTGTGCTATGGGGTAATAAAAATGGTACTTTTTTTTGCAGCTTGAATGCTATTCGGCGAGCTGGAGAAAAGCCTTTGCAGAAAAAGCAAAGCAGCAGAAAGCGGACAGCAGCACTCAGACACAGGAGTTCAGGCATGACCGTTTCTTTTTTGGACTCACAGCAACGTTGTAAATAGCCATCCCCACGGCCCGATGGTCATTGATCTTCTCTGTGGAGACAGACTTGGTCTCGTAAGCCAGAAATATGCCCAGCAGCAGCAGCAGTCCCTTGTAGCCATAAACCACACCTAGAGGAAACAGTGAGAGAATGAACAAGAGTGAATGAGCGAGTGTGCAGGACTGAACACGACAGCTATATGACATGATGTGTGCCATACAACTGAAGCCGTAACTGCAGTATTTAAAGTGATGCATGGAAACAAATGGAGGCCAAATGTTCTGCTGTTTTGAAGACAAATTTATGGATGGAAAGCTAACTTAAAGCTGAAGAAGTGATTTCAGAGAAAAGGGAAAATTAATGTGTATGCTTGTTTATGTTGTTACTCTCTGCTCCAGCATTCAGCTTCTCATTCACAGTCTTTGTCTTTTAAACTGACAAAATATTTGGCCCCTTTTCTCACAGTTAAACAGCACAGCTACTCCGATCCTTTCAACGCCTGTTAGGACACACCAGTATTGACACCGTGCACAGCTCCAAGTGCCTCATGCAGACTGAGGGGAAGTGTTCTTAATAATATTTTGGAAAGAAACATTAGCCGGCAGGAGTCTTGCTGTGCATGTTGCAGGGTTTACAGGACATATTGAAACATCAAAGCACAGAAAACCTGCAAGATGGCTTTTTTTAGAGTTTTGTTCATGCTGACTGAAAAGTACTGAAGACAGCATGTATCAAAAGTTGGACACAAACAGTGGCTCTCTCACCAGCACACACTCACTCACTACAGCCTTCTCCATGAATTTCTGGGCAGGACTGCACATCCTGTGAAAACAGTCTCTTCTGAGGCTCTGGAGGGAGCTCTCTGAAGTCTGAGAAAATTACTCGAGTGACATCACCCGGCTTGGAGACTACAAAATCGTAAAGTTTGTATCTCAAACTGGAGGTATTACATTTGAAAGATGACAGGGCGAGTTGCATTATGGGATTCACTCTGGAAGCACTTAGAAGAATAGTAGGCTGCTGTGTTTTTGGGAGCTTGACCCATACTAAAGACTAAAAGTCAGGAAATCAAGGCTTCTGCTGAATCACTATTTAACACATTCATGTTCCCCTCAGGATGAACTGCAATAGCCTGGTTTATATCTAAATAAACCTGCAAAACATCAACCTCAGCTGTACTTGTAGTGTCTAATTAGCATACGTTAGCATGTCCACATCGTCACCGTGAGCACTGTGGGACGCTGACATGAGCAGTTAACAAAGCACCACTTGGATGTAGTCTTGTTGCCAAGGAAATATGTCTCTCACAAGTCCCTCAAGGGTCACATTAAAACCTTTAAACCTCTGGAACAAACTTTAGGATCATGTAAATGCAAATGGATAGTGCAGGAGATAGTAACAGCTCAATATGACCACTGAGGGAGTGAGTGAGACAGACTTGTGCAGAAAATCAAAATGGAGATACAATAGATGGTTGAATACGCTGAAAGCGAGTCTGACTGACAGAGAAAAGAGCATATAACCGTGAAAGAGAGAGAGAAGCAGGGAAGAAAAGAGAATCTGTGACTGAGTAAGTTCGACACTTCTTCAGACTGTCCATTGTTTCTTTATGCCGCCTGATATTAAAGCGCCATCTTTTCTTCTCTGAGAAAGGAAATGCTATGGGGCAATGGCCCAGTTTGTGACCCACATTATTTGAATTTCAGCACCATTATACTTTCATAAGAGCTGCCACGCTAAGAAAGACAGCGGAGAGACAGACAGGGAGAGAGAGGGACTGCGTGGGCCGACAAAAAGAGAAGCAAAGAGGGAAAAAAGCGAGAGAGAAAAGAGGAATCAAACGTAAGGGGGTGGCGGGGGCTGAGGGAGGAGGCTGTGATATGAGACCTGTTTAATTCAGAGTGAATGGCAGTGGTGTGTGTGTGTGTGTGTGTGTGTGTGTGTGTGTGAGCGTGTGTGTGTGCATATGTGTCTGCATATGTCGTATGTGTGACGGAGATATTCAAAACCAGAGCAGGGCAAAGAGTGATAAAGAGACAGATTGCGATATGAGAAGATAAAAAAAGAGGAAGAAGAAGAAGAAAAGAGGAGCGATACCGAGCCACGTGTTCATCTTCTCTGAGCTGCAGTGCTCCAACAAGGGCTGAATCAGGACATCCAAATCTTCTTTCGGGGCCTCCTTAGTGAACTTCTACTCACATGGCAGGCGGGAGAAGAGGGGAGAGGAATGGAAGGATAAAGATATAGAGCGAAAGAGAGGAGATAATAAGAAACGATGAGACAGCAGAACAGTGGAGGAGGAGGCAAAAATGCACAGTAAGCAAAAGCCCCAGAGACTGCACGGTTGATCCCCTCGAGTAAATAGGTCTTTCCCGTAAGTCAGATATAGATGGCTGAATTAACACAGTATCGGACAGCCAATAAATATGACACATAGTTTTTTTTATATAAGGTTTGACTGTAGTTGAAGTCACTGCAGTGCAGATTAGGGCTGATGATGATGTATAGCTCATTCTCCTACAGCGGTTTAATGCACTTAATGAGGAGAGGACATCTTAATTAGTGCAATCTGCATGCACATCAGTATCTGAGTTTTGTGTCTCATCCAGGTTTTCATCATACTTGGGATATGGTGTTTAAGCAGTATAACAGTATCAAGTATGCTACATACTCCTGTACATGGAAACATCATTTTAAAGGTCCTATATATGAGATTTTGAACATTAATGCAGCAGCAAACAATGATTTGTTATGTAAAGATATAGGGGAGTAATGGCGTCCTGAGCTGAGAATGAAGTCACACTCCCACTGTGTGTGTTGGAATCTGAGCTTCTCTGTTCTTTGTTTTGGTAGATGGCCAGATGTGCATGCCTCTTAGTACATGTGAGTGCCTCTCTGTGTTTTAAAGAGACTAAGAGCCTCCCACACATATACATACTGTACTCAATGAGTTGAGACCATGCTTCAGCTTCGTAAAGCATATTTAACTTTGTGCTTTGGGTCGGTAGCATTAGCAGGATAGCTAGCAAGCCAATAATTACTTGACATGGATTTAGGTCACTCAAGTCAGATTGAATCAATAGCGCCTTACAAAGCTGAAAACGTCCGTAAAATAACTGTAAAAATCAATATTCCCCCCAGTGAAATAATAGCTAAGATGTACAACCTCTTGCTTAGAGTGCTTAGCTCAGCACGTGACACTGGGCAACGTTATTCTGTTTTTTTATATAGCTGAGCATTCAGAGGCTACTTTATCAGTTTCACAACACCTTTCTGAGAGCATGAAGCGAGCAGGCAGGTGTGGCTGATCTGTTTTGGTCTGAGATGCTGGTGCTCCAATGCGACATCCAGTGGCAAAAAAATTTCATATATAGAACCTTTAAGTTAGTTTGGACAAAAGTGTCTCACAATTATGTAAAGTAATGATGAGGTTTCACCTTATCTCTACATACTAAAAATACCCTGAGGAGTTTTTGACCACGAGCGGCGCTGTGGAGCAATATTTTGATGAGTGGGTTTGTATTGTTTGTATTTACCAGCACAAGCATGAGGAGTGTCATGAGACATCACTCATGGGCATATCAGCATTAGCATTAGCATCAACTGTGGTAACATATTATAAAATATATGTCAAAATGTTTTCAATGAAAAAAGCTACAAAAATCGACTGTACAGTACCTGCTGAGCACCAAACAACACACAGAAAATGCTAGCAACAAGCTGGAGAATATAGTGGAGCTTTTAGCAGCTAAAGAGGCAGATTCTTCCTTCGTCCTTTTACGTCCATCACCTGCCACTAGCAGGTATTTAGGGCCGTGTTAGTGGTCACTTGATGAATGTAAGTCCAATGATCACACTCCCTTTTTGGTCTCAAGGAAAGTAGCTTGGAGTTTAGCATTAGCTGCTAAATGCTAACTTTCTTCATTAACTAGTTGCTAATTCTGTCTGTCTACTATGTGGTGCTGGGCAGATAGAGCACAAAAGGACTAAAGGAGCTTTTTTGTTTTTGTTTTTGTATTTTTGCTGAGTGATAATTGTATCTTGAGCGTGTTCATTGTTAATATTGAAAATACTGATTTATGCAGGTTTAATGGAGTTAACTATAGAGGAGGCAGAGACTTCATTCCACATGTTTATGAGGCTGTTTGGTGAATGCTGAAATTTGTTTCCAGTAAATGCCACAGGGTACCTTTAACGGTGCTATTCGTGCTTACAACACAAGTTCAGCACAAATAAATATAATTATTCAAGCCATAAATGTCACTGTTATTGTACTGCTGTTCAGCCGTGCTTGGTGAAATGACATGATATTTATCCTTGTTTTAGATTGGGCTCTTTGAGTGTAAGATGAATCAAAGTGAAAGAACATTTCTACAAACGAGGCCCGGTGTCTCATTACTGCGTTATTGACTGATGACAGTGGCTGCACCGTCTGTGCAAATGGGCGATGACACACAAATTATCTCATCTGTCTTTCGTACTCTACCTCAACCGTAATGTGCAGAGGATCCACAATCTGCCAGATTATGAGTGACAGGAAGTCGATAGCCAGCAGCACTCCAACTGTTGCGTAGAGTTTCCATGGCTCCAAGTGTTGCTGTGTGAGTTTGGGAAAAGACACACACACACAAACACAGCAGTCATCACTATCCAAGGGCATCACGAGCCAGTCCACAAACAAAGACAAACAACCAGGACAAATAATGCGACAGGCGTCCTTGTGATTTCTGGATGACTGGGCGCGAATTGTCTTTCTGAATGTGTGTCTCTGAGTGTGTGTACAAGTGTGTGTGTCCAAGTATATTTTAGGAGCAGTGGGAGTTTGCTTGTGTGTGAGTGTCTGCAGGCGACTCACAGAGAGCTGCAGTAACTATATTTGTGCTGCCACCTGAAAACGTCATTTATACACACTGAGATGATACCGCTTTTGTGTGGACAGTTGCCGAGGCGGCTGATATCAACTTTATTATTCTTAATTTAAACTTTAATGGAGGTAATACAGCCGTAACTGAAAACAAGCGACTGAAATGAGCTCTCCTGCTGTGCTCCCCGTCTCTGTTTCCACACGTATTTTTCTATTCGACCACGCTGGCTTACTCACAAAACCTCCAACATAGTAACAGCCATTCAAGCGTGCAATAACTGAAAACTGAAAAATAAAATAAAGAAGAAAACACATTACACAGTCCTGAGCGCCTCTTCACTTGAATTGCATGAAAAAAGATTTGAAAAGCGCTCATTCTCCCCTCGATTTGTGAAAGTTTCTTTAAATACTCGCGCAGAGCTCTCTGGCAAAATGCCCTTCTGTGGACATGAAGAGAGTTGAAAGTCAACCCGATTCGTTGTGCTTTGGCTCAAATAATAAACCCCCCGAAGGTTGGATTTCTGCATAGAACTTTAATACTCATCCATATTCATAAATATTCCATAAATGGTTTAATCTCTTATTCTTCTGATTAGGTCTTAGAAATTCCCACAACACGTCGCGGACTGGCAGTATCTAGCTGGCTCCAGGATACACTATCTTCAAGGGGAGGCACATGCACCCACATTTAAACACACCAGCATGCAAATAAAGCTGCTGACGTGGGTATGAGGGGCTTGGTTATGTGTGATTGCATCTGCATGTTTCTCTGCATAAATGTTGCATGTGCTTTGTGTGTGCACATGTGAAGTACAGTATCCATGTCAGTGTCCAGCACCCTTATCCCTGCACCCTCGCTGCAACCCCGCCGCAGTGCATGATGCCGAGCTGGCCTCTTAGAAGCTTATGTTACCAGGGAGCCTGCAGAGTTTTTAACGAACTTTTTTATCAGCTGGAGCCACACATGCTGCGTGGCCTGGCCTCCCTCTCCCATCCTTTCTCTCCTCTCCTGAGACCGCTGAGAGGCTTATCCCTCCCACCCTCCCTCTCTTCCTTCCTACCTTCTTCTTCTCCTTCTTTTCGTCCTTCTTGGTGAAGAGGGTGTGCACCCACCAGATCTTGGTGAACATGCTGCCGTATGCCAGGCTGAAGCCGAGGCCGAGGAGCCACAGGCGGAACTGGAGGACGGGGGAGGAGGAGGGAAAGGAGAGAGGAGAGGAAAAGGGTGAGATAACGCGAGAAAGAGGAGAATTTTAATTGTAATATAGCTTTATTCAATGTTGTTGGTTTGGTTTAGCAGTGGCAGGACACAATGAAGTAAACAAAAAAAAAGAAAAACAATATATGAGCTATCAATCTGCTTTCTTTGTTACTAAAAATAGGATTTAACCGGTATTTTTAGCTACAGCTACAATTGCAGTAAACCAGTCTAGCACTTAAAGACATGATAACACTGGTTATTGAGTTTTCTAAATTATTTGTCGCAAAACAATTTAAAAACAAAAAATCCTAGAATTGTATGTTACACACTTATTACTGAAGGAGTTTTCTAAAGAATAGAATATTTATTGCAAATAAGGATATAGATAAGATTTAGGGTTTTTTTTTGAAAGTAGAGGAGGTGAGGGAACTTTCTCCAGCCCTGAATAGTGTCTCCAGAGATTCCTTTTAAGCTGTGCACGTCCCCAACAACCTCCACCACCAATAAGGTCGGGCAGCCTGCGAGTAGCCTGAGAGGCTCAACCCGAGGCAAAAAGAAGTCTGCAACCCATTCGCTGCAGCTCCTTAAGCTTATTGCTCTGAGTGCACTGCAATAACTGAAGGGGGCTCCGATGAAAATATCAACATTTTTTATCAAGTCCTCTCTTTTCATTCTGTGGGGAGCTGGACAGTAAGAGCTGAAAGAGATTTTTGTAAAAGTGAGGGGAACAGAAATGTGATTTTGAAGAGTCTCCCCAGTGGAAATGAAGCTCTTGGCTTTATTAAAGTACAACAAAACACACACACACACACACACACACACACACACACACAAATGTATTTGCTCATTTCTGCCATTAAGCCTGAAACATAGAAACACGTGCATATATTCTCACTCACACATTGCGTACATCAAATAATGAGATAGATAGATAGATAGATAGATAGATAGATAGATAGATAGATAGATAGATAGATAGATAGATAGATAGATAGATAGATAGATAGATAGATAGAAGGTCAGAGGCTGAGTGCAAGAGAGAGGTAGAACAAAGAATACGAGAGAATAACTGGACAGGGACAAAGAGCAGAGAAGCAACAGAAATGGAAATCTCCCTCTCGCCTCCACAACAAAAAGACTCAACGGGTGACAGAGGAGTACTCCCACTCCTCATTAGTGCTGGGATCCCATCGTCTGTGCTATTCTGGCACCCAGCATATCATGTCTGCACCGCTGCATACCAAATTACATTCAAATTTTATATTATTTTAACCGTTATTGAACCAGGACAGGTCACGCTGAGATTAAAATGTCTTTTGCAAGGGAATCCTGGCCAAGGCAGGCAGCAGCACAAAAATAAGAAGTAATTATAAATAGATAGAAAAATACAGGTAATATTAGAATGAACAACATCCCAAGAAACAGAGCGCAGTACAAGCCATGCATTCAAAGATATCAGTGTAAGCACGCACGCCCCAGCGATTCTGTCTCCTGGTCCTTCAAAATGGACTTCAAATGCTTAATGAATTATGTCAGTGTTTAAACTTTCATTGTCTTTCGTCCAGTAAGTGTGCGTGATCAGAATCCTGGAATGACTGATTGGTTTGCAGGTGTTGGCCTGCCCCAGGCAGGAACATCAGAACTGTCGGGGCTTTAAAACACCTGAATGCGGATATGTTTGACGTTGGCACACAATTTGACAGTAAGATAGAGCTTAAACTGGTGTACTTTCATGGACAAAAATATCTAACTTTTAACCCTCACTGACCTGCAGGTGGACCAGTCATTGCAAATTCATGCTGTGCAGCCAAACATTGTTCAAACGTGCAGAGGATTATTTGAAATTTTAAATGAGATTTCCAAAGATAGCAAATATATCAGGCTGAATTTGGGGCAAATTTGCCTGAAATGATGCAAAAACATTGAGAATATTTCAATTTCATGGAATGGTGGAGCTGTAAAAAAGCATTTCATACGCATTTCATTCAGTGTGAACGTCACTAATTAAATGCCAAAACAAGATGAAGCACAATATGTACAGTGTGTGACACTGGCAGACTCTGTGGAATAAGATGATATACGCAACCTTAAATATGCAGAAAAACTGTATTTTTAAATCCATCTGAATACTAAATTGTGTTTTTTTTCCCTGCTACAGCATTGAGGCTGTCAAAATTGGCCATGTTTGAATATTCCCTCGAAAAGAAACACATAGGTTCAAACCACTGGAGCATCTATTTTTGCTTATTACGTCCGTAAGAGGGAAAATTCATAGTTCATATTCATATTTTAAACATCAGTTCTCAGGCTAGTTTGCAAATTAGCTAATGCAGCACATGAAACAGCTTATAAACTTACACGCAAATGTCCCTTTGGTCAGTTTAGATGCTTGTGTCAACAGCACACTGACCATCCACAGCTTGTAAGTTACACAGCAAGTTTGTTTACTTTATCCCTGAGTCCCCTGCTGGTGCTCAGCCTGCAAGCTGCTGTCAGTCAATCAAAACTTCCTTTCAATATTAAAATATTACTTTATTTTAGACTGCAAGAAGTGATGACTAAATGTCATTTCAGTTGGACTTTGAGGGGTTAAATGGCTGTAACAGGTTTCATTTCCTTTAGATTCTTTACTATTTTTAAGGTAAAAAAGAAGATAATACAGTGTTCAAATGTTTGGTTTTCGGTACCAGAAATCAAATCAGTGAAAGCAAATATTTGCAGACAATACCCAGCCCTACTCTTCCTCCTGCCTCTGTCTCTTTCTCCTGTTACCTGGCAGACGACGGGGAACTGTGATCTGTGGACGTGGTGACCATCAATCCCCAGCGGGAACACGGCAGCCAGAGCCATCATGCAGCCCACCGCTGTCATGTTGTTTAGGTACGGCTGAGAGTTCTGGATATAGCTGAAACAATGACAGATTCACACAGGGACACACATAGAGACAAACAAACACATTTAGAAAAACATTGGTGATTACGTATTTATGCTTAAAAGGTACAATTTGTGAATTTGAAGGCAAATCGGCGTTAATTGTGTTGTTTGTCTTGCTGTTAGCTCTGAGAAATGTCATCAATTGCTGTAAATTGCTCTCCTGTTGTTTAATTATTTAATTATTTGTTATTTAATTAAAATGTTGTCATCTTTATGTCCTGTTGCAGACAGGATTTTAATTAATACAAAGTGATGAACAGGTGAAATGTAAAGTTCTTACCTTAAAAACCCAAGTGACAAAAAAAAAAGATAATAATCATGTTTAGCACAAACTTCAGCTGAAGTGAATGCAAAACAAATAGAGCTAAAATACAATTTAGCACAGGAGGAACCATTGCTCATGTTTTGGAGCTCAGCAGCAGGTGAGTTTTTTCTTAATTTCAAATTGGCAAACAAACAATGTGCCGATTTCTCTGGATAATTCACTGATCAAACTATCAGCAGCTTTAATATGGCCTGTTTTTTGGGGTAGAGTCCTCAGCCATGGTATCGCCATTGCTAACATGCTCACAAAAACAATGATAGCATGCTGTTGTTAGCAGGTTTATGTCCTGAAGGCGTGCATTGCATCATTGTAAATCCCTGTAAATGATCTTGTTTGTCCTGTTTTCATAGTTGTTGGAAGCCAAAACGGAAAATCAACTGCCCTGTTCTGTTTACCATGTTCATCACTTTAGTTTTGGATGTGAGCATGCTAACATTTAATTAGCATTACACACAAATTACGGTTAAAATGAGAAGTATTTAGTCATAAAACAAAGTACTGGAAAAACTGAAGCTATGACCTGAGGATGGAACATGAGCATGTGGAGCACAGCCACCCAGCTGTTCTTCAGACATTTTACTCAAAACAACAAATGTGAACCTCCGGGTGGCGCTAGGGGGAAAGTCACCAAAGTGAAAGAGATTCATCCTCTGGGAGCCATGAATGTGTCAGGCTCCACCTCGGCGCTGCTGTTGACACTGATGTCTGTGGATCATCCAGAAAATCTGTTTCTGGAACAATAAAGTCGCTGCTGAAATTTTGCATTTTTCAATGATTTGAGCACCATAAACAAAAGTCCCTTGTCCTCCGCTGAACACGTGTTGCAGCAGAGATTTCAAAACCTGAACAGGCAAAAACCTGAACTACCTGGATGACTAGACTGCATTAGAGGCACTTTTTTCTGTAATTTGGCAGAACTAGTTGTTTAATATACTGCATATACTCTGTCATTTTCCCATGGCAGTAACAATTCACTGTGGGCGTCTTAAGCTCCTTATCCACATTTCTCTGCCTACATCTTTGACATCAGATGAAAGTTTTAAAATCTTGTCACTGCACTAAAGCGTGTCTGCACTAATCATGTGCACTATATTGTGTGTGGAAGTAAAGACAGGAGCTTAAAGGATAATGAAGCAAAAAGTAATTACCATAATAAGAAAAAAATAAGCACTCTATCCGATGTGTTTGTACAAATGCTACTTTAGAGACAATCTCAGTGTGAAAATATTCTCAAAAACTGCAGATTTAAGACTCGTGTGTTTAACATAATCTGCACTGTTCTGTGACATCCACCCAACCAGCACAGCAGCTCTCCACAACTCATCCTGCAGCAGCAGGTTCGTCTGTTATTCTTTCATCCCGTTGACCTGCCCTTGTGCAGCCCTGAAGCCACACTCCTTATTTACTGTACACACTTGTGCAGCCTGCATACAAATATACAGTAACACACACAGCACAGTGGCCCCAATCCGACCTTTCATACCTCTGAAAACCTTTAAAGTTGTTAGATACCATGAATATATGATGCTCAGTGCGCTGCAGGAGTCATTTTCTGACGTGAAGTGCTGCTTTGTTCCCTTTTTATGCACCATGTCTTGCGGTTGCTTTGAATCATGGTCGATTGAAGCTGCTGTTAGAGGAAAAACTGCCATCTTTTTGTCTTGTGTTCGGATATTTTGAAATGAAGAAGTGGCATGATTCAAAATCTGATTTTTACTGTTGAGGTTTTAAATCACTGGAAGATATTCTGCAATCAGACTTTACTGCAATGACAGATTTTTTAGACCACACAACATTGACATATTATCACATTTTGCGTTGATAAGGAGAACCTGTTAGAAAACAGTTGCACATTTAGACATCTAAATATTATGGAGCAACGTTATCATTCATTTGGAGTTGTGTTTCTTGCCACCTGTCCAATATTCACTCTCTTTTCGCTCTTTTTTCTGGTCTCCAACAAGTCTTGAGGGAAATATGTGGCTCTGTAGCTGCTAAATGCTCCAGTAAGTTCACCAGCTACTCTCTCACTATGCCTCTCTGCTGTTTGCTGCTCAGCAGGCAGTGTGCAGTGGGCTTTTAGAGCCTTTTCACTGACAACAGCTGCCTGCTGCTGCAGTGAAGTTGCGAGCCGGACAGATAAACAGTGAGCTGAAACTCGCTGAGGCTCCGTAAAACCGACAGGAGCTGCAGATTTAGGTGATGATTGTCCGTAGGCTCATCAATACATCATTTCACATTGTTTTCACTCTTTCATTTTATTTATTATAAAAACTTCAACTATGGCTGCTTTAAACAGTGTCACAGTGTTTGCTCCTTCAAGACTACAATTGTGTTTGACTTCTCCTTGTTTTCAAAGTGGATTGGTTATGTATTTTTGTCTCCTAACGAGGCAGTTGGTGGCAAACTTGTTTTTGTAAAAACAGCTTGCTGAATAAATTTGATTTGATTTGATCTGACTCATAGTGTTTTGGCTGCTGAGAGCAGCCCTCGGTGAAACTGTGTTTGAAATATAATCAAAGCTGGAAGAGGGCCTGACTGCCACACTGAAGCCAGCCAGAGATCCCCAAAGGAACAAAACTCTCCAGCTTTCCCAAAAACTCCTGATAAGCTCATGGATTTATGGGACTTTAAATCATTTTGACCCAGGTCAAACATAAAAATACTATGTTGAAAAGACATTACAGATCTGCTGTGCCCAGTTCACAGACATGTATTAAGCTTAGAAATCCCAGATCAAAAGGCATTTTTCAGAGGAAGTCTATTTGCATTTGGTCCAGGGCTATGCTTAAGCTGTGACAATGGAACCAGCTACTAGATTGAGAAAAGCCACACCCAACTCGCTAACTTTGTAGTCCCTGAACTCGAGAAGCAGCAGCGCCATTTGGTGCTTAAATTAACCTCAAACGAGGGAAGGATCTCTGTTGAGATTTCTGTCCTACAAATACTCACATTCACACTTGGAGTGCAACCACAGTGCATGAGACGCTCTGCCGGAGCAGCTGGAGGCTGTTACAGGAAGCAATTTCCATTCACTACTCGGAGCCAGCGCGGCTCCTCAAACAGGTGACCTTCATGTAACAAAACCGTGTCTTTAACCTCTGACGTCCCGTTTAATTCATCTATCAATTCTCATTATTTTCAGCTTTTTAAAAAATCCTTTTAACCACGACCTTCATCTTTGGAGGACAACTTTACTCTCATGATTATCTGAGATATCACCCCTCACTAATGCCTGTTTGAAGGACAAGCATGAAGAGTGGGGAGGCAACAACACAACAATCCATCAACCATGTGTTTGACACGATACCAATGAAATAAAAACATCACAGCGAAATGCTGCAATGCAATAATGAGCACTGGGGCTTCAACTTCAGCTTCAATTTATCTGCCAGCTTTTTGGAGAACTGATTAATTGTTTCAAACATCACAAAACAGTGAAAAATACTCATCACAAAGCCCCAAATCATGTCATCAGACAGTCCAAAAGCCACAGATATTCAATTTACTATGATGAAAACCAAGAAACGCAGCAAATTCTTACATTTGAGAAGCTGAAACCACAAAAATATTTGCCATTTTGCTTAAACTATTAACCAATTAATCAATCATTAATGTGAACGCGAACTCACCGGACGTTGCCATTGTAGATGTTGAAGGTTAAACACACGATGCCGAGCAGGATGCCGAGGCCGGCAAAGACAGACACAGCAGCAAACAGCTTTTGAGACAAGAACCTGTACTCTTCGATCACCACGGTCCGATCGGCCGGAGGTCCAGCGCCTAAACGGAGAGAAAGAAACGTGAAGACAGGAGATGCTTCTCCTGCCATCTTCTCTCAAGTACAAACCTGTTTCATATCTGCAGTGGGAAAGCTCACAAATACAGAGCTGAGCAAATAAACAGGACTGTTTAGTGCTTTTGTTGGGGACTATTTTCAGTGGCAGATTAACATCCATTGGTATTTCCAGCAGCAGGACAGTGCATGTGAGATTCACTCAAAATAAACTAAAGTGTGTGTGTGTGTTTGTAGTCTTCTACACCTGTAATGAGATGTCCACTAATTGATTAGTCAATATTTGCAGGCTCCAGCTTCTAAAAGGTGAGGATTCTTTGTGGCAACATGTGATAATAACTGAAATGTCGTTGGGTTCTGGATTGTTGGCAGCACAAAACAAGACATGATGGCGATGCCTCTCGGAAACTATGATACGCATTCTTCACGATTTCGTGACATTTAAGAGACTAAATGATTAGTCGATTAATAGCAAAAGCAATGTAGAGATTAGCCGATAAGGAAACTAATCACTGGTTGCAGCCCTACTGTCTCCCCTTCTTCTGTTCCTTGAACATGACCAGCACAAGGCCAATCACTGCGAGCCAGGAGTACCTGGATGTTTTGCAGCTCAAGCTATGTATTTAACCAGGGATGTTTCGCCAAGAGGCAGGTTCTCTGTTTCAGGTAACACCCTGTTCACATTCACACAGTTACACTCATTCACGCTATCTGCCGGTCACTGAGCGGCTCCACTGGTGTAGAAGGGGGCTAAGAGTCTTGCACAAGGGCTCAAACCAGCAACCTTTAACCTTAAACTTCTCTAACATGACTGAGTGACTCTCTACATGACTGCACAATCAATGTTAAATATAAAGAATTATTAGGATACCAGTTATTGCAATTAAGTGGAAGCCTCATAACTCTCAGAGCTTTTCATAATGAGTCTTTGAGCCCTATAAGACTTCAGTAGACGCACATCTGAGCTGATGCATGTTTGACTGATTCATAAGAGACCGCTGCATGCAATATCTGCTCCTCGTTGTTCACAGAGACTCGAGCCTGCAGCTGTACTACAATATACATCAGTGCTTAAGCACAGTATTACACAGGATTACATTAGATACTGTCAGTAGCAAAGAGAGTTAAGCATCAATTTACTCTACAAACGCTGCACTTGTTTTTCTCTCCCTTTCTCTGTCAGAGTTGGTTAAATGTTGTTTAAGCATCAAAATTATTAAATTAATTTGCAGAAAAGAAATGCCTGCTCACCAAAGTGTCTGGCGGACATGCAAACCAAGGTCAAAAGGAGGTTTGTGAAGCCAGGCTGCGACACTCAGATCAGGTGAAAATGAAGAAATCTTTAAGCTGCCTCTATGGTTGATTCACTAGACGACACCCCTCCCTCCACGCCTTTCCAACGCCGGACCAGTGTCCTTTCCAAAACCCGACGATCCAACATTCACACCTTCTTCAAGGCGTGATTTGAACTTTTCTCTCGAGCTCACTTTTTTCATTCTTGACGTGACTATTTCTGTCACCTTTCACGTGACCAGCCGAATTTGACACTACGAATGTCTTCCAGGAGACACGTCTGAAAATGCACCGTCATCCCTGTTTTTAAGGTGCAGCAAGTTAAACAAACAATTGCATTAAAAAAAGTAACAATCAAAATGATGCCACAGATGTGCAGAGTTGTTCCTCTTACAGAGCACATACAGTGGAGTACACATGTAAACAGCCTTCCAGTTTGCATCAGCATATGAACTACACAACCTCCATTAAATATTGATAATGCTGAAGCACAGAGAGGGAAAATTCACAAGCATGTTGCTGCAACTGTTCCCAATGAATCATGCAGAGATGTCAATTTCAGTAGATATTATACTGTTATGTAATGAAGTAAGCAAGCAGACAACTTCGGTGTTAGTTAAGAGTTGAAGCTTTAGGCTCTTAAAAAGTGCATGTGTTTGGACTAACTACCCAATTATTCATGCTTGTGCAGCTTTAAACCAGAAGATTTCCTTAGTGAGGAAGGTTCAGAGAGGGGCAGATGGACAGGGAGCCTCTTTCCACCCTCAACAGCCTCTGACTATCTGTCTGCCTGAATATGGGACTGCTTACAGATTTGCGTGGCCGTGTGTGTGTGCGGTCCCGAGCATGCATATGCCACTGTGGACTGTATATAAACCATAAGCGTGATAAGCATGTAGGCCTATGCACTAAGCATGAGCAAATATGCTCAAGAGGGTGCATCTGAGTGCAGGGGAGCCTCTACTGTGCATGCACCATGTGTTTAGTGTGTGTGTGTGTGTGTGTCTGTGAGAGAGAAATAGAGGGCGACGGAGTGTGTGTGCATGTCAGAGGGGAAGCAGAGGAGTGTCAGCACGGCGTGAAGCTGATGTGTCAGATGTCAGAGGAAAGTGTCAGAGTTGTGGCACCCGCGAGAGCCGCAGGGTGTCAAGACGCCCATCATGCTCTGTTTAGATGCTTGTCACCGCCATCACACGAGCGATGTGTATCTGGTGTCATCTGACGGAGGAATGACGACATGAGAGCGATTCTGCAGAGTTCACTGAGTTATAGTGAAGGATTTTTAAGACCTTTTTAATAGTGGGCGACCGATATGGGTTTTTTAATTATTCAGAGCGCAGGGTGGCCGATGGCTGATGCATAACGCTGATTTCATGTTCTTTTTGCATCTGATAAAACACAACAATTCAATAATAATAATATTTGAGAAGCAGATCCTGAGCTTAAACGAACATTTAATATTGATGTTGTTGTCTGCATTGTCTTTGTTTACTCATGCAGCTCTGCACACCGTCTGCAGTGCACTGATTTAAATAAAAGTGTGTCAACTAAATTAACATTGACAGGTAATTAAAAAACTAAACTTTGTGAAAAAAATAACCCTATGAATGAAAAATAAATCTGGTTTTAGTGCACTTAACGACAGCATTTATCAGCAGATAGCGGCGGCTCCTTGTTTCTAACAGGGAGCAAACATTTCTAAACTTCTATAAATAAATGAAAGATAAATAAACATTGTTAGCGCATCTCTTTGTTTTTGGCCCCAATGAAATTTATTTAAGACTAATGTATTATTCACTTGAAAATAAGAAATGTGCATTTTCTCAGACGTGTCTTCGGATGTTTTTTGTTTAATTGGTCTCGTGAGCGCAGCCATCGAGCAACGCTGATTATCTCAAAATGCTGCTTTTCAATACCACCTGGAACGCAACTTCAGGACCATATCGGCCAAAGCAGGAAAAAATGATGAGAAAGCGGAAGGCAGGCAGCAGTATATGACAGTAATTTTGATAGAATTGAATAAAATAACGCGACCTGGAGCCAGACAAGCAGCAGAAAACGGATGTAGAGATTCAGATCATGAATTCAGTGAGGTTTTTCCTGAAATCAACACCTATGAGATGACGAGTTTCCAAGCGACTGCAGCGAGCAGTGGTGACTTAAACTCCACAAAAAAGGTTTGAGCAGCCTCCTGCAGCACAGTCCACTGTCACAACAATCCCACCATTAGCTCACAGGTGTATAACATCTGCTGACAGCCGACAATTGGATTCAAAAGCATCTTAGAGCCGATGGAAAGAGAAAACATTTAAGACTTTTTAATACCCTCTAAGGCCTCTGTGAGGAGACTGAATTCAGTGCTTTTTAAGACTTTTCAAACCTGCAGATATCCTACAAAAGCTTCAATTTAACCACATTATTCATCTGAACTCACAGAAAATGTGTTTATGTGAATGTTTCTCCATCTGTGCACTTTACAGCATATCTACTATGTGTACTTGACAGCATACACACTGATGTGCTGAATAGTACCACAAATGTGCAGTGGCCCAGACTCGTGGCGTACATGCGTTTGAAAGTGTGAAATATGTCACACGCTGGCAGAGTTTTAACAAAAACGAGTAAAGGAGGGCACAAACAGAGCCGAGGTGAGACGAGGTGGTGGTGGAGCTGGAGAAAACCTCATTAAAATCCCAGTGACGGAGCACAGCCATCCTCAGCACGATGTCGTGTGGCTTGCTTTGTATGTTTAGATGAGGATGGTGGTTTCTTTGAAAAGCAATCTTGTTGCAATAAGGGAAATACAGGCAACAGGTTTTGACAAAGAGGAATGGTGGGAATTAAAAAGACAAAGCGACGCTAAATCAGCGAAGCACTCCTTAATAAAAGCCTATGAAGCCTGGATCCTCCCTTTTATTGAATGTAACTTTATTTCTATTTTATTCCTATCATTCTATCCTGTTTTATAATATGTCAACGTTTTATTTACCACCTTTCAATTAATTTTTTTAAACATTATTTTTATATACAAGACCCAGCCTAAAGCACTGAGCTATGTCGGGAAGGTGCTGCACAAATAAAGTTTATTACTGTGATATGATGCATCAAAGACAACATGTGTGTAATAATGGTGCTTAACGCTCTGTGTGTGTGTGCATGTGTGTCAACTGTCCATTCAGCCGTCCTCCGTCCTTGATCAAGGAATCAGGACGGGGTGTTGCCATGGAGACCCAGCTCTCTAACAGTTGCCACAGCGATTAGAAGACGAGCTGAGCTGAAGTGGTTGTTAGGGCGACCGTGAGGAGAGTGAGAAAGTGAGGCAGGGAGGCGCCTGGTAAACACACGGGAAAACAAGCGGAGGGGTGAAGTCGAGAGCCCCTGCGTGTGTGCGTGCGTGTGTGTGTGTGTGTGTGTGTGTGCTCCACCCCTGTCAGCGTGGAGCAAATCAAACGTGCCCCCCCCCCCCCCCCCATAAAAAAACTTCCCCGAACTGAGTCAGCTCCAGAAAGCAGGAAATTACTCATTTCCTCACAACAAGTGGATGTCAGATGGAGCCGTTTTTATTTGGTAAACAGTAAAAAAACTAAATCGAGCTCAATAAGAGGAAGCGAGGCAAAAACGAAGCAAACTCACCTCTGACAAGTTAGACAGCAAGTCAGCTTCAACCCAGCGGGTTTTAACTGGGCTAACACGAGTCTGTCACGTTGCAACAAGCCAAACTAAAGAGCTGGCGGCCGGCCCTCTTGAAGGACATGTTGCCTACATGCATACAGGTCACCCGTCCCTCGCCACTGATTCTGACCTGGAATCACTACCTCTGCTGGGTTCAGTTAAGCCTTGGCAACAGATCATTTCCTTAAAAGCCTAAAAAAAGGCAGCTCTCTACGGGCCACCGAGGCGTGCAGGATTGATTAGTGGCACGCTCTGTCCAGGCACAAGTATGTCACCTCTCCAGGGAGGGACAGGCTAGTAAACAACCACAGAATTGGTCTTGGTGTCTGAGGCAAATCAGCAGTAATAGGTTTTCACAGCAAACTAGAATATGGGTTGGAGAGTCGGTCCTGGTTTGTGTGACGTGAGCTCGAGCTTCTTCGTGCAGCAGAACCATGTAAAAACAGTCCGGTTGGTTGAGTTAGCCCAGAGGATTGAGGCACGAGGCAAAGGTACAGCGCGAGGAGAAACAACGGGAGGTTACTGCCTTTGGCTCGTTGATTCAGCCCGCTTACCAATGTGGTCAAAAGCGGGAGCTGCAGCAGCGGCTGTGACACACAGCTCATAGAGGCAATTAAGGTACTTTCAAATCCTTTGCGCCTGATTGCTGCAATTTGCTAGAAAAGTCGCACTCCCTCTCTGAGTCATAACTCAGTCAAATCTTATTACACAGACATGATCTTAACACACACATACTTTTAGATTAAGTGTGACTTAATACTCTCTGAGGATATCATTATCTCTAATGTCCAAATAAGCACAAACATCAAACAACAGCAAATAAACATCCACAAATCCGCTTAGAAATCAGAAAAAAAAACGCCATATATTCCAGAACATTTTAAGTTTTCTTCAGGGTCTACGTAATCCAGTGATAACTGCCTGTACGACCGCGGGTGCATCGCAAACAGGAACCGCTAATAGCTAATTTGGCATACTTTTTATGCTGCAAATTTGCCAAAATGCAAACAAATCTAGCCTCTAACAGCGCTCAAGCTGTAGCCGACAGCTGACTCACTGGAGGACGGGGGCCAGTTCTCTTAATTTTGTCTGAGGGGCAACCCCCCCCCCCTTACAGTCAAAACCCCTGGGTTAGCCAATCAAAGCTAGCTGCTGCCCCGTTTGACTGCTGTGCATCTGCTGCGCCAACAATTTAACACATGCTGGACAGCGAGTGCGCAGGCGGCTCATTTTGGGCGAGCGTCAGCATCCAAATAACTAGCTTCACCCAAACTAGCGGTTAGAGAAAATCCAGCATGATTATATATAATTTAGACAGTAAGAAAAGTCTAAATTAAGCCACGCCGGGGAGGTCTAATGTCACGGCACAAAGATGTGACCCTGTTGACTCACAGCATGACAGACAGGGTGCAAATACAGACACAGGAAGCTGAGTGAGGATGGTGTCATGAGCTCCATCTTACCTATCCAAACATCATTGCCAAACCAGGAGAGGTTCTTCTGAGAGCTGTCATAGTAACCGATCTTCTTGTAACTGCCTCCTGTGTGATTGGGAAACAAAAGCAAAAGGGTGAGAGAGTGAAATGAAGTCAGAGAGAAAGATAAAGTTTAATTACTGCTTGTGTAATTCATTTCCTCCCCTGGAGTGTTGCGGGGGATCATGTTTTTAATACAACAAAACTCGACAGAACTGATAAATATTCAGATTCATGCAACTACTATTAAACTATTTTTCCATCATGCCTGTGCTTTCATATTAATGGAATGCGTGGGCACAGAAACATAGGCACAATGAAGCGATAAAAGAAAAGAGGGATGAAAAGGTGCACAAAGAGGGACAAACAAAGAAATACCAAGGGGAGAAGAAGGAGAAGAGGAAGGGGGAAAAAAAGGAGCTTATGTGGCGGTCTTGTCCAGGAATACTGATGAGGCCCCACAGTGATTCAGGGATGCAAGTCAGGTCGTCTCATTGTGGATGTCAAATTACCTCGACACCACAACAGGAAATATGAGACAGAGTGTGAGGGGAAAGGGGCAGGATTATAAATTCTCATCCGTTAGGACGCCAAAGAGAACAGAGGTAGAAAATAATCCT
Organism: Chaetodon trifasciatus; assembly: GCA_037975065.1. NCBI lineage: Eukaryota > Metazoa > Chordata > Actinopteri > Chaetodontiformes > Chaetodontidae > Chaetodon > Chaetodon trifasciatus. Next base: position 1,671,995 of record JBBMOE010000075.1, read on the forward strand.
CAACCTTATCCTGCGCAGGGAAACTCATTAAGTCACTGGTGACAAATAGAACGCCATTTCCAGAAACGGCTTAAAACGAAGGCTTGCGCCCAATTAGAGCAAAGCCGAGAGTCAACGCATTCCTGCATCAAGCCCATTCCGCATCTACAATTATAGGACATTGAGACCAATCGCAGTGAAGGCCTCAACAACCCAAAAAAAGGCTTCGGTCTGTGAGCCTGGAGCAACAATCAATACATGATGAATGCAGTCAGCGGTGATTTTTTTTTTTTTTTTTGATGAATGAGTGGCATTTACTGTTCAGACCAGCTCCTGCAATACAACATCATGTGGGAGGACAGTGTGGGAGTGTTTTACCTTGCAGTTGCTCGATAAGAGTCATTGCCATCCTGGAACCCTGGGCGTCGAACACCACTTGGCCCTGAGACACAGACAGGAGGAAGTTTTTGTTTTTCCTTTTTTTTTTTTTTTTTACTGCAAATGATTAACTCCTTCCTTCAAGGAACAGTTGGACATTTTGACAAATACACTTATTTGCTTTCTTGCCAAGGGCTGGATGAGAAGATTGATACCACTCTCAGGTCTGCACTCTAAGTATGAAGCTGCAGCCAGCGGGCAGTTAGCTTAGCTTAGCACAAAGACTGGACACAGCTAGCCTTGCTCTGCCAAAGGCAAAGAAACGTTGTACTGACCAAGATAACTGCTGAGGAGCAATCCACCCAAACAGTGAAGTTATTACCCAAACTGTCCAACTGAAGCATCCATCACTTCAGCTTTTATCTCCAAATGAAGAAGTTTAGGTAACGTGGACAAACTGTCAGCTTGTTTACCACCTCATCTGATTTTATCTTGCCCCATCAGACTTCTTCGTAGCGATGCTGCAGTCTTCCCAAATCTCAGTAATTACTTTGGTGAGGGCAGTGTTATCACATTTAACAGAAATGAAGGCCAAAAACTGCAAAAAATAAAACCCAAGTTGTAATCTGGCTTTAATTATGTTAGTTTTCTTAAATGTTTGCTCAGTGGCCACTTTTTTAGGCGCACCTACACAATCTAATGCAACCCAATACGACAGCTCTGCAATGAATTTTGCATTATATTGAGAGGTGTCTCTACTGTTCTGCACACTCCACTTAAAAGGTGAGGGCCACTGATCATTATTATCTTCATAAAGGTGGAATATGTGTCAGAGCTGTTTGCATTAGATTCTACAGCTTCAGGTCCTTTTATCTAAATCTCCTTTATGTATTTATACTCTCTTTCTACATATCAATTTGCTCTATTTGTTTGTTGGGTGACTCAAATGTAGTCTTTCAATGAGGAATAGCATAACTTTTTAGTATTTGTATGGACGTTTAATGAAGTAAAGCCACTGGCTAACGTTAAAAATGCAGCAGGAGCAGGTGTTGTCTCACACACACAAACACAAGCACAGAGTATACACTCATATGGAGGTAATGTGCAGTAAAGTGGTGGTATATCAAAGGGCGTGCAGACTGCTCTCACTGGTTAACATATTATTACTGATATTGTCTCCATTTAAAATGAATGTCATTTGTAATAGTTATGAAACATTATATATTTCTGTCTGAAAGATTTATACTCTTAAAAGAAACATGTAATTGATCACCGACTGTGATATCGTGCACAATTTTTCATTTGCTCCTTCCCTTCGCACACATATATGTTTCACTTTTCAGGCCATTTCATTTGAAACGAGTGTGTGTCTGCGTTGTTTGATCATCATGAAAAGCAACAACTGGAACTGCCAAAACCATAGCAGTCCAGAGACCTGGACCATACGCTGCTTATTCGCATATATACATAGAAAATTAGAGCATAAACAGTTGTTTTAATCATCTGCACTCCGTTTCCTTCTTTTTTCTCATCCTCTGCACTTACTGAAACTCCCTCAAAGGAGCTCGTGTTGAGAGCCCTGTAGATCTCTGAGGTGATGTCATGGTTGTTATAGTTGAAATCCTCCAATCGTCGGCCCTTGGCCTTCAGCGGTGCCACGGTCTTATTGAGGGCAAGGGCCAGAGCCCACACTGCATCGTAGGCGAGAGGGGCCTCCTGAAATCCGCCGGTCTCCTCAGGGTTCATGCCACCCAGACGAGACATCAAGGCAGCGATGAACTCCTGCGATGTCTGATAGAAACAGGACAGACAGGATATCAAAGAGGAGTCCTTCTGAAGACATGCAATGCTGCAGGAGAACATTAAGGCCATTTCTATATTTCTATTTCTAGACATTAATGTGACTATGACTTAGTGGCAAAAAGGAGGAGACTGTGAAAGAGAAGCAGTGGTGAATCATCATCATACGGGGTTAATTCTACATGAAGACACAAAAGCTTGAAGAGTATGGGTGACTATAACTTAAGTTAAACTTAAGATTTGAAACCATGTCTTCAAGGGTTTTAACGGAAACGCTGCTGTGACACCATTTTAACACCCACGATGCAATCGAGGACAGCGGCCGTGTTGAAACCCAGCCTGTCCACCTATCATGAACAGCATTTGCCATCTATACAAAAAAAAAAAAAAATACAAAAAATGCCTGTATGCTAAATGTGAAGCGGCAGCAGCTGATTAGCTTAGCTTAGCATATAAACACTGGAAGCAGCTAGCCTGCCTCTGTCCAAAGTTACATTTCCATTTGTATACTGAATGGAACAAATGGGATGCAATGTGTTAATTAGTCAGAGTTAACAAGGTTAACGTGCTGGACTATTTCTGAAATAATCAAGCAAATAACTCCCCATAAAACCACAACTTGGCATATGTGCATTTTAGCATATGAGCATATTAAACAAAGGAAATATAACTTGTTGATTATTGAGCTCTAAAGGTGCTGGTCGGCCTTGCTTAAACGATTTAACAGAGCTAGCAGTTTCCCTTTGCTGCACAGCCTTTATGCTAAGCTAGCTTCATATTTGTTGGATCAAGCTTCTCATCAAACTCTTTGCATTAAAACAAATAAGCTTCTTCCCCAAAATGTTTAGCCAATTCCTTAAATATGCTGCAATAACAAAGAAGGCTAAAATATTTGTTTATAGGTTTATTACAGACAGAGGCAGTTTTCCTCTATTACTGAGGCCCCTTTTGCAAATCAGCCAAAGTGAGGAGTAAAATCAGGAGAAGTACTATTTCTATATTGGCTCTGATGATGGAGATTATTATTTTCTTGCTTTTAATTGACATTTAATGCAAGTATAATCCACCCACATCTGGCTGCGGCGAGGATGTAGGAGACTTAATTCTAAAAAATAGGATTTTGACACGTAGCTCCGGAGCAAATTCTGCGGCATCTCTTTGCTTTTCTAACTTAAAATCTTCATAACAACATATTTCTTTCCTCTCAAGTGTACAATTAAGCTGTTTAGAACCGTTTCTGTAATTAAACACCAATAAACATTATGTCCCTCTGAAAGCGGGGATACATGTGCGATGGGAAAATATTGCCTCCAATCATCCTGGCGTCCCTGTGGATTCTCTGAGGCCAATTAGGCCGACACATCCCCAGTTCAAAATTCATCTCATTGAAATTCCACCTTGGCATTTGGCATTTAAATCTGCCACTACCTACTGAAAACTAGCTGACAATGTGCTATTGCAGACCCTGCAGTATCGGCAGCCCAGCTTCATCTGAGCGCTCTATCTAGAAGAAGAAATATGCCAATTTCAAACTTGGAAATTGAATTTGAATAGATTGACTATGTGCAGGAGTTCTGGCTGTAATTCTTATCACCCGTTGAGCAGCACGTCAACAGCTAAATCAGCAGGTAGTGGCAGGTGCTGTATGAATATAAACAACAGCTGCTGATGAAGTGCGAGAGGGAGAAGGAGGGGCACGGGGAGACAGGGGCGGCGGTGGCGGAGAAGGTGGGGATGAGGAAATGATAAGGGGCAGGGAGAGGAGAGGTGGGTAAACAAGAAGAATGAAAGGATGATCCACCACAGACCAGCAGAGTCAGAGAAGGTCGAACAATGGGACAGACGGAGAGAGGAAGAGACAGTTTAAGAGGATTAGAGGAGGTGAAGAGAGGAGAGCGACGGGCGAAAGAGAAGCAGCAAACGACAGGTGCCTGAGATGGTAAAGGAGGGAAAAAATGATAAAGGAAGACGTTCAGAAAGAGCGCGACAGTAATAAATATCTATGTATATCTATGTTTCCACCCTCATCAGCGGTCTGTAAAACATAATATTGATTCAGGTCATATGCAGTTCATTGACGCAATGACAGTCTCTGGTATTTCATGAAAAAAAAAAAAAGCCTCATGGGACCTGATCTATTTAACAAGGCTGGCAGAAGACGTTTGCTGGGGAAGAGGAGCCCAACAGTTGGAAAGAGTAACGCCAACCACGATGAACAAAGAGCTCAAACTGCATTAGCAGGAAATCCAAGGCAGGAAGTTTTAAAAAAAAGGTAAAAATATCACAACTTCGCAGCATTTTTGTGGCCTTTTTTGGATCAATTAAACAAGAACGCTAACATCAGCATGCTAACAAGCTCACAGCGACAACATGTTTTTAGCGTTTTCGTGGGTGCTGCGAAACTGATTTTTACAGGCAAGTGCAAACACTGTAGTTTATTTATTTATCTACTTTAATTAGAGACTTCGGTGCATAATAAGCATCACGTTTGCACTCACTCCCCATTTTTCTTTTCACCTTTTGGGTGCAAAATACAGGTGATAATTGGCAGAAACCAGTCTGTTGCTTTTCCATGAAAGTCAGTTAATGGAGTTCAGTGATATGTTGTGGATACTTCATGATGAATTCAAAGATGTTTTGTGCAATATTTTCTTCCCTTTTATGTAAATATGCTGATTTACTGATTGCTTTCTGCATGAAGTTATCCCCAGTGTTTGTAATACGTTGTATTCATGCAGTTTCCCATCTATTTGGATCTAGCAAAATACATTCAGGATCTTCTCATGTTTACTGCATGACAAAGCACAGGTGTGCTCTATTTGATGTCATTATAATCTTGTTTAACTCTTGCATTGAACCGAAGTGTCTTAAGTGTTTTGCATTGTGATGTATTAACACAAATGTGACTTGTTGTTTATCAATTACTGGAGCACATAAGCGGTTGTTTCAAGCTGCTGCAATTTCTTGTCATTGATTAACATCAAATATGACTTCATATAATCATTACGGTGGTGGAAGAGACAACAGTGTTTTCTTGTGTTCCCACCATGTTGGAGACGCCACGGACAGTCTCAGGATTCAGCATGACGATCTCGGTGGTCACATGTCCCTCCACAGCCTCCGTCATGTTCTCCACTGTACAGTTGATAGCTGGGTCTTTGATCTTGAACCAATTGTCTGCGTACCAGCCAATCAGGAACCACACATACTTCTTCCCATAGAGCTTCTCCTTGAAAACCTGCAGAGGGAGGGAAGGAGGCAGATACAAAGGGAGGGAGAGAATGATAAATAAGCATGAGGAGAATTATTCCCAGAGATGTGTTGAGTATGTTGTATCACTGCCAAACAAGGAAATTCATTCAGACATTCAAACAGCTCATTACAGCGCTCAATTTCTGCTAATAGCCAGTCAGGTTCAGTCTGCTGGGATCAATTGAGCGGGAAAAGGTACTAACCTCACAAAACACCTTCCTGGCTTCAGTCTCATAAAAGAGCCCCACGATGATCCTCGCATCCTGGCGCTGCATCAGAAAACAAGACATGAAACATGAAAACAAAACATTGCTAAGTTACATCAGCAGCAGCAGCAGCAGCAGCAGCAATATAACTTCAGTTCAGCACAGCTTGATGTGGCAGCGCAGCGTGCCAAAGTTCCTGCTGCTTCGCAGGACGGCACGTACTTCTGTTCGGGAGCTGCTAATTAGCATGGCGCATTAATTTCCTCTATCAAATCACCTCTATGCTAATGGTACCGTGTGCAGCTGTGAGCGGGAGAAGGAAGGAGAGGGGCAGAGAGAGAGACGACCAGCAGCTGAGGTGAATTTTTAATCAAAGCACCTTGAGGTTCTTGACAGCGACAGCCGGGTCGGTGAGGAAACTCTGGCGAACGCTGATCTCGATGCCTGCCTCCTTCACCCTCTGCTCCAGATCGTCCAGAGTCTGTGAGATGAAAGCGAGGGACAGAGGGAGACAGACAGGGGGAGGAGGGGGAGAGGAGGAGGAGGAGGTTAGAGAGGCATCTGAACAGAGAGGGCCAGAGAGAGGTGGCGGGTTGAGATTATAGAGAAAGACAAAAGAAAGGCAACCAAGTCCGAAGAGACAAAAAACATATAAGAAAAAAAAAATCTGAAGGGTGTATGAGAAATGGCAAGACAGGGATGGGCAGTGTGGGGATGCATGATAAAGGCAGCACGGGAGAGAATAGATTTTTAGACAAAGAACACGAGTGAAAAGGAGAAGAATGTGAGAATGGAGAGGAAAGAATATGAGCGTGGGATCATTAACCTCCATTACAGGAACCAACCCAAGTGTCATGGTATCGACCGCTGTGCCTGGGAGTGATGTATTGCTTGATCAATACTTCTCACAACCAATACTCCAACAAATTACTTCAAAAATCCTCCATCAATAGCCGGGGGAGATCGCTTGAAGGAGCATTGCATAGCCTGAGAACACAGCGGCTCTCATAAACAAACATCCAGAGGCAGGCGGGCAATCAGGCAACCCAGAAAAACGACGGGGCCGAAGTGAGGACAAGGAGAAAGTGATAAAAAGCAAGTAGGGGAAATAAAAGGAACAAAGATTCGAGAGTCGGAGATGAAACGAAGATGAGATGAAGAAGATTAAAGGTACTGACTGAGGTGAAGACTTCTGTTGTCTGCTGGATGGTGGCGATGCGGGTCCACTTCCACTTCTGGAAGAGCTGCACCCTGGTGGGGTTGTGGAGGGTCGCCGACGGGTGCGTGCGGAAGAAGGTGGGGAAACGCTGACGGTTGGACAGAGCCGGGGAGCTGGAGCCGTAGGACAGCTGTGAAACATGAAACAGAGATGGAGAAAAAGGAGAGGAGAGCAGTCACTAAGGCTGGAAGGAGGAAGAAGTTTAGTAGGAAAGAGAGAAACAGAGGAAAATACACTTCTGAAGGTCCTTCAAGGCATCAGTAGTAAACAGACTTCAATCAAAACGCATTCAAATCGGGACTCTCTTGTTCTTCCTCTGTACACAGTGTTCTTTGATGGTGACTGGTTCAAACAGCAAACAACAGAGAGGAAAGCCAGCAAAAAGACAGAAAACCAGAGAAACAATCCCCGCTCCCATTTTCTCATTTTCATCGACACCCCTCCCTCTCGCCCTCCTTTTAGCTTCCCTCTGGCTTATCAGGTGTGCCGATAAACTCTGTAATTTCAACAAAAAAATAACACTGCATGCAGGATTTCCCATGCATACATTGCCATGAAATTATAACAACACACTGTACTATTACAAACACTGCAAACGCAAAAAAATATGTAATTATTGTTGTCGCAAACAGGAGCCCCGGTTATCATCTGTTTCTTTCATTTAGTCCCATATAATTTGAATTCTCAGGCCCAATTCCCACAAGAGGCAGACTGCTAGAGATGTGCGTCCAAATCAGCGGGGAAGATGGATGGTGGAAAATGCCAGACGAAACAGAGAGAAGAATGTTCCTCTAACAATTAGTTTCGCAGTGACAACTCAAGATACAATCCTCGACAGGCTTCCTTTAAAATGAGGAACCTGGCGTTTAGGGAACCATTACAGATAGAGACAGCCTATCCTCCTCCCCAGCTCTAATCTCAGCCCCATTACCGGCACAGCTCTGGGATTTTCACCACTGGGAGCGAAAGGGGGCTTGATGATAGATGTCAAATGTCATGTACAATGTGGACTCTCCACAATAACAAATCCCGGTGGGCACGGGCAGGTAGAGGTTGGCCTCAGAACGAAAGATGGGAAGCTATACGGGAAGTGACAGCTGATCTGGGTGCGGCAGGCAAGGATCTGGAGAAACCGGCGGCAGCTTGGGTGGATGACACGTTAAATAATAAAGGTGTTCATAACATACACATGCAGGCAGTTTGAAAGGGACAAAAGACAGAAAAATGTCTTTTCTTAAAGGATGAGGCTGGCTATATTCTACATTTCACTCATGTTATTCACTTCAACAAAATCACATGAAACTACCAAAACCAACAATGAATCGATCCCACTAACAAGTCTTATAGACAAAGCCTCTTACAAAGTAGCTTAATCCTGCTGCTGTGCTCCGGAGCTCCTGTGACGGTTCAGCGCACAGAGATGTGGACTCGCAAACACTGAGAGGCAGAGCAGTCGAAAGCAATCAATCGTTAACTTGGTAAGAGTTCAGCGCAGAGTTCGGCAACAGGTAATCTGTCAGCAAGGGCAAACTAAGCAGGCAGGGGGGCAGGTGAAACTGAGAACAGGCAGTGGTCAGGAACGGCAGGTAAGAAACAGGAACAAAGGCTGCAACACTGAGACCGGGTGGCGCGTTAGACAGTCTGGCACATGATGGGGAAAGAGGGCTGATGCAGGGGAGATAATGAGGGAATGGGGAACAGGTGTGCTTGTGACTGGGATTGGTGGGGACGCACTGAGGGCATCTACAGGGCAGGCGGGGCAGGTATATGATGGTGTTAATGACTGAAAAAAGAGTGAAAATGTGCAAAATGACGGAGCAGAAGTAACCGTTGTGACTGAGACAAACCACCGCACTGTGTGACGTGTTCCTCCATCAACATGAACACGGCCATTGTAGTTTATCTTGCTGCTGTAAATACTCACTACAGCACTTAAGTTGTATTAATCCAATGCATGCAAGAGGAATTCTGCATGTGGCGCTCACAGTAGGGAACAACACAGCCAGGCCAATGGCTCTGTGAGTGCTCTGAGCTAAATGCTAACGTCGGCACGCTAAGATGCTCACAGTGATGATGCTAACATGCTGATGTTTAGCAGGTAATAACTACCAGGTGCATCTTAATTTGCCATGCTGTCATTTACCATGCATCATAGCTCTTCTCTCTTTTTTTGAGAAACAGGTTAATCCACTTTATTTGAGCAGCAGTGTTCAGGCCGAGGGATGCATGCTCCATATAACACCCTCAAAAATTTCTACAGCGCCACAGACACCGATCTGCTAACAACCCCACAATGCAACGTGTTGCGTTTTATAAACGTGAAAATTACAGTCATGCAACACTCCACCTGTCAACGCACAATAATGATTATCCATAAGTGTTGAAAATTTCAGTTCACTGCTCACTATAGAGCAAATTACTGAATGTCTATTATATAGGGAGCAATTTCAGGCACAGTCGTCCTCTCGCACGTTGCTGCTGAAATTGTAATGATCATTTCTCAATGCTGGGAGCACCACAAATGAAATTCCAATAAACTCGATTGTGGCAGAGGCAGAATCTCAGGGGCCAATATCTCAAACCCTGGACAAATAAAACCAACAATAAACTGGCACGGCTAGATACGACTAGAGGTGAGTGAGAAAGCGTGCCTTTGTTTTCTCATTTTAACCTTTAAAGTCAGCCACTCAACAGCTTAGTCAGCTCAGTCTTGATGCTTTTTAGTTTTCCAAATGTGAATTTTGCAAGGGTTTAAAGTGCTACAAGCCTGGTAGACGGTAATAATTTTACTGAACTCAAAACCAAACTAGGAAGTGCAAGCTTTTCCTCATGGTGACACTCAAATAAACCCTCACCAGACACAAAAGCAGTAACAAAACTAAAACTGAGCAAAAAGCTGCTGTGGCAGAAATAGACCGAAGTAGCTCTGCAACAGACAGGCGAAGTTCCACGTCAAAGCTTCCCAAAAACCACAAACAATATCTCTAGATTCTTGGTTCCTCAGTTCTCCTGTGGCCTTGTAGTAGCAGATCAATGCCCATCAATGGCTTACAGTGCTTTTAGAAAAGGAGATGAGAGATCAAATTAACACTGTGCCAAGAGGAGCAGATCGAGAGCCCCTCCTTGATCAGCGTCCAGAAATGGAGGTTGCTTTTGCCTCCCCGGCACTCTGATGAGGCTGTTTGACATGCGAGGAGGCTCCTGCAGGCAGGCAGCGTACAGAAATAATTGAGTGTGGCGGTTAGGAGGTTGTGCCAGTGGTGGCGTGTAGTAAAGAGAGACAGATCCCTTTGTGTGTGGGGAGAATCGGCTGCTCGAGTTGAGGGAGCGAGGCGGAAATGAAGAGTGGGAGAGAAAGACAGTGGAGATGGAAAGGAGGAAGGAAGGAAGGGATGAAAAAGAGGCTGAAATAGAGCCGACCAGCTCCAGGCAGCGGCTGCAGACGGAGAAAAGAAGAAGGCAAAGAGTCAAAAAGTGGAAAAGAGTTTTTAATGATGAGGAAAGAAGGAGTGACGAAGAGAGAAAGACCAGAAATGAGAAAGAGGGGCAGATGCCAACCACTAGAACTGATTGTTCTCGATGACTAATCTCTGGATGAAACTTCAATTACGGGACAAAGCTAATAAGCAGAACACTGTGAGTGACAGAGAGGCAGATCAGGAGAAGACGGAGAATGAGATAAACAAAATAAACTAACTGATGAAGGCATGAAAGGCAGAGTTTTTTCAAAAATAAAACGACAGCAGCAGAAGACGGCAGCAGATCTCTGGAGATCTGGGACGTGTTTGTACTTGCTATAAATGTGTTATCATGCAGTATGTGAGGCGAAGCAGTATGTTTTGTCTTGCACTTAGTGTCGCTGTCAATGCAGGATTGTTAGACTGCCTTGTTAAGCGTCATCAATAATCTAAAAAGTGCACTGTGAAGTATTTTAAAATCGATAAACAAGTACAGCATTGATTCGGAGAAGTTAGTATAATTACCACAAGTACAAAAGATCATTTAGATCAATGTCAGCGTCCAACAGCATCTGCAGTACGTTTTACATCGTCTGCCTGCAGAAAATACAGAGGCAATATTCTTCCAGCACAAACAGATCTGAAGATTTGGCCATCAATGTCAAGGTTTCTTATCAGCTCATGTCCCTCATCCATGCTATTTGGAACAAAAGTCCACAAGAGACAGAGATACGGGACAGGAGGCAATATTGTCTTCCTTGCTGTTGTTTGGCATGTACCTCCTGTTCCCTACAGAGGATCAGGGCAGTTGTTTAAGTCGCTTTGGACTAAAGGGTCTCCCAAACCAATGTCTTTGTGACAGAAAGCAACAAGCTTTAAAGCCTAATTTAAGACAGAAAATGTTTCAACTATAGTCTCCTCTATTTGCAGTATTAGTGTCCGGGTATTATACCGCTGGATGGTCTTTTCATAAAACTGGGCTGCCTATGCTGCAGAAAGATGCAAATATTTGTGTCAACTGGTGCTACATGACGGCAGAAAACAGAAAAAGGGACTTTGGTATTCCCCTTTGCTCAAAAGGTAGAAAACCTACAACAAGCAGAGAGCACCTAAGAGGCAGCAGAAGTCTGACGTTTTTTCCAGCAAATGAGCAGAGAGCTCTGGGTGCAGGCAACACGGAGGGGAGTTCAACATTGTTCATTTGCATATGCTACCCACACTGCAATGATACAAAGCTGGCTGAAAATGGGCAAAGTTTCCTTTTCGTCCGACTACGTCTGAAGACAAAAATGTTCGTAGTTGTTACGAATCAGAGGAAGGATGAAAAACCAGCCATCATAAAAAAGGTGAAAGATGTCATACTTGATAAAATATGGGGATGAATTCATTTGAGCACATTTGTAGTGATGCAACTGGTTGTACGCATGCTAACATTAGCCAACATGAGCCAACGGTCACATGTAAGTAAGGCTGTGGTATATTGAATTAAGTATGTGTTTCATTGTTTATGGCTTCAGCTTCTCATTTGTAAAAGTGCCATTGTGTTGCTTTAACATTTAACCAAGTCACGTTCTGAACACTCAGATGTGCCTGAGATGAGTTTCTTCACTGTGTTTTATCATATTTGTGTCCTTCACTCCTCTGATGGATCTTATTTGACATAAACGATCAGTTTATCCGCATTACAAAAATACTGCATGCACATTTTCTCACTTCCCCCTCGTGATGTCTAGCAGTGCAGATAGTTTCAGTTTTGTGTTTTCGAGTTGTGACAGAGAGGAGATTTCTGCCTCCACCTAATCCACCTGGGAGTGAATCCACAGACCTCGCTGTGAACTATTGTCATTGTCAATTTTCTGCCGAAAAAAAAAGTCCCTATGAAAACTGTTGACAGTGTGCTCTGTGGATTTTCCAGAGGAACGGGGACATTGGAAAGAGATGTTGCTGCTGAATTTCTAAATGTCATTTCTCAATGCTGTGAATCTCACAAACAAAACTCCATTCACCTCCATTGTTTTGGGTTAGTGGCTGAAACCTCAGAGACAGATACCTCAAAACCTGAACACATAAAAGCAAAACTATGTGCATAACTGGATGGTGGGGGATGCAAAAAACATGTTTTTTCTTGTGCAATCAGGGTGAACTGATCCCTTATGCTCATGCATTATTTTGCTATAAGCAAGTTAGCTTGCCATAGCTAGTTAGCTAGTTAGCCAAATTAGCTATTAGTAGTTCATGTTTCCCTTTCATGTACAGACAGCAATCACTGGGTAACTGTGATGCTGAGGAATACTTAAAAAAATGATGTTCTGAACTTTCAATAGTTTTTAATCAAATTTAAGGATGTTTTATATTTAAAAAATGATTTAAATTAAATGATATTCTCAGCAAGTGGAACTCAATCTAAACATATATCGTGTTCAGATGTGATTAATGACGCTTGGAAGACGTACTCATACGTACTCTGCTCCATGCTTTCAACAACTTGAAAATGTCTGGGTTCAAATGACTGGAGACTGAAAAAATGGGTTGAAAGTGTGTACTAAACAGCGACCCACCACTATGAGGTTCCACATGCGGGCAGCTTCGGCCACCAATGTGGAAACGCCGCTGCAGCCGGGCATCAGGACGATCTTGATGGGCTCGGTGTAGAGAAGGTCATACAGCAACTTGGTGGCTTCTCCTGGGTCACACTGGAAGGACAAAGTGACAAGGTGTTAAATGGATGGACGAGATGAACAGATGGGTGGATCAATAATAAGGAAGAGAAAATAATTGAGGTGATGGAAAGAGGGAGGAAAAGGGGGAGAGACGGAAATGGAGGAGCCAGAGGGAGGAAAATGGAAAAGATAAGGGTGAGGGAGACAGATGGAATGAGAACAGAGGGCGAGGAAGAAACAAATAGGCAATGAAGTATAGGAGATGGAGGCGACTGTAAGGAAGAAAACAGAAGAGAGAAGATAGAGTAAAGGGAAATGACAGAAGTAGCAGGGAGCCACAAAATGGCCAATGCAAATGTTAAGAGAAAAGACAAGAAGGATAAAGAAAAGGACAAGCACGGGAAATGGAAAGGACAAAACAGACGAGGTCAAGATAAAGTTAAGGCAAATGGCACAAAAGCAGCAGAGAGCAGCAAGAGGAGCAGATGCAAATGTGAAGAGAAAGACGGGGCCGGAGGAAGAAAAGAAAAGAAATCACGTTCGTGTCTGAAACACAAGCATCATCAAAACACAACACGCTGTCCACAGATCAAGACATAAAAACAAAAAGACAGGCAGGACCAAACAAAAGTGAGCCTGACGAGCAAAACAGCCGCCATCACAAGTCATTACAACACCCCAATGAAGTCATTTGCGGCGTCTAGGTGGTGAGAGTGTGGCTGGAATGATCCATCACTGCTCTGTCAGCCAGATAGCCCATCACCGCCACGCCGCTCATCACAGTCACAGATAAACTAACCTGACACATCTAATGATTCGGCATGGAAGAGGAGATACGGCTCAGCTCGCAAAGCGCAGACACACACGTGCACATTTTAAAGAACACACTCCACATGAGCGTCACAAACAATCACACGGCGGCCGGCGACCCTGATGGGGTCTGAATTGTCTCTTGGTGGCAGATTTTTTTCTGAAGACGTAATCACCACTCAAGACGCGGGAATACGTGGAATAGCTGAGATTCTTATTGAGTGATGTGTTTCCCATTAACTCCAGATTGGGTGGAATTACAGAGGTGTCACGCCATTGCAGAAAAAGCCAGGATGTTTACATGCGCAGGTTGATTCAGTCTGAACCCCATTAAAGCAGAGCTCTAAATGTTGACTTTCTCACACTAAAGTCTGTGTGGTTTCATTTACTTTTTCCAAATCAACCTTTGATTTATTGGGCCACAGTAACACCTTCAGGACATGTTTCTTTAAACATGTCCATTGTAGAAAACCAAGGTCACGCCATCGGTTCGATTCAGTGGGTGCTCGAAGCCCACTGGGAAATAAGAAAGTGACGTGACCATATTGGGAGAAAAGGGACAATAGACACTGTGAGCTGAGCCTGCATCCATTCCTAGATGAACATTTGTTTGCACTTCTGACCTAATTATTAACAAGCGTACCATGACTTTCAAAACCAAGGCCACTGCAACCAGTATGACACATCCTGTTCTGCTTACCACTGAAGCCAAAGGATGGCATTGGTAGGCGCTAAATTTGGGTCACAGGGTAAATCCTGGGTGGAGTTCAGGTAAGCAAGCAAGAGCCAACCAAGCGAGATTATCTTCATAATGCAATGAAAAAGCTGGGACTTTGATTCAATCCTTCACAAAGAACGGCGTCTTTGGTCAGCTTGAATTCGTGTTTGTAAGCCATTCACTTTAAAGATCGCTCCACCAGTTTACCACTGCACTCCTGTAACTCTGTTGGACTCTCGATGAACAGTTTAAAGAAGAAAGGATCAAAATTGATGGAGCGGAACTGGAGATATCCTGTCTTTATTCCATGCATTCTTCCCTCTTGTCAAAGACTGGCGCCTACATTACCCTTAATGCAACTGGGCTGAAGCTCAGTCTCACATTGGGGTGTGTTATGCTAGTAGCTGCTAATGTAGCCTCGAGCTGCTAGCCTCCAGCAGAGGTCTGGTGAGCTCTCTTCTTCATACCTCCACACCCTTAGATGTTTTTCATTTTGAAATGTCTTGAACCCTAACTGGCGCTGACTCGTGTGACATCACTCGAGGACATTTATCAGACCTTTTGTGGTCTGATAAATGTGGTCTGATTTATACAACTTCTTTCAGATATGCAGTACGGTCACTTCAGAGTATAGGTGGCAGAGGAAGGTGGCACCATGAAAGCTGGCTTTTACGTGTTTGTACTCACTGAACAACTCCAAAGCTAATCTATACATGAATCCCATCACTTATTGACATCAAAGGACGGTCCTAACTTGACTAGTTTGAATAATTAGACTCTTAAAGTGCACGCCTCACTGAGTGTCCACGCACTGCTGACCATCTTCAGTTCACTGGATTACCAGCATTAATATTGACTGGGAAAGCAGCCTCACAATATTGATGTCATATAGGAAAAGGCAACCTTGTGCGATGCAGAGCCGTGAGGCTGCAGCTTTTCCTTCCAATCAATCGCAGCACCAGCTGATTTCACAGATCACTTCCTCCTCTCTGGTGCTCCTGGTGTAAAATCTCTTTTGCCTCTTCCTCTTAAAAGAAATGGTTGTGTTGTGTTGGTGTGAGGGAGATGCAGAGTGACGCACAGGCCGTTTTAAATACTCTCTTTCCCGAAGGTTGTTTGTGTTCTCTGTCACTGTGGCTGTGGGCTGGCTGCATGCTGAGAAGAAGCTTGTTAGCTTTCTGGTGTTACAGTGTTTTAACTATATCCTGATGAGCGGAATTTCATCGCCTACACTGATTATCTTAGAATTATTTAATCAATCTATCATTACCATCCAACATCAGAGCTTTTCATAACAGCTTGCTTTCATACATTTTTCATATTACTTGAGTAGAAATTAGACAAGAGTGCAGATTCTGAGCTTGTAGAGGTTATTTTAGCATTTTATATCAAGACAAAGAGCTACTATCCTTCTACTTGGTTAAATCAACATTATTTTGCTACATATTGTCTTGCTGTTAGATACAAATAGTTTACAATGTTTGATATGTTTTACTGAATGTTTTTTTGGGGGAATTGGAATCAAACTGGCAACAGTGCAGGATGCCAAACGTAAATACAGTTATAGAAGCCGGCTTGGCTGCTGAGCTTCAATTTAAAAAAAGAAGAATTACATTTGAATGTTTGCTGGGAGAGTATAATGGCATGCATTAGTGAGAGAATCTGTTTTACTTGGTGGTAAATCAATGCCAAACCCGATCAATAGTGGACAAACAAATCTAAAAAGCATTAAAATCGCTCATTCATCACACATAAAATGAGTCTCCCTTGGATTTCCAACGTCAGAATGTGCTTCACTTTGCAAGATTGTGGAACAGGCTGCTCAAATAAATGTCAATTAAATTAAATCTAACCTCCCAGGACCTGGCGTCCACATGTGGACATCACATTTTGGGTTGTCTAGACCACAATACAAAATTTTGCTCTACAAATTTGAAACAAAAGTCCTCATATGCAGACATAATTTTTGTCAGAAACTACATCACGTAAAAAGATAATTCTTTGTTTTTACACTCATCAGGTCCCAAATAGCAAAGAGAAATTAAAAATGCATGCCAAGCAAGAGTTCGGGTCTTAGGAGGTTAAAGACA
Organism: Chaetodon trifasciatus; assembly: GCA_037975065.1. Taxonomy (NCBI): domain Eukaryota; kingdom Metazoa; phylum Chordata; class Actinopteri; order Chaetodontiformes; family Chaetodontidae; genus Chaetodon; species Chaetodon trifasciatus. Next base: position 1,688,565 of record JBBMOE010000075.1, read on the forward strand.
TTTTGCTATTAAATTAAAACCTTTAGTGGTTAATGAAAGCGCAAACAGAGGAGCTTGAAAAACTCTGTTGTCTTCCAGTTATTGAGAGTGAATCATGAAGCGGGTCTATTCTCTAACACAACCGCAAAACAGCATCAGACGCCATGGGTGAACCTTGCTTTCATTCAAGTGTTTCTGTGAGCGTAAGGCATGAAATCCGTGGTAACAACGTGGAGCAGTAAGAGGTGAAAAAGCACACCGTCTCCCTTATGAAAAAAAAATAGAGAAAACAGGGGTGTTGGCAGGTATGCAATAAAGGCTGAGGAATCTCCGCTATTCTTGGAGGGCTGTCTTCTACAACCCTCTGGGGTCATCGCCATTTCCACTTTCATTTCCAGCTCTCCTTGGCTCATGAGAGCGCCAGGTTTGACGGCCCCAGTGTGTGCGTACACGGTCATAAAAACGCGCTCGTACGGCTCCACGTACACACACATGTGACACAGCAGCACCACCTCTGTCGCTGGCCTTGGTGCTGAAATTCCCCGAGCCAATATCGCGCTGACGTTAACGCGCCAATGTGGCCTTTCCAATCAGTCAAAGCCAGCTCGCGAGAAACTCTGAAAGAAACCGAAGGCTCCCTGGGCTGGGAAGAATGGGAGAAGATACTGGCTCGTCATATTACATTCTCTAATTACACTCCAGATTGAATAATATAAAAAGAGTGTGAAGAGGGGATAAGATAAGGGCCTGTGGGACAGCCTATGTATTGAATCTCAAAGCGTGCTCGGCTACATCTCCTAATTTCCTCATAATTACGTCTGGCACCCCACTCCGGGCTTGTATGCCAATGGACATGCATGAGGACCAGTGATGAATACTGGTTCTGCCACAGTGGATGAAAAACTGTTTCATGGCTGCCAATTAAAATAAAGGGCGGAAGTGAGGGAAGCACCTTGTTTCACCATTTCTCTGTTTCTCCACTGTCTCACTCCATCACTGTTAATAATTGATCAAAGTTTGCAGTCTCGGCTTTGATATATCCATGGCAACGGCCTGCGCAGAGAGTGTGTGTCTGCACGTACTGTGTGTGTGTGTGTGTGTGTGTGTGTGTGTGTCCGTGTGTGTAGATCTCAGAAGGCTGTAAATAGTCTGATGCTGTCGCCAGAATAGCCAGAGAAACAAGCCGTTCTGCTACCACAGGGTATCTGCATCCATTAAAAGGACAGGCTGGGATTAAGTGTTGAGCTTCATGAATATTGTATGATGTTGAACAAGCTGAGGACATCGCTTGATACTCCCAATCCTAATGGTCACGGACTGGCGCGTGCGCGTCCGTGTGTGTATGTTTAGGCACCTGTTTGCCAACTTTAATGCACATCTCGTATTCAACACTGCTGTTCGGCTTTAAAGACGCAATAAAAGTTGCTCATCATGATAAATTCAGGTCAAGAGTGTCTGCCCGCATAATTACGCTTCTCCAGCCTTGATCTTGAGACGCAAGCAAACAAAGGGCCAGTTACGCCCCTTCTCCTAATCTCACAGTTAAACAGAGAGTTCACAAGCTGGAGATTTGTTCTCTGACCAAACAAGAATGAGGTGTGAGTCGTAATAATTGGATGTAAATATGATAGCCAATTAATCCCGGTCTTATAATTGCTTTTCTGAATCTGGGAGGGTAAGATCCTCATTGCTATTCCATCCAGGTGAAACATGTTTGCAATCAGAAGGTAAAAACCTTATTCCAAACATACTATACCCACAGCAGGAGCAATAAAATCCCCCCCTCTTGACTTAATTCAAGGAATTAACCGGCGTCATTCAGACAATGTTATACCAGCCTCTGAGCTCTTCTATTCAAAGGATCTGCATCTATTTCTCGAGCCCGAGGCGCCAGCGTCTCCTGAAGCATGAGGAGTGATGTTTTCCAATCCCTATGAAATCTGTTCATGCAATTGCTTTATCTTTATGTTTATGGCAGCTACATCTGCAGCTGCCTGCTTCACTACACTTGTAATCAGAGGATGCGCACGCACACGGACGCACATTTGATCTGTTTAGCGTTTGATTGCAGAGAACAAGGTGTATGCGTCGCAGAATGTGGATAGGCATGCACTGCACTATGGGCTCTGCATACATCCAGCATATGAATTTGCACACATATTTTCACAGAGCTGAAACCTTATTTGTTTCTGTGGTTTGCTTCAAGAGTAACTGTGTTGCCATGCCAACTCTCCCTCTCTCTCTGTCACACACACACGCGCGCGCGCACGAGCGCATGCACGCACACACACTCGCTCTCTCCCCCTGCTATTCTGTTTAACAGGATTCCAATGCAGAGCCGCGTGCACCAATCAGAATAAAGCTCGTAGCAAATTTCTAACCAGTCCCAGTACAGTTAACTGTTTGGTGCCTCGGCCACTCTCCAGGCATCTGTCCTGCAGCGTGATTGATAATAACCCTCAGGAGAGGAGAGGGGGGGGGAATCAGTAATTGTTTTCATGCGTCTCCCCTCATCCCCTTACTGAGAAAAATGGTTCCTTTTGGGGGAAAAGAAACTTTGAGAATAACAATTAGGATGCAAATACAACATTTTTTTTACTACGATAAATAATGCGCTTTTTGATGAAGTCAGTGTAGTGGGTGGTAAACTGGGGCAGCGAAGGGAAATGAAAGCAGTCGGGGGGGGCGGATATTGGATTTATAGTGGCTGATAATGCTGACATTTTAAAATACCACCATGATTAATGATTGATGAGCAACAAGCAGGAGGTGTGTTTGTTCATTTAGCAGAGACCCGCTCTATACATGGCATGGCAGCCCCCTTTGTTAAGCAGAGCGAGGACTTGAGGGTTACTTATCAGCGGGGTGACCTTTTCCGAAAGCGGCTCTTTGAGATCTGTGACTTGGGAAAAGGCAGGTGTTCCCAAAAAGGCAGCCTGTCCCGTTGTCATGGCAAAGTAAAATGGACTACACCTGCCTCGACTCTCGAGGAAACCAGGGTGGGAAACAACACGAGCGGCGTAAAAGTCAGAAAACATCGCTGGATGCAGGAGGAAGCATCAACATTAAACACCACAGTGAGGACAAATGAGGACTCAACAGGGTCAGTTCCTCCTCATGCTAACTGCAGGGACAGATCGTCTGGTCCCTCAGTGGCTGACACCTCACATCACTTTAAGTGCGCACCTCCTCTGACTCTCCTCCACATGCACTCACCATGCTGTCGTAGTGGATGAGCTCCAGCTCGTAGTCAGGCAGGATGTCGCTCCTGTTGTTCACCAGGTCCAGGGCCATCTGAGCGGAGGGCATGCACGCCTGACCGCCCGGCCAGCCTCCGCTCATGGGGAACAGCGCTCCGATGTACAGCTTCTTCTTGCCTGCGGACGGCCGTGGACACAGGAGGAGAAAGACGATGAGAGACGCCCGGAGGAGCGTGGCATGCCCGCGGGTTGCACGAGCTACCCGCGCTGGACTTCTGCACATTACCGGCATGGTTCAAGGTGAGTTGAACCGGAGCGAGTTGGCCTGGGTGCTGCAGCGGAAGCGAGCCGGGCTACGCTTATTTTACGTCCGAATTTTGCAACCAAAATTGAAGTGAACTCAACACGTGTCCGGCTCCTTCAGGCAGTTCGGAGTGTACGTTGAGCTTTGCAGGGACTGAGCAACCCAACCATTTACTTTTAATTGCAAGTGTTTAGCGGATGGACTAAATAATTTAGTCATCGTATAATTTAGCATAATGCATGGTTAATTATACATGGCGTGCTGGAGACTTTCGGGACAAAGTCACACACAGTTCAGTCAGCCTTGACTTCGCAGCGATCATGTGAGGACACGGCGCCGCTCGCCGAAGGATGCTCATCGGTCAAGTTTCAAAACGAACCTCGATCCTGCAGTCCAACTCATTTCTACGCAATTCCGCACATTTGGCGTGACAAAACTAAACTAAACGCGTCGCTTTGTGCTTGCAATCAATCATCGGCATTGGACAGCGCGTCCCTCGCTCACGACTTACGCGCAAAAAAAAAAAAAAAAAAAAAAAAAATGCAGGACGCGCGTATTAGAGAGGGGAGTCCGCGCAGAGCACGTCAACCGGGTCAAATGAGTGAGGCTTGGGAGCCGCAGCTAAAAAAAAAAAAAAAAAAAGAACTGGAGTGTGAACTGAGAGATGAAGCAGCGGAAATAGCAGGCTACATCTCCCCCTTCAACGCAGCCGTATTCCAGCAGATGAAACGATTTGCCGCGGAAAAGCGAGGCGCGCCAGAGCTCTGCGACTGATCCACTGCAGCACCGGCTGGCTGAGTGTGAGAGAGAGGAGAGAGAGGGGGGGGAGTGAGCCAGGACTGATCTGAAATGTATGCTGAGAGAGAGAGAGAGAGAGAGAGAGAGAGAGAGAGAGAGAGAGATGGAGAGGCAGAGAGTGGTTGGGAGGGGGCTCTGGGCAAAATCCTCCTCAAAGATTTTCTAATGAGTTACACGCTGAGCTTAACTTAAACAGCACATCCTTTGCACAAGAGTCCCACACAACCTCGGTTTGTCACATTTCCCTCTTTGCATTTGGCCTCTCACTCCCACCAGCTCGCTGCAGCTGCTGGCTGACACCGCTGGCTGGTGCATCCGGGATCAATTTCTGATCAATATATCAGTACAAGCGGGTAAATAATGGCCTTACATGCGTTAGAGGCCAATTTAGAAATAAATACCAGAAAGTCCAATTTAGTTTTCTCCAATTAAACATGGCATTTGTCTTTTGCAGGTCAAGAGGGGGCTGGTTGAAATAGCAGAAATCAATGCCACAACATCGATGATGAAGGATTTTCTGGTATTGATTGGCATCATGATTTGACAGCTAACATGAAATAATCAAGCTGATGTTGAAAGCAGTGATGTAATGCATGAATCTGTTCCGCTGTTCTTAATTTATTATGTTACTCAACTCCTCATAAAAGTTAAATAACTCGTTTGCTATTAAATGTCAGTTAATACAACACCACGTGATCATATATCGTCATAATTCAATTCCAATAAAAGTTGATCAACAATATTAAATGATGGATCAACATGAAAACTGGGACAAAGTCTCTTGAAAAATAAAGTTTTTTAAAATGTCTGGGTTACATACAGCTAATTTAAATGACTGCTTTTATGAGCATTTCATTATTAATTAATATTAATGATGAAAATTAAATATTATTTCATTAATCATTTAGTCTACTGAGTGTTAGAAAAGAATGATAGCACAAGCTGGTGTCTTTAAAAAGGCTGATCTGTCCAAAATCTAAATATTCAATTTACAAGTATGAGAAAAAAAAAAAAATAAATCGTCTTAATTAAGAAGCTCAAACTCAATCATGTTTGGCATTTTTGAGAATTTACTCAAACAAACGAGCTCTGTGAGGTGGTGCTTTGAGGAAAACGCTAACGTCAGTGTGCTAATATGCTCACACTGACAATGCAGGTATAACGTTTAGTATGTTAGCATGCTAATGCTAATTAGCATTAAACCCAAAGTGCACCAGAGTCTGATGGGAATGGCATTAATTCTGCAGGTATTTTGTCATAAACATTACGGGGATGTCTACACCAATCCATCCAATAGTTGAATAGTAAATCAATCATCAAAATTAAGAGGATTCAACCTCTGAGGACCATGAATGTCTTCACTGAATTTCAAGCCAAACCAGTGTTTTCAGACATGTTAGTCTGGACCAACGTCCGGCCCACAGACTGTCCTCAGCAGAGTCAAAGCTGTGACTGAAAACACTGATTCCCCTCTTAGGACCTGCACGATCAGCTCTAGTTATTTAAATGCTGCTGAAACAACGTTTGCATGTAACCTCGACATCTGAAAAACTTTCAGTCTCAGCCAGATTTTGCCTGGTTTCAACCTCGATGCTGCTTGACCTGCAAATCAATAACTCCATGCTTATGGGGCTCGCACACAAGAGCCGTGTGATACTCTGCTCTGTAACCACCTCTGCTAATCCATAGACCATTTCATTTCTGCCTCCCCTCCACGGCCAAGTCTATAAAATGGTACAGAAGCAGCTTTGAGAAATCAGCAAAAAAATGTGGCCAGCGGTATCAATCATGGCTGATTTTATTTGCTTTCATTTCGGTGGAAACAGTGATGTATTTAGTGTAGATGAGGGAGAGACCGGCCTCCCTGCGCACCTGTTTGAGCCCTCTGCTCACATCGAGCGCAGCCTCTACAGTGTTTGTAACGCTGACACACAAAGACCATGCACACATGCACACACACACCTTCTGAAACATAAACATGTACACACACAGAATCACCCACAATGGCCTTTAAGCCTTTCTAGTTAAAGCTGAACGCTCATTTAGCTGCTTTTCATCCGCGTCCCTCTCTGAAATGAACTCTCGACGTTGTTGGAGATGCATCTGCCGACATCATTTGATATGGAATCATTTGAGGAATGTTCCAGCTAAAGGTTAAAGACATGTTATCTGAGAGGATAAACAGAAGGTCACTGCGGTGTCGGCAACACTTTCTGCTATTTTCAATGCAGCCTATTTGGATTATTGACTATGTTTTTACTCCATTTTAAGCGCATGCTGTTGCAATTCCTGTGTAAGCGCTCTAATTGCAATGTAATGTTAGTGTTAAAGTTCCCCTTTGAAAATTACTTATGGCAGCGATTGTGAAGAAGACCATTATTTCTCCAGTCTAAATTAAAATCCCTCTGTAGTTAGGCGATGGAATATGACTATTATATAACCCTGGTTCATTACCCAAATCTCATTATCTGGATATCTCCGTGTAGCAGAGAGCTATTCAGATCCAGCTGCTAACAAGCCCTCACAGGCTGAGGTGAGTGAGTGATCATCTGCTGGCATTTGCTTTCCACTTCCACCTCCTCTTCCTCGCCGCCACCCCGTGACCCATCCAACGCACTATCAATTATTCAGCCGTGAACTTTATGCGCTGTTTCGCTCCATAAGCCTGCAGCCAACACAGGCAAGGCGCACCAGCATCGGGTAGTACAGCGTTAACAACCCTCATGTTGGCAAATGCCACATTCAGAGAAGACATTAGCTGTGGTAAAGCCTGGAAAAGATGCAATGGAGACGTGAGCGCTGTAACATGTTGCTGAGCTGCTTTAATGAGGGCCTTGCGCTGTATATTTGGGCGTCTGCAGTTTGCACACTGGGCATCCTTCAGGATAATGGCCTGTTTCTCTTGGCAGATGTGTTAGTTGGAAAAAAAAAAACTATTTTGAATGTTCCCTTTTTAACACAATCCCCAGATTATGTTCTCCTCCACCTGCAGAGCCCATTTTATTCAGGGCGCAATCCAAATCATTGTGAAAAGGCTCTGACAAAATATATTGTGTTAAAATCAATCAGAGTGTTTCAGTTCCCAAGACGCTGATATTTTGTGGACGTAAGGTTTTTCCACAGTGCTGACGGTACAAGTCATATTCTTTGTGCAGAGATCAGACTTTGCTCAAAGAGCATTTCAAAGTCCATTCTTTGCGTCTGCTTAACTTTGAACACCAGGCGGTGAAAACTCAAGCCCTTTTTCGACATTACGATTACAGGATTATTGGAATGACAATTTATAGCGGCATAAATGTTGTACAGCCTTGTTAGAAAAATCCAGTTCATCATGCAGTAAAAACCTCTAACTTCAATACAGTATCATCATTACATAATTTGTCCAGCAGCAGCAGCAGCAGCACACTACGCACCACCTTGTTTCCAGCACTCTGCAGCAGCGCACTTATTACAGTAATATATCATGCCTGAGGATCAGGGTGGAGGGGAGTTAAGAGTAATAAGTTCATTGTTCAACTGTAAATATCCTTTCACGAGGGCATAACTGTGCAGCTACATTTGGTACCCAATGTTTTATTATTATGAATGTAACTATGAAAGAGGAATGCCTTCTCCTGTGTCAGTATCAGTGAATCAGTATTCATCAGCTTTAAAAATCCATTACTGCCATGTGCAGGAGTGCTGGAGTTCACATTCCCATCAGGTGAGGAGCGTGGATACACATTCTTCTTTTTAATTCGCGGCTTAACTTTTTGGGGCTACCCCAGCTCTCGCAGCAGCTGCTCTTGAAGTGCTAACAGATTGCCTGGTCGTATGTTTTGACATCATGCGATGCTCTACAGATAGCACACGAAGCAAGTTTAAAATCCCAGTGACACAAACCGGTCTTTGAAAGGCTGAGGGTGGCAATGTTTTCTCTTATTTTCTTGTCCAGCTACACTAATACTAGTGTTGTCTGTGTTGCCGAAGCCTGATATAGTTTATCCTTTGTGCCATAGTGCTCCATTGTTGTCAATAAAACAATTAAATGAATGAGCCTTCATGTGCCTTGATAAAGACACTAGTTTATAGTTGCAGCAGCTGCTGTAAACACTCACTGGTACACTGAATGTGTATTAATCCACTGCTGATATGAGCCTCCCCACAAATGCAGTTTTTATGCCTGTTTGAGTAATATTTGCCAATAATTAAATTAAATAACTACCAAAAATGAAACTTTGGGGCCACATGTCCACCCATAAAAAGTGCTGGCTAACAATTATCTGCACAGAAAGACAAAAGCATACTTGTATACTTTTATCACATTAACAGTTATTGGATTTACTTGACAGGTGCATGATGTTTTGACTGATGTTTGGTTTTGAGAGAAAGATAAGAAAAATCTGATTTAATGCCTGTTAGCGCTGCTATGTGCAAAAATACAATAATCTGCAAAGATTAAATAGACTCTTAAATTGAAGCATCTAAAAATATAACATAAACAGAGTACATGTACATATTCAGATGTTTATATGTACACATACATAGATACAGAGTTTGGATGGAAGCAGTGTTAGCTTGTTATGCCCTGGTTGTCTGCTGCTGTCTTTGTATTCACTGTGTACCCTCAGTTTTGTTATACTGTACTTGGAGAAAACAGAAACTAGAGATGTAATCCTACTGAATTTGCACACACGCACACAGACAAACACACACACACACACACAGGGTAGAGCAGACACAGACAGGAGCAGGGTATTAACCTTTCTCCCGCTGAGGAGGCAGTAAGTGGGTGGTGATGGCACATGGAGTGGAGAGAGAGAGCACAGCCAGAAGGAGGTCAGTATTGTGACTGTAGATGGAAATTTCTATTTGAGGAAACACTGTTCTCTGCTGCTTTGTTAATTATGTGTTTGTCAAGTCTGTCCATGACATTTGGAAAGTTTTTATCAGCAACTTATGGGATTACTTGCGTAAAACTATATATCAAGTTTAGTGCTGCAGATAGTGTGTGCGCACGCCAGTGTGTGTGTGTGTGTGTGAACAGTGTTTGGCTTATGAGAGGCTAGAATAGGCCTGTGCCTAATTCATTAGAGTAACACTGCAGCGTTGTGAGCCTTCCAAGGATCGTAGCGAGCGTATGATTCAATATCTGGCCAATTCCTAATGTGGTGACATAACTGTGCAAGAGGGTGAGCCATCCTGCAACAGTAACAAGTGCATTCATCATCGTTGCCAAAGATCAAATAAAATGGCTGTACTTGTACTTGTTTTTTGACCCTTTATTTTTTCAAGCAAGGATGGATTAGCACATTAGTTTGTTTTCAGAAATGCAAGCTCATGCATTTTTACCCTCGCAGCACTAAGACCCACAGTTTTGCAGAAGCTGGCTAACTGAGCAGAATATTCCACACCTGCTCATATTTATACCTGCATGGTGACAAACCCACAGTGGCTCTTCTTATGAGAATAAACCTCGCCTTCTCAAAATCCCTCACAGTCTTCGCAGAGGGCAGAGGCAGAGCAAAATTGATTAGCAAGAACGTAATAGGAATAGAAGAATTTTTTATTACAACTTTGGAATTGAAATTAACTTAAGACATAAAGGGGCTGGTTTGGATGAGCTGAGATGAAAATGCTACCTAACTAATGAGCAAATTAAATAGTCTTAATCTTCTCTTTCAGTGCTTTGATTCATAAAAGAGGGATTAATACTCAGAAATAGAAAAATAATGTTCCTCATGCTATCGGCTGGAGAGGAACTGACAGAAGCACTGTCAGCCCTGTGTGTGTGTTCTAATATTAGATATGAAAACTAATTTCTTTAACTGAGTTTACAACTTTAAATATGAGTTATAACTATAATCGTGTTTCTCACTGCTGAAATATGTTTAATTGGATGAATTGTTCTCAGAAGAAATTTCCTTTTCCCCAAGAAGTCAGATTTTCCCAGCTGTGTGGGGACTTTCTGTTAGTCACGTTGATGCTTCAGGCTGCTGCTGCCCTCTTGTGGCCACAGGGCACACTGCATCAGCAGCACAGTATGCTAGGCCTTAGGAAGCAGAATTTAATTAAAAGATAAAAATCTATGTGTGCACAGTTGCATAGAAAAAGGCAAGTTTAATGGTCCCCCGGAAGACAAAAGACTGTTAGATGAGACTGATCTTCCACGTTTTATTATTACTAATTCTATGATGATTTAATGGCAACGCTTTTGGATGCAGCATATTTCGTTACTGATTTGTTTTTTCTGGGTGATAATTTCTAAAAACGCTTCAACGCTTGTTTGTGGCTGATTTTATTCACTGAGCTTGAGAGACAGAAGAGAAATTTCTTGTAATTTTATATGTAAGAAGTTCATGTCTCACAAGTGTTTCACTACAGCCATTGTATGTTTACATGTCATGTAAATCCATGTAAGCCCGGCATTATGTGATCATTAGAATGAAAAACTCCTACCTGTGTAGTTTCTGTCATCTTTGGCCGGCAAACACAAAAAGAGAAAGAAGAGCGTTTGATTAAAAAACACAATTCAGGTGGAAACAGAAGAGTTAAAAAGAATAAATGCATCATTTCTGCTGTGAGCTTTGATTAAAAATCCTGATGTTTTCGATTCAATTATTCACTTTTACAATGTGTAATCTGTAAAGATTTGTTGCAGTAAAGCTCAAAATTCAAACTATTTCCCTCCACTAGATGGCAGTGACACAACATTGTAGTGATCCTGAGCAGTGCACTGCTGGTTAGATACTGAGCAGGAACAAACAGTGTGAGATATTATGTAATCCTATCATAGTTTACAGGAATGACATAAAAATAGAGAAACCATTAAATCTCATATAGTTATAGAAACCAAAGAAAACCTTAAACAAACAACACAGGAAATTTAAACCTTCTCAGCACACAATACAGGTAATTATTTACAAATACGAGTGAGCCATTGAGCACTTACACGTCTTCTAGGTTTTTTTATTATACAATAATTAACCTACTTTTAGTTTCAGTCCAACGGTGCTGATAATTCCCTCTTTCATCCATTTTAATACTGTCATTCCCATAGCAACTTTGGCGGTTGCCATGCCAACTCATCTGATAACCAGCTGGCAATCTCATATCTTTCAGTTCTTTGTTTCATCTGTGTTTTTTGTTTTGTAAATCGTCATTTATTTTCACTAATTTCGACAAATCTCTTCAGATAGTTGACGTGCCAACGGTTGTAACCGAGAACACTCTTCTCTCATCTCATAATACTCATGGAGTATTGATCCTGAGTACAGGTGAGCATACAGGGCATCAGGCTGTCACTCGTTTGCTTTACCTGTCTGAGCCAGAGGTACAGACTGCCCTCTGTGGATTACACCCTGATTGGCTGGATCATTTATTGCCAAGCAACCGTGCCTCAGCATTGGGAGAGCAGGTGTTTGTAATAATCTGTCATCTTTAAAGCCTTATGTTCCCATTTTTTGTGGGGCAGGCGACAAAAGCTAAGCGAGCCACGTATGATGAAATGGCACAGGATGTGTTCCCTTAACGTGATTACAATGTACATTCTGCCAATAAAGATTCAGTTATTTAGATAAATTTACTAGGGCAGCGACTAATGATCATAAAGAGATTAATCTGATAAAACATCAGAATATAGTCAAAAATCCCAGTTAGTTAGATAGTTATGAGAGGCCAAGCTAATGTGTTTTAATTGCTTTTTTTATCTCATCAACTCAAAGACATTCAGTTTGGTACCATATCAAAGAAAAGCACGTAATCGTCAGGTTTGAGAAGGTGGAAACATTTTTTCTGGAAAAATTGACATAATAATTGAAGGAATTAGTTAAAATCAAAATAGTTGCAGATTGTTAAATTATTAATGGATTAATCCTTTCAGCTCTAAACAGTAAATATTTAAATATCCGTACACACATCTCTCTTCTGCGATAAACTAAAAAGTGAGTAAATTGTAACTCCAGATGATGATTCTCATAAAACTAAATCACCAATATCACTTTCAGAAACATCTTAATGTTTGAGTAGTTTTCTTTACTTATTATGATGGATAATATTCATTTATATCAGAAACATTTTTGCCGAGGTGGTCACTGTTGTATGAATATTCACTCACTGATTGTGTACTGAATTCTCTTTGCTAGCATCACTACCCTTCGACTGGCTGCAGTTATAATGTAAAATTAATTACTGTGCTGTTAGCCTGCCGAATCTCCCTGGAGACAGGAAAAGGCGTCCCACCATACAACATTGTCTTAATTCTACTGTAATTTGAAGCTTAATGTAAAATCTCAGTTAGTCATACTGGCTTAGACACTCACAGAGGCAGGTAGGCTTAGGCGCGTCCCACTTGCCCAGTTTAGTACAATGGCTGATGTTTCTGCCCTCCAGGATGAAGCCGGCGTGGCAGCTGTAATGGAGCACTGTCCCCTCCACTGGAGGTCCGGGTGGCTTCACTGTCACCCGGCCGTTCTCCAGGGAAGTCCACACTCGCGGGCAGAGCAACACTGGGGACAAAAAGGACCACAAAAGAGTAAACGAACATTTCTCAGAGGCAAACGTGCTTTGAGAAGGAAAGGAAATAGTGTTGTTGGTTCTGGTCAAAGAACCAGCACAGGTTAGCTAACTAGCTAGCCAGCTAACTAGCTAACATTGTGTGGCAGCAGAATAAGCTGTACACAAAACACTGACATATTATCACCACATAAGGTTGTTATGGTCGACATGTTAGCTTTCATTCTCCTATTTACAGCACATTTACAGAGCATTCATTTGGAGTTCAGTTTCTGGACACTTGAGCTGCTAAATGCTCCAGTGTTCACAAGCTAGCTGCTAGCTTTGTCACCAGGTTCAGTGGATTTATCAGAACTTTTTTGCCAGAAGCAACTTCCTGTTGCAAGTGGAAACAAGGAAGATAATAGCATTAAGGTTGAATCAAAAAGTAAAAACAAAACAAGAAGCTGAAAAACGCTAAACCGCCTGGTCGAGCTGAGAGGAACCTGCACATCTTTCTGTTGCCTCAAATAACTAACTAAAGCCAAACTTATCACAAAAATGAACACTTAAACATACAGCATGACAAGAACTACCTAAAATGTCAGAAACCATCTTTGGTAAAAATTTATTTTGCAAACGCTTAAATTTTTGTAGTCAGTGTGTGTCCTTATCCCTCTGAAATGTTATTTCATGGTGAATGAAAACCCAAATGGCTCACACCATGAGAAAATGGACATCATCCCCTGCAAATGGATCTCTTGGATGTAATGCTGTAATACTCATATTGTTACTTGACTCAGTTGCAGCCATTCATGAGCTGCTAACTAAGTGAAATTTCATTATTTCAGCCTCTTGTTAGAGGTGTAGTCATGTCAAATTTACATAAGCTTTGGGGAGAAAACAAGCTTTACTGAAGGATAACGAGACAATATCTAGCAGCTCTGTAGTGTGCCGTATTGCTTTGAGCTAAATGCTAACACGGCTAACAAACTCACAGTTACAGTGCTAACATGCTGACGTTAACTATGTTTACCATAGTTTAGCGTGTTAGCATGTCAAGTACAGCTGAAGCTGATGGGAATGTTGGCAGTTTTTCCAAGTATGTGCCATAATAGTTTGCAAGTTATCTGTGGAAGATTAGCGCTGTTAGCAAAGCAATCACAAACTCCAGCCTCAGTTACTAAGGCAGTATGTTAAAAATGGAGGAGATTAAGTCTGCACCTTGAGCAGCTCTACACATAACTCAGATCCAAAACAGGCTAAATATAATAAATATGACACAGTGAGAAAATTACTCTGATGTAACTTCAACTGCCCTACAAGCCTCTTTAATCCACCTAAATATGAGTTAGTTACCAGTAAGAAATATATTAGGCTACACTTTAGCCCACATTTGTATTAGCTTGCTGCAGCCTCAGTGTAGTTTAACAGTTGTGCTCTTGCTTTGAATTCCTGACAAAATGGCCAAGCTCTTGAATATAATTTGTTTAGCTGCCGAGTTTGTTGAATCTTCCTCCCAGCATGTGAGCACATAATAAAACTCCAATCTGCACATTGCAGCTTGCGCTCTTACATAAGCCAGAGAAAACAAAAAAGAGAACGTCCTCCTGGGAAAAACAAATTCCACTGATGTTAAATGTGAACTGAAAGAACAAAAACAGAGATATAACAGGGATTTGATTGGATTGCTGGCCTTATTCTGAGTATTTGCAGAAGCACTGTAGATGTGATCTGAGAAGAAATTACATTCAGGCCCTCACCGCCTGATAAGAACAGTTTGGTTTGCAGCAACGACAGTTAGAACATGTCGAAGCAGGAACACAATTTAAATCTAAAAATATATGAAAATTATATATCATACCCACAGATACCGCATTAATATGTATGAGATAAACAATTCTTTAATTATACTCTAGATATAAGCTCCCCAAAGCAATACCCAGCACACATCACAGATGATTTACATTTATTCATTTATAAAGCCCTTCATTAGGCACACATATCTCAGAGTTTGCAGACAAAAAAAGCTAATCAGCAACACACAAGATACGGCACAATAACGACCCTATTCATAGATCAGACACAAAGTGTCTTACAAGCTCTGGGTGGTGACGTATTACCTGTACAGCAAGAGATGAATTTCACTGAAGTGATTTGCGACCATTCGACAAAAATGTGAGACAAACAATCCCAGCTCAAAGGTCCACTTACTTGCTTTTTTGAAGCTTTAAACAGCACTATGCAGTCTTCATCAGTAAATGGCTCAGTGGTCCTATATGAGGAGCCCTGCTCACTGCTCATGGATGTCATTGACTCCCAGTCCATGTTGTGACCGGTTTTGGTGTTAATTCTGTTCAAATCAGGGACCATAAAGTGCATTTGAAAGCTCCAGAAAAGCTAGTTAGTGAACCTTTGAGTCGTGATTATTTTGTCACCCACTCTGTTCCCAAGGTCAGGATATAAAATTCAACCAAAAGATTTTGGAAACATCCTTTCCATGCCGACTGTTTATTGATTGATCAGATAGCTTGATAAAGTCAGTAATGTTCCTTTAGAAGTTATACTTTATTTCCAGTATAAATCAATTATTTAAAGAGACATTTGTGTGACAAAGTGAAAGGTGTCATTCACAGTGATGAGCCTACAGAGGATCATTGCCTAAATCTGCAGCTCCACTCAGCTATACAGAGCTTTATAGTGACTTTTGGCTCATTATTTAGATCCAACTTTTACTCTTTTGTTTCACTTTCACTGCTCTCATAGTGCAGTTTCAGCCTGAATTCAGCAAAACAAAAAAAAGCTCCTCAAACCTCTCTACACTACCTGCTCAGCACCAAACAGCAGACAGGCAAAGTTAGCATCTAGCTAGTGAACACAGCGAGGCATTTAGCAGCTTCAGAGCCAGATATTTCCCACAGGAGAGCAAACAGAGCTAAAACAGAGTGAATATTGGATATACATTTGCCAGATGGCCAGAAACACGACTTCAAATGAATGCTGCTCATTCATTGCAGGATGTATAAATACACAACTGTTGGCTAAAGAGTCTGCTACATCAACTGAAAAATGGTGATATGTCAATGTTGTTTTGACAACTTGTTTCTAGGGACTAAAAGAAATCAGATATTGCAGATTTTAAAAGAGGTAATGTAGGAAACATAACAATAAAAGGCCGTGGTTTGATATCATGTAAGCTCCATTTAAGATTGCATCACGTCACTGTGTATTTTCATGTTAGTCTTAGATGATAAAAGTGACTCCAATCCCAGTTCTTAAAAGAGTGAGAGTGAAGGTTGCACAGTATTTCACACTTTCCTGAGTGTGTAGTGTAAACGGGGAAGGCGGTAATGTGCTGTCACGACTGAGATTTCATTTTATTGTAACTGTGGCTTTATTTTGAAGTTGATTAAGCAGACAGAATGCGCAAGAATTGTGTGGAAGAGGGAAATCTGTGATAAGATAAGGGAAGTGTAAAGGATAGGATAGAGAGAGGATGAGAAGTAGGCCAAAAAGGTCTTACAACATCTGCTGTGCTGCGCCATGTCTGTCCATGTGCCGTTGGGTAAACATTTCCTGACCTTGGGTCCCACGATCACCCGGTTTCCTCTGCAGATGTACTCTATCTCATAATCCACAGGCAGGATCTGCACACTGCGGATCTGTAACAGAAACATGGGCGGAGAGACAGTCATTAAAGTGTGATTGATGCTCCCTCTCACCAGTTTTTCTCATTCACTTAGGGACCCTCTTCATTCTGTCTCAGTGCAGTGGACTGGTAGCATATGGCTGGGACAATGAAGCTCTAAGAGGAAGCTGTGGCAATGCTGTCTGAACTAATATACTGTCACACTCTGAATTCCACCTTCTCTCTTCTTTCATGCTGTGTGTGTACATCCAGAGTCATTTAAATGGCTCAGTTTTGGAGGTTTTCTTACACTTTGAAACTGCATCAGTCTTTCCTTTATTCGATTTTTGCTGCAGTACAGAATTCGATACAATCGTGTGAGCTTTAAAGTCCCCCTCCACTCCAGAAATGTATTTTGCTTCTTGTTACTTCACCTGGATGTTTGACCTTCAGTGTGCAGAATGGCGTGTCTGCAGAGTTTGGCACCAGAAGACTGTTTTTATTTATCTGCAGAAGTGGGAAAGTTCTCACCTCAAATCTCAGTTTAGTATGTGCACCTTAGGGCTATGATTTTGCTGCATCACAACTAATTAGGAAGCCAGCCAATCATGGTTCAATATCCACCTTATACAAGTGCAGTGTGGACACTGGAAACCTCCAGTGCACAAATGCTGAGAATGGACTTTTTGTGAAACTTCTGAACAATGTCTGTATATTCAGAGATTCTAGGGATTGCAAATTTGCCATTGGGTGACTCAGTACAAAGCCAAACATTGTTCAAACCCACATAACTTTATTTTAAACTCTAACAGTTCCTAAAAGCTTTCCACGCATGCCAAATATATCAGACTAAATGTGGAAAATTATGCATACATAATATTTGTAGATAATTTACATTTGAAGCAATGATGCGGCCATATATGTATGGTATCAGCTAAGGTGGAATAAGATCATTTTTAAAGCTAATTAAAGGAAAAACTGTTAAGTGTTATGAGTTTGACAAAGAATCTTCACTCAAAGCCCACTTGCTAGCTTTTTGTGGCACTTCATCAGAGGAGTGATGCTGAGCAAATCACATCTGTTGATGATGAAGACTGTGGCATGCAGTTAAAAGTTCAGGAAAAAGATAATAATTGAATTTCCAAACTCAAGACTGTCACTCTCAATGTGCATTAAGCAGATTAAGAAAGAATGCAGATGCCAAGATATCTAGATTTAATGTCCAAAATATGGGTCATGCTATAAAATGTCTCAATCCTACATTTCCCATAATGCAACCTGATTGTATCTCTTCATTAATCCGTCTATGTCTGGAAACCTTTCATTCAATCTCTGCGCGCGCTCTTTAAATTCATACTCACTATGCATACTTGTTCATTTTTTAGTGATTCTCTTGTCTCACTGTGAATCCTTTAACATATGTGCTTTTTTGATGGCTCACAGCTGAATGGAAAGATCACAGGGAGATCTGGGTTTGACGTGACAAAGGTCAAAGGTTGCAGCTGATCTCGTGACATGGCTTTGGTAAGCACATGAGCCGTCTGAGTCAGGAGATCGCTCTGTTGCCACTCATTGTGTAAAACATGTCAACATGTAATAAAACGTTGCTTTAATTAACACAATAGGTCAACATTTTGGGAAATGCGCTTATTTGCTTTCTTGCAGAGAGTTAGATGGGAAGATTGTTAGCTTAGCTTAGCATAAAGACTGAAAACGGGGGGAAACAGCTAGCCTTGCTGGTAAGCAGATTTTGTTCCCTCTAGACAGAGCCAGGCTAGCTGTTTCCCCCCATTTCCACTGTTTCTGCTAAGCTAACCGACTGCTGGCTGTAGCTTCATATTTAGAGCATACATGAGATGATATCAATCCTTTCGAGTGAGCGAGAAAGCGAATATGCATTTCCGAAAATGTCAAACTATAAACCTTAACCATACTAATATAATAATAATAACTAATATAATAATAATAATAATAATAATATACATAAAAATAACTATTTTACTGATGGTGTAATAATAATTAGCTGATGTTGTGACAACTAAAGGTATTCTCTATTTACAACATTAGCCAATATTATTACCATTCTATCATTAGCTAAAATAAAACTCATCATTTGATGTAATTATCACCAGTTGATTTGTATTAACGTAATATCACCAGTTTATTTCTCAGGCTGACATAATGTTTTATATTTTAGGAAGAAAGAGTTAGCAGATGCAGTGTTAGCTACTTTCAGTTCTGTAAATTATATTAGGAAAATCTTCATCTGTGGTTTAATGTGCCTGATTTGACAAGTCAAGTTCTGATTTACACTAGATTTAGATGCTGACTTCGCATTCAGCGCAGTAACGTCATTCCCTGTACCTGTTCTTGTGTCAGGCCTCTGTAGCGGATCCCCCCATCCCTGGGAGGCCGGATGATGGCACAGCCTGAGAAAATGAGAAGAGGAAGAGGAATGAAGGAAGAAGGATGACAAGCACAGAGAGGGAAAGCTCTGTCTCCAGATAATGTAGATATATCACAGCACTATGATGTATTGTCAGTTTAACTGATGCCCTCCATGATGCACAAATTAGAGTGCTTCATTCAGGTCACTTAGCAGTCTCTGCAGAGTTACTTCTGTCCATTAATGTGTATTATAAACACACGCTCACCGCAAACACACAGATTACCGCACATATTCAGTCACAAACACACAGAAATTACCTCCAGCTGATGAATTATGTATGGGCACAACAAGAGATGGAAGAGCATAGAGAATAATCAGAAAGAATAGCCGTGCCATCTCTGGATCTGAAAGAGAAGGAAGAGGGAGAGAGGTTTTAAAAGAAAGTAGGGAAGTGTGACGGAGAAATGGAGGCTTTTGGAGAGAGACAGAGGAGGAAACAAGAGACAAGAGGAAAATGGTTACTGAGAAAATAATCTTACAGTATTAATGCTACATGCTCAGTCCTCAGATACAGTCATTTTCGGTCCGCTGCCTGTCCTTCTAAAAGGGATGCAGCAACTTTTTGCCAAAAAAACCTCCCTTTTCAGCTTGCCTGACTGCACAGAGAGGATGAGCTGCAAGATGAGTCCACTTTTCTCTCCCTGCTTCTATTTGTATTTACAGTGCAGACAGCCCATGCTCAGCCGAGAGCCAGCTTGGCTTAATTTCAAAGGCCCTGTATACAAGGCTTCAGCTGAGGTTTTGATGGCTGATATTTTTGCAAAGTGGCTGTCCATGGAAACATTTCACACTAAGGCACGACTCAATAGACTTCAGAGTTTTCTTCATGTCAGGGTAGAAAAATATCTGCAACAGCTTGTAATAGATGGTAACAAAAGCTCTCCGCTGCACAGCAGAAAGGTGTTTTTAGGTGTGTTGACAGTTTTTTGAGGCATAATGGCCATCCTCGCCTATTCATTGGCAAGGAAGCTCTGGAATACATTAAAAGAGGACTCTACCAATTTAGCATTGCACTCCAGTAACCTTGTCGGACTCAATGGACAGTTTTAGAAAACAATGATTAAATCAATGCACCAGAACCAGAGATATCGTCTTGTTAATTGCATGCATTCGTCTTGGCTGTCAAAGACCCGGTGCCTAAGTTACCCACAATGCAACTCGAACGTGGACAGTTCAGTGGGAGATTCTGGTGTATTTTGCTTTACACCGCTAACGTAGCCTTGAGCAGAGGTGAGCAGCTACAGATATTTAATAAGCTCACTTTCTTCTAACTCCGCAATCAAAGATTTTCCCATTTTTAAAGTTGGCCTTCAGCCCCAACCGACGCTGACTCAAGTGACATCACAATTTATCAGACTTTGCACTGCTCCCTCTGGAGCCACCAAAGGCTTTGTACAACTTCTTTCAGATATGCAGTCGCACTGCAGCTGTAAACAGACTTTGAAGTGTAAATAATAAATAATATCAAGAAATAACAAATACAGCAAACTATTACATTAACTCAACCCTGCTATCATCACACTGACTGTCGATTGCGCAGCCGACATGAGTACAGAGTGGGTGTGTTATGCTAACCAGCAAAAAGTCAAAAGACCATTGAGTCCCGTGAGGCACAGCGACTCCAGAGCTGGCAGGAGGGGAAACACTAACACGCACACACACGTACATAACTGACTGTATGAATGATGAAAACACTATATATAGCTGTTCATTTGCAGTT
Source organism: Chaetodon trifasciatus (assembly GCA_037975065.1). Classification (NCBI taxonomy): domain Eukaryota; kingdom Metazoa; phylum Chordata; class Actinopteri; order Chaetodontiformes; family Chaetodontidae; genus Chaetodon; species Chaetodon trifasciatus. The sequence continues at coordinate 1,709,115 of JBBMOE010000075.1, forward strand.
TTGAATAATAAATGTTGCTTTATGAGGCTGTCACACATGCAAAAACATAAATACACCCATACACTCTCGCACTTAACAAGGCAGTAAGGGGGTGGAGGGTGCGTGTGGTGAAGTGGATGGGGGTGGGGGGGGTATAACAAAGCAAAGCACCACAGTGAGGGAGACAGATGGCAGCGAGGCTTGCTTGTGGAAGACAGACAAACTCTGCTGGATACTTCATTAGCATTATCCAGTGTATTTTTAGAGTTCACTGACAAGAAGCATGCAGGAGGTAGACACCATCAGAGTGTGCGTGTTAGTGTGCATGCATGCATGTGTGTGTTGGCAGCGTACAGTGTGTGCTTTTGTCCTGTGTGGGAAGGAGGGGAGGGGAGGCAGCAGAGAGAAAAGGGGTAGAAAGAAGGACAGCCCAGCAGGAATCATTAATATCAGCGATCACACACCGAGCCGGATAAAAGCAAACTATGTGAGTGTGTGTAGCACAGATGAGGGAGCCCAACCAGCACCAAGCCAGCTCTCTCCATCAGTGCTGTGGCTCCAGTACCACTGAACAGACAGCAGGAAGGAGGGGGGGCGTCCACTAGCCTCAAGCTTTAAATGCAATTAAGGCTTCAGCACCACGGACAGCGCCTCCACTGCCCCAAACCGCTGCAGCCCTGTGAAACACCGCGTTACAAAACACCTACAGCCCATCCACATTCACTTCCACCTCTAATGTCACTGTTGCACAGACACTGCCCACTTCCTTGTGTGTGAATAATGCCGGAAGCTGCAATGGAAAGGGACGATCCGGTCCATTTCATCGTCGAAGCTCACACTTCACGTTGACGAGCATGGAGTGGCTATTTTCCAAGCTGTGAGCTGGTCCACACGGGGTACATGCACACAGACTCAGATGCTGTATTTTCTGCATGGCTGAGCATGAACTATTGAGACGTGAGGGTCACAGTAAGGGTGCCACCAACCGTATGCTGCCGGTAGTTACTTGTCGGCTGTTGACAAGGGAATCCGTGATGGCCTGTAGAGGAAGGCCGACCATATTAACAAGCCCGTATAGTCCCCATATGAGTGGATCTCCAAAGTAGCGTGTGGAATAACATGACATCTGCCTAAACCGGCTGCATGTGGTTTAAAAGGGTGTAAAATACCCCGTTATCGTCTCTTTTTAAAGCGTAAAAAGGCAAATGCTGACAGGATGGTGGTGGTTTATTGCCAGAAGGAACTCAAAACAAATCTGGCCTGTGCCCATCGAAAATGTATGGCCCTTGCATACAAAATGAAGAACGAATTGGCATCTGTCTAGATTATCTCCCCGGGAAATGGAGCATTTTCTGGATGAATGTGGTCTAATATTGCGACCCACAGTACTAGTAGCATCTAGCCCCCTGAAGCAAAGCTGTAGCGTGTGTACTTACTATTAGTTGATGCGCTCAGTCAAGATAACAGTGCGTCCTCCGGATGGGACCCGCCAGGGAAAGCCCAGTGTCGGATTATTTGGTAGAAATATGTATCTTTGCAACGGTTTTATGGCTATAATAATATGGCTATAAATGTGCAATCTGCTCCGTTCGTAAACAGAATGTTACAAAAGCAAAACGCATCTTATTCGGGTTTCCTCTATGTATTGCAGTTACGCATGGCAAAGGTAAGAAATGACAAAAACCCATAGAAAAAAATATACATGTACTATATACAAACGCATCCCCATAAACGACGAAACACCGATTCACCACACTCCCCTCCTTTTTTTCTCTCCCCCTCTACGATCTTGAGCTAATTCACGACGTCATGATGGAGACGCACCGTGCGTAACAGTCCCTCTCTCACGCATTTATCCGTGTTTTCTCCCCCTCCCCTCCCTCCTTGGCAAGATGAAACGCGCTAAGGTCTGGGCCCACAAAAGCAAAATATCATAATGAATCTTACGAGGAGGATTTGGGTTTATGATAAGCTCGCGGATTTATCCCCGTGAATAATTATATCACGGCAGGAAGACTAGACACGGATGGAGGTGCAGATATGGCGCTGTGGTATTAACAGTGACTACTTTGTTAAGCCTTTTCCTAAAGCCCTTTGGAGTTAAGTCAACGAAGCGGCAGTCAGTCATTTCTACAACACTGGTCATCTATTGAATCAAAGCCCTTCCTCTCCGCCTTCTGTGTCTCTCTCGCCATTCTCTGCTCCTCTCCTGGCATCTATTCTCAGATCAGCGTCGTGCTTCATATTTATACATCTGCTGAATAATTGAAGGAAGGCTGGGGAAGACATAACCTCTCCCTGTATCTCATCATGCTTCTCCTTGTATCTGAAAAACAGGAATTCACGTCTAATCCTGCCCCTTAACATAGGACGCTGCAGTCCTATAACATCAATATGGCAATCACAAAAGCCCAAGAAGTATGATCTGGTTTATTGGTTATACGTATGACAATGCATAATTTGGAAACAGTGCGTGACATTCTGACTAATTCACAAATGCCATTAAAAGGGTGAAGGCTACTTGTTAAGACAGATGTGAAGGTGAGGCGTTTCAGATGATTTAAATACATACCTGTGGGTATCCGGAACATCTGTACAACAAACTTGTCAAATATTCAAATCAGCAACACATCTAACTGTACATGTCAATATTTTCCAGCTTTGTAATAATTACATACATTTACAAGTCATTTCTTGACTTCATTGTTTTGCATCTTACACTTTGACAATCAAAGTACAATATGGTGAGAGAAAATACAGAAATCTAAACGAAAAATAAATCCTGAACTCTTCAAGTCTCATCGGAAACGGCGCCTGGGCGCCACAGATTATTCAGCTGCTTTGACAAATCATAACAGGGCACACATTTGTTCTTTAAATGGCTCTAAACAGAAGTACAGATGAGTTACAGCAAAGTACTACTCATGCTAAATTTGTTACTTGTTCTGTGTCAAGGCACACGTCAAATTACAGCAAGGGCAACTATTTCTTTTAAAAGGCAAACAAGAGGAAACGCTGCCAAAGAAATCCACTTATACAAATGTAAACAATATCTAAATTATACAAATTTAGGAAAGGCTTTTGCATCAAGAGACTACAGCGTAATTACATAAAAACAAAAACATGGCTGAGCTTCATCATTAGCATTAGCTTCAATAGTGTCAGTGTTTGTTTCAGCATACGCAGCCCTGAATACATGTCATAAATGTCTGTTTAAATAGCCAACTCGGAGTGCATGCTGTCAGAGTGGAAGGGTCTAAGGAGTGTTTTATCATCTTCAGATTTCATTCTGTTCATCATTTCAGGAATATTCAAAAAACGCATTCTCTCGTGCCAAAAATAAAGCGCTACTCGCAGCATGTTACTGGAAATAAATATACGAAACGTGAATTCAAACATGCTTTCACTCTGCACTGACAGAGAACCGTTTTTGTCATTTTTCCCTTCACACGAACTTGATGAGGGTGGACATGAGTGTGGATCTCAGCGTGTGTGTGTGTGTGTGTGTGTGGAGACGCCCTGCCACCCTCTACCTTGAAGCAATCGCTGATAAGACTCGACACGACTGGAGGGGAAACAGTGGAGGGATTTGTTTTCACCAGTCTCACCAAATTAGATCAGCGATTAGCCTGGGAAAATAAGAAACGGTGCCTTTCTAAATATGTCTGTTGGAAAAGGGCTTTTGATCTTTCTTCGCTGTTCCTTCATGCTCAAGGAACAAATACTACCCAGAATTCCTCACAGGCAGCGAATATACAGTTTACTTGCCCTGGAGGGCTGAAAGCTCTTTAGATTTCAGGAGTGTTCTATCTAGGCTGCAGTGTTAACTATTAATCAGTGTCAGCTTTAGAATAATGTCAGTCAACATACGTGTGCTTATTTACACCGAGTATCATACACCTACAACTGCATCGCTGCAGTTTCGCAATTGCAGTTAATTCACTGTCTGATACTTTGGTTGGTACCTACTTGTTAGGGATGTTTACCCTCATTTATACTTTTTTTGATAGCTCACATTTTACTTTAGCGGCGTTTATAGCTGTTGCATCTACGACAGCCTCACAAACTGAAGCTTCGGTGGTGCTGCTTGTAGAACTGCTGCTGGCGCTCTTTGGCGGATGTTTCCGTCAGCTTGTCTCTTCTATCGATCACTCCGCCTCTCTCTTTCTCCCCCTCGTCCCCAGTCACGCTCCCGACGTCGCTGAGGTCCCCGAGGTGCTCAATGGAGTCATATTTCTCCAGGTCGGAAGCGATGGTCTGCAGGCTGAAGACTGAAAGGGAATCCGACCCTGCCCGCTCCCTCTCCTTTTCATTCTCCTTCTCCTTGTATTTCTCCACCAGGTCGATGGCTGCATCCGCTCGATCCGACCCCATTGCGCCGCCACTGCAGGCCCCGCCTTCTTTCTTCACTCTGATGTCCGACTCTGCTCCAACGGGGGGACTCCGCCCACCACAGACCGTCGGGCATCCCCCCTCGGCCTGGTCCCTCCCCCTCTGAGCGTGGATCTGCTCGCTGATTTGTTCTAGGTTTCGCAGGGCGATGGAATAGCGGGTCTTCACTTTGGCCACCTGCTGTTCCAGCTGCAGCACTTTGGCCTTGTTCTCCTGAGGTCACACAGAGGGCACAGCAACTTTCATCATTAATTTCAACATTGATTTTATGCCACAGCCCACCAGTGACCTCTAGTAAATCCATAAAATACAGAATATATTACAGTATTTTTGTCAACTCAGCAGCGCATGCTTAACACAGCTACACAAACAAATGAGAAACTGGGAGTGACAGAGGAAAAGAGGCGCTCAGAACATCTCATCCAGTACGTGCTCCAGCTTTCACAAACAGAGGCACTGCTCTATGGCTGCATTACCTCCAGTATGTGGTTGAACTGGGCCTTGAGCTCAAAGTATGGTTTGGATTTCACGATGACCCTTTTGAGGGACTTTTGCAGCATCTGAACTCGAGCCTCGGCCTCCTGACAGGCGTGCGTGACACGCATGTGCTCCCTCTCGCTGCGGAGTCGCTCCTCCTCGGCTTCGTTCACCTGTGACAGACACCGAGAGCAGGGTGTTAGCATGTACGCACACACATACACAAAGCAGAGGGCAGTGTGTGAATGAGAACAAAGCATGGAGCTCTCCCCTCACTGAATTACCTACTGCAATGAAGTTTATCACAAAACCAAACAACAGTGACAGAGCTCCATGTACTCCATCAATTCCACACCTCAGAAAGTCTGTTTACAGGTCTTGGGGGGCACTGCTGCATGTGCAAAGGGCAGGGTGACACACCTGATTCTCTGACTGAACTGTTGGCAGTGGGGAATGTGGACAGCAGGTTTTAACAAGGAATAGGAGTGTGTGGAATTGAAAAAAGGATTTCTCTGGTTCTGTTGCACTGATTTTAATCCCTTTCAAACTGTCCATTGTGAGTCTGACAGTGTGTTTTATTCTTGTCACCCACCACGTTTTTTGTTCATTGTTCTAACATGTCATCCCATTTCAGACGCCATCGTATCATTTAACACCATTGTTTTAGCGCATGTGTCCCTCCTCCTCCTCGTTACCTTGGAGGTAGCGTGGTTGAGCATCTCCTGCCAGGTGGGATCCAGGGTGTTCTTCCCATCAGCCATCAGGCCCTGCTCTGCCACATAGACCATCTCCCTGGCAGCTGTGTGCATGGAGACCGCCCTCTCGTAGCTCAATGCTGCCTTCTGGGTCTCCTGTTGTGCCTACAGAGAGCAGACAAAACTTTTACAGCCTACAGAAGTGGAACATGAAAAGGACACAACCCTCCGTTCTGTTAGGTCCAATTCAATGAGATGTCCATCAGGCCAATAAACGTACAAACACGCAAGTTAAGTAAAGGAGAACAATCATTTTTCTTCAAATATCTCGATTTAAATTCGTATGTTTAACTCTTAAAGATTTCCCAAAGGGCAAATCTCACACAGCTAGTGCTCCTGCAGGAACAAGGCAAGTGTCTCGAGTCCAGATTGTGTGCAGGGCTACATCCAGTTAAGATGGATCACACTTCACATCTGGCATTAGAATGAATCTCACATGCATATTGAATGAGTTCTCTTCCCTGCTCAGGTGTCCTTCAGCGGTCCTTCAGTGCAGACTGGAATGCACTTGCAGTATTATGTGAACAAATGTGTCCCTGGCCACCTCCAAATGCTGTCTGAGCAATCAGATCCCAAATTTTATTATACGGTGTATTTTGGGAGCCACTCCTGCATTTGAGAGCTTTTCACTTGTGATCAGCTCACGTCAAGATGCATTTTCCTGCAGTGCTAAACAGGACCAAAGGGTGAGGTTGAGTTTGCAGGTCCAAACCAAGGAAATGAAACAACATTCATGTTGATGTACGCTTGTATTTGGTCCATGCTGATTCACATGGGCCAATAAAAACAAAACAAGTAAAATTGTTTTCTCTGACTCTCGCTTACACTGAAGCTAGAACTTAAGGCGTGTTTCCACCAAACACTTTCAGTACAGCACCCTTGAAATGCCAACAAAACTCAACCTAAACCCTAAATCTGTTTTGGGTTTCCAGCACAGGCAGTACTCTTAAAAGAAGGCAGACAATCAATCTATTTTGACGAAAAAAAACGCAAAAATAACAGTCCTAATGTGTAACAAACTGAACTGGACTGCTTGGTAGAAACACAGGTTTAGGTACCAAGGTAATCAATGGCAGGTCTAGGTACCATAGTCACTGAAGTGTAGTAAACTCCTGCATCTCAACTTAGCAAACTGTATAGTCTTCTCAAGATTTCTTAAACAATAAATTTTTGAACATGTGGGACACATTCAAACACTTTTAGACAAATACATGGCTTGAATGTACCTCTTTCGCAAGGCGCCGAGCTTCATAGTAGGGTCTTGCTTTCTCAATGCAGCCACCCAGCTGAGAGCTCTGAGCGTTTAGCTTCCTGGCAGACTCTGTGAGGATCTTCCGGTATCCTGATCTGGCATCCTGGATGGTTAATGCATGAAAATGACAAGATTAGATTTACCTGCCATGGAGTGACTGATTAGAGCTCAGGGGGAGTATGAGTCAGTTCACTGAGCGTCAAACTATCAGCACGGACACATTTTCCATTTTAAGAGTTCTGACTTTTCCAGGCTTAATGCTTAGAGATAATGAAAACAACATGATCATATCGGTTAGCTCATTTCTGGGCAGGCTACTAAAATATTTAACAACAGAGACAGACTCTCAAGAAATTCCCAGGGTGGCAGTAAATGTGTTTTTTCCACATTTCTCATGAGCTTTACTCACTTTTTTATTCAGTCTGTTTTCCATATTTTTCAGTCATGTGTAGGAAGACTGAACAAGTGCCTCTAATTGGGTGGGAATTGTATTTTTACTTACATCCAACTGCAGTTCTAGTCTGTTGATTTCTGCACTGGCTTCATTGAGATGTTCCAACTCTTCCTGTGGGGGGGGGGGGGATAATGCACTGCTTTAGGCCCTTATTAACAACTACAAAAATACATTTCCTATCCTTCTAACAAATGCAGTCTGGGCGAAATGATCTCCAGTTTGGATTTCATGTATTATCATATGTAATAACGTTGCAATTGGTTGAATGTAAGACATTAGTAATGCAAGCAAGGCACCAGCTGGAGAAACGAAATGTACTTCACAGGTATGTCAGTATGGCGCAATTTTGTGTCCACTGACAAGATTACCACTTTTGATCTGACAACTAGATTTGCACAGATTATAGTATCATAAAATTAACACAAAGCACACAAAATGTATCATTAAAATGTTTTTATTTCGACACATTTACCTCTCAACCAAAAGAATCACCCATCCAGGTACCGTTAACAGATACTAACTCATTAACATGTCAACCCAGCTTGATGGGAGGTTAAACGATCACTGACGGAGCAAACAACAGCCGCTGGCTCATACCTGGATCCTGGGGTCCAGTTCCTCCTCGTAGGGGCTGTGTAACTGCTCTGCCACGCATTTTTGTTTTTCGCTTTCGCCCTCCTCGCAGGTGTCCCTGCGCGCTGTATCTAGTGCGTTTCCATTAGTTTCGGCGGCTTTGACCTCCTCATCCTCACCGGGAATAACCTCCCTCCAGTCCCCAGCATCTGACTCCCCGGACCCGGCGGGGCTCTCTCGCAAGTCGCCTGGCTCCATTCCAGGCCAAACGGTTTCGCTAGCAGCAGCGTTAGCTAAGGTTGCTTCGCCAGCAAACGTGGTGGCTAATTAATCTAAACGGCCGCTCCTACTAACAACAGTGTCATTCAAAAGGGCTAAATTATACAACAATTCCACTTGTGGCGACTGTTGTAGAGTCTGCAATCTGCCATATTAAATCTCACCGATACACGAACCCACTGAAGCCAGCCTCGCCTGCAGCGTAGCACGCTAGCAGGCTAACGCCGCCAGTAAGAATTTAACGGCTGCTTTACAACAAACAGGTGAGAACAAATAACTATCTTGAGATGAAAAGTAAAAGGAGGCCCATCACTCTGTCCCCCCATAACGAGTGTTTCTTCCTCCATCTCTTACCGGCTCTTCATTACTTTAGCTAGGCTAGCTAGCTAGCGGTTTCGGTCTCACATCATCATTACAAATGAGGTAAACAGACGAGTATTAGCGTTACTTCGCAAACGGACGCGCTGCAACGTTTGGGCCGTGGCGGCTACCGTAGACACAACCAACGCTTTCATATAGAGATGAAACTAATTCCGGTCACGCCTACTGCAAATATATCTTATCGCTGTTGTCCAGAAAATAATATTTGGCAAAAACTCTAGCTCTCTCATGTAACTTTCCTTGCGTAAAATCATCTGATTCCACATTGTCCGACAGTATCTCATGTATTCTGTGTCTGCTAGTTATTTGGATATATGATCGATACACAGTCCAATATTCAAACTAGCGACTCCATATCTTTATGGCTGCACTGTTCCAAGATATAAAAAATATTATAATGTCTTGTGCATCATGTTTACCCACGGCGAGGCCTGAGAGGATCACAATAAACCTCAAACTATAATTCATTGACCTGCCATACCGTCATACTGATGTCATCACCAACTCTTGTACTGATTTTTTTATTTTTTTGCTCTGGTTAGTTTCATTTTTCTGAAACTCTCACTGGCTGCATTGTCTCATTGTTTCACACTCAGCCATTCTGGTTGAAAATCACACTGATTGTACTGTTTAATTGTTCCATGGTTTCATTTTTGCTTTATATATTTTTATTTTCTATTCAGGTGTTAGATTCATTTTCTATTTTGTTTTATTGTATGTGACAATAAAACAAAAAAATCAGCATCACAGACTTAGTGTCTGTGGAACATTGGAGCTCTACTAAAACTTAAACATACATAAGTGGATATTATCAGCTGGTAATAACTGTACTGCATTGTGATAATATGAACAGAGAGCATGGTATTTTAACTGAATGAAGCAACTCATTAAAAAGCAAAATTGTGTATTGTTTTTTTATTCCCAAAAATACAAACACACAAATGTTGAAGTCCGTAAGGTAACAAACCTGCAAGGAGTACAACATTGGAGAATCATTGAGCAAAATTATTTAACATTAAAATGTAAGCAGGAAGGGACAAACACTGAGAATCAAATGACAGATTATACTGCAGTATGACCAGTCACCACCACCATAAGCAACCATACCACAGGTTATGATTTTATATTTGTATATTCAGACATAAACAGTTCATATGGGCCTCCAGAAATGGCAAATAATTTAAAACAAAAGCGGCAAACTCAGTAATTGCATTGGATGCGTTAATGAATGTCATGTGCACAATTAGCATAATATAAAAATAGATCTCTGGTGAATAACAGCAGTTCTGTCTAACAAACTGTTTAGGCTGTATCCTACATTTTAAGAAATATTTTGGAATAGTGAAAAAGCCCTGAGTGGCATTGGCAATAACCTCTACACCAGAAAGAGGGACAATCCATTCTGCATTATGACAGACAATAAACTAGAGTACTTATCATTCAATCAAAGAGAAACTTTGAGAACATCAGTCTTTGGTTTGGAATGCTTCCTCCGACACACATTTACTAAAAGGCTTCACACAGGCTTTCTTCTGGGTCATCAGCTCCAGGTGGTATCATACTGGGTCCACCCTGGGGGAGGGGCTAAGAAGATTCTGTGTCCTCTTGAGATGAAACTGACAACCCCTCTGTATCCTGTCCTAGGGACTCCAGACTTGAAGTCATCCATGATTCCCAGGTTTTTGGCCAGCACTTTGAAACTGTCCTTAGTTGAGTACTGAAGGCGGAAAGGCCCAGGACCTTTTAGCTGCCCCTGCTTAACATCTTCATATGTGACCATGGGAGCACTGTAAACTTCCTTCTCAAAAGCATTTCTGTACTTCTCCTCCTTCAAGTAACTCAGGTCTAACTTGGTGAAAGGCACAAATTCAGCATTCAGTTTAATGTAACGCAGGTACTTGTCAAAAAACTGGCCCAGACTCACACCTTGTCGGCCAAAGGTCAAAGTTCGTGAGATCTCGGGGCGTATACAGGCACGGTTGCGGCGCTGCTCTGGCTGGCGCATCCAGTCGTCCCAGAATGAAGCGGGCCACTTGGGCTCCAGCTCCTCCCACACCTCCTTGAGGAGCATCCAACCCAGACCGGGAAAGAAGTCAGTCCGGTAGAGTAGGTTAGCCTTGCCTGGATCAACATAGCCATCCCTGCCATTGTCATTCCAGGCTGACACACACCACAGGCTGGGGTCAGATTTCAGGAGTGGCAGCAAGGCTCGGAAGTACTCAAAGAAGTCTGGCGCCACCTAGAGTAGAAGATAAATAATTAAATTCCAGTTAATAAACTCCCTGTCAACAAGTGAATTCAACTGGTTTAAAAACATGGTGACTTAACAAGTGTGAAATATGGAACTTAAGCATTGTTTTTTCACTGATATAAATATATATTTACATTTATCTATAGACTTTTGAATTGTATGTAATATTTATAAAAGCATTAACTGGAGAAACTGAATGCTACTAATTGATATCATGATTACCTCCAGGTCATCCTCTACAATCACAACAGAGGAATGAGAGAGGGTCTTGAACACTTGGTTGAGAGCCCAGCGGTAATGCCTGGAGATTTTGTAGTAACCCTGAAACTTCTTGTGCTGTGGTTGCACAGCGATATTTGACAAGTCCGGCTGCTTCAGATGAGTCACTTGATCTCCATAAGAACGAATCACTTCAGCTGTCTCGGCATGTCCACAGTCCTGACTTACAATGATTGGGTAAAGCTCTGCTGAAGGGCGGTGCTGCAGCAGTTTGTCCAAGCAGCGCCTCACTGTGACCCTGTTACAGGCGATTACCAGGATGGGAATGACAGGCTGACGGGGGACGACAACTTTTGGTCTGTCTCTGTTTGATGGCTCCCACAGTGACTGATGATTCTGGATTTGCAGCAGGATTTCCTTCTGCATTTCAAGCTCTGCTTCGAACGTGTCTGCCATTCGGAGCACGTCTCCCACCACATCATTGGTAGGCCCTTCACCCAGTCTTCTGTGATCTCGGCCAGGCTCGCCAGGTGGGGGTCTTCCCCACAGCAGAAGCACCAATATGGCATTCCAGGTGATGAACAGGAACGTACCGCAAAGAATAAGAGAGCCTCTCTTGTGGAGCATGGCACAGAAACTCAAAGGGTGGGAGGTGGTTTCAAGAGGACAGGGTCTGAATAGAAAGACGTGTCCTTGTTACAGACAACAGGAAGGGGATAAGGGAAGGACAGCCTGTGTACCATCACAAGCATATGATCAGAGATCGGGAGTTGCACCTTGTTGACACACTGTGCAGTAATCTAAGTTACACAATACGGTGTCAGTGAAGGCAAAGATGGAAATATGTTGAGGGGCAGCACACATCTTTGAGGAAAGTTCTGATTCTGACAGATCCTCAACTTTCAATATCCTCTTCCATCTGAAAATAAAAGAAAACAAGGTACTTTAAGAAAAGAAAGGCTGCAACAAAAGTCAAAGAGACAATAACACGTGAGCAACAAGATTCAAGGAAGTCAGGCGAGTTTATGTAAATTTCTATGGGAAGGTGCTTCATGGAATGATGATTCACCCTAACGGTCTCTGATCGATCTTATCACCTGTGGCTGCCGCGCGGCGTGTCAAAGAAGACTGAAAAACAACCACAAACACTGACTTTCGACCTCGCTGTCGTCAGCGCTGCTCGGCGGACAGAATATCTTTAAATGCAGTCGCTCGAGGAGGAGCGTGTTGAAATTAGCCCTTACCCTGACTGTGAGACCTCTTCTTCCTCTTGTGGCCATTTCTCCGCGTTTCTTCGATGACAGCCAGCAAAGTTAAACGACGGGAGCCGAGAGGCCTTGCGGAGCCGTTGGAAAGCCGTTCTCTTGCTTGTTTTCCGGCTATCACAGCCAACTTAACGCTGCTTAGTTTCTCTTGTTTCTCGCAAGAATGGAAGAAGAGGAGGAGAAAAAGTAACACGACGACTTCCTGGGTATCGGGCAGTCACGGGAAGTCCCGCCTTAACCGTCACCTCGAGAAATTACACAACACTTTGACGTCTGGGCTGCCCTCCGCGGAGCTAATTAAGATGCCCATGTTAAGATATATTGTCCGCTTTCATACTCCGTGACTTAAGAAATATGCAAATGAAGAGGGAGAGAGAGAGGCTGAAGGGAAAAACGGGTTTCAGATGTGCATTAATGTCTTTTCTGCAGAGAAATGCATGCAATTCCCATCGGTCTCAAGGGATGAAACGTAAATGCTCAGTGGAGGAATCCTCATTTCCTTCTGTCTACCTGATGTCAAGCAAGCAGCACATAACAGTGACTGATGAGACGAGAGAGGAATTAATTTATACTGTTTTTTTGCATTTCTTTTAAATATCTACAGGGTGTTTCAGCAGCAATGGTCGACTGTAATGAAGTACATTAACGCTAACCGTACTGTAGCCTAATGTAAGTAACAGGCTAAGGGAAGGAAAAGAGGGATACTATGCAGCGACCCTGGCTCTGTCCAAACGTAACACATCATGCCTAGCAGTACCTTTCAGTTATTAGCATACAAAACCTCGTGTCTTTAATAACTGCAAAAAATAAGGTATAACAACGACAATTCGCCTCATTTTATGGAGGTTTACGTGCCAAATTGTAGCTTGGGTGGTACCGGTTGCCTGGCAACAAGCCAGACTTCAGGAAGTTGCTGGTTCCAGCCAGTTGGGCATTAATCCCCTTTAAATGGTCATTTGTGGTTTTTACCAATAGACCTTTATTCACATTAAACAAACAAGATAAAACATGTTAATTGGGGAGCTTCGGAGGTACAGGCATGTGCCTGCCTGAGCTGGCTGTTTCCAGTCTTTATGCTGAGCCAGGCTAATCGGCTGCTCAGTGTAACTGTCGGCAAAACAGCGTGAAAATGTCAAACTTCTCCTTTAAACTCTAATTTGAGGCACTTTAGTTCTTAAACTGTTTCTCATTTCCATTTCAAGCGACTGTTTTTTTTTCTTCTGCTCCACAATTCAAGGGGAGATATGGCATTTTATTTTTTTTTCACTCCATGTAAATGCAAATTGAATATTTCTTCCACGACATTTGCAAAATAAGCTTTTGTTCAAAACGTAAACCTACAGGGTTTCAGGTTAAAAATACATGTCCTGCCATTATTTTGACTGTCCCCCAGGAGGACTAGAATTTTTAAAGTAACATATAGGACAACAAGTAATACATTTGCTTAATGTTTCACAGGTGTTTATTGTGACAGCATTGCATTACCAACTTTTCTTTAAGTACTACAGCAATAAAGTGCTCTAAAAGTTGTTGTCTTATATCACTGGGTTGAAGTCCAAACGTGGGTTGTGTTTTGTGAAAGCCAAGTAAAAGTCAATAAACAAGGTTGGATCACAGTGTGTATTTTTGGTGCTGAGGCCTTGGACTCTCGGTCAGTCAGGTCTGTCCTCTGTGACACTTTGTCCAGAACCGGAGGTGTCCTCTGCCGAGACGAGGTCAGTGGGACTGTGGATTTGTCCGTCTGCCTGAAAGAGGACGTCCAAAATAATTTTATATAACTAGCACAGTAACACAATGATCGGATGTGCTCTGATTGTCAGTCTGAGGTCGCTCACCTGCAGGGCGTCGTGTCGGATGTTTTCCTCATCCTGTTGCTTCAGTAGATGCTGTGGCGCATCGTCTGGGCCGCTGCTGGACCTACACAGCACCCCCCGCCTCACAAACATAAGTTCTGACACCAGAGCAGTCAAAGACAAACAGGTGCTCTTCACTGTTGACCAGCCGGTGAACACGAAAGACGATATCTGCCCTGTGTTTTCCATCCAACGCGGGGGTATTATGGACACTTTCAAAACGCCAGCAGGGAATTCACCGATTTCCTGAACAAATACCACTTTACAGATGTGTGTGGCACGCGTTTTGTATTTGATTATTTGAATAATTTGTGAGCATTTATCTATTCCACGCAGTTTAGATGTCAGTCTGCGTGCCAGTTGACGCACCAGTGCGTTTTGGACACCTGATAAGTGCGCGACCCCTGAGGACTGCGAAAGTTTTGGATGACATGATTTAGCAATTTCCCAGGAGTCCTTTTCTCTCAGCACTTCACCTTCCACCCGGGGCGACTTGCACGCCACAGTCAGTCTTCTTCCCACCACAACACGCTCTCCTTGGAGAAAAGCGTCCCACGCTGGCACCGTTGACCGGGTGCGCTCAGCTGACGAGTCGCGCAACGCGCCGCCGGCTGCTCCGCGGCTGTAAACCGAGCTGACAGGCCGCTTGGTCGGTGGATTCCTGGTCCAGATATTCCCCCGACACCGAAGAACAGCAGACAAGGCAGACGCGGAGGGAGTGGAGGCCATGGTGGTCGATAATATCCTCAACAAACCGTTTCTGTTTTTTCTTTGAGGTTTCCAATGCGCAACCTCTACGCGGTCATATAACATGTAAAGGTTAATTTGCGTAAGAAGTGGATTCAGAGGAGGGGGGTCTTTTCTGCTCTGGTCCATGCGACCATAGTTGCCCGGATTGTCCAGGAGGGGGGTCGGGTGGGTGTGTCCTCAGGCAATGGTCGAAAAGTAAAAGTCCAGCAATCCAGTACAAAAAATATCATCAACATGTGCATAAATATCAAAGGTACAAGTACTTATTACACAGAATTGGCCCTTTCCAAGTCGTATGAAGTGGAAATACTCAAGTAAATTTGGCCTACTTTTCCTCACTGTCTTTAGGGGGAGGATGTAATACGTGTTAAAGTCTGTATTTGTCTGTTTTACATAGCAAAGTTGTTGCAACATATAGGCGCAGTACTTCTCCATATGTCATTGTGGTGAGGGACTTTCATGACATAGCCTACATGTTTCATCCAAACCAACCAAAAAAAACTTAGATGGCATTGTATAATAGAAGCCATCACATATCTCACCTCAGCATCAAACCTACAGCTGAACTGTAGCCAGAAAACATGCAAAAAAAAAAAAAGAAAGAAAAAAGAAAAGAAAAGAAAAGAAAAGAAAAGAAAAGAAAAGAAAAGAAAAGAAACAGTCATTCTGTCAAACAGGTTTGCCAGCCTGAGCTGAGAGCCACAGCTGACTAGAAATTCAGTATTCAACCCTGTTAACTGGTGTGTTTACACCACTAGAGGGTATCAGGTGTCCAAAGAAGCATCCAGGTTTCTGACAGGCAGGAGACAACAAATCTGTTTTCACTGTGGGTGACACGCGTCAGGAAAATGTACAGGAAGTCATTCCTGTGCAGTAAACAAGCAGAGCTGTTAAAAGCAAGATGATCACTGTCAAAATTCTATAAAAATCCAGATTATTTTAGAGAAAGAGTGTCGTCATCATGTGCTCTGGACATAGAGAGAAACACATTTTCAACGTCTTAGCAATGCTTTATTTGGTGATAAGATTCTTATGAGTGACAAAGAAAATACTTACAAATATACAAACATCATCCACGACTATGTACAGCGAGCTTGTCTATAAACAAAATTTGTAAGTACTAGAAACCCTGAACTGGTTGTGGAAATCAGCCTGATGAAACCAACAGATGCTCGTCTCTTCATCACAGAATTTAGTGCATTTCAAAATTTACAGCTTATTAATCATTATGGACATTTTCTTCACACATGCAGTGTTTCTGGCTTTTCACAGTAATCACAAAGATGTTCAGAAAAGAACACAAAGGTAAAAAAAAAAAGACCAAAAAAAAAAAAAATGCAGGTTGGCCCTGTTTCCTCAATGTGCAACTTTGAGCCTGTGTCCTTTGTTTGAAAATATGTTGCTGTCCTTGTTTTCCTTCATTTCTTCACTTCAGCGCTCATGAAGCAGCACAAATGTGTCCCAGTGCTTAGTTTCCTCCTCACTATTACTCACCAAGAGGAAAGAGGAGGAAAAGGATCGCTGAGAGTAAATTTAGTGTCATATTCTCTCCCTCCACCTTAGTCTCACACACCCGTGGCCCCATCAGAGACCCGTGCCTTGAGTGGATGCGCCTTCATTTCCCGGTGAACCGTGCGACGTCTGGTTCGCTGGATGAACGGGCCTGTGGTGCACGACCACATTCGGTATGATCACGAAGGCCAAAATCCCCACCAGCATGAGAGCCACAGTGATGGTGATGATGGACCCCACCACGGCGTAGTAGCACTGGTCAGAGCGGAACAACCTGCGCAGGCGACCTCTGACCATGTTTGGAGGCCTGCCTACGTCCACCACTGTGGTTGGGACTATTCCCTGCTCCATGGCGCTCAAGTGGGTGTCACCGCCCGCTGTCACCTGGCCTTCCTGACTCTTTTTAGGCAGGGTGAGGATGTTAGTCTTGGTCGGGCTGTTGGGAGGAGGGTTCTTCAGGAGCAGTTTGCCCTTACTGCGCTTGAAGCGGATGGACAGTGCCCTCTGCATGTCTGGCGGGAGCTTGCCTATGATGTCCTCATTGTTGCCCAGGCGGGGCAGGTCCTGGCCGTGGGGGAGCTCGGTCAGCTCACGGCATACGGGGCAGGACAGGGTCTTGAGCTCGGGAGAGGTCACGTTGATGCGAGCGAGGCACTCCAGGCAGAAAGTGTGCCCGCACACCAGCAGCTTTGGAGTCTTGAAGACATTGTCGTATGTGCAGAAACACACAGCGCACTCAGTGTCCTCCACATCATCTTCAGGGGGTTTCACCTTCCTCCTGTCGCCTTCTCCCTCTTTCCTGTCTCGCCTCCGGGCCTCCTCGCTCCTGCCCCGCTGCCTCCTCTCTCCGTGGTGCCTGTCTCGCTCTCTCCTCCTGCCTCTTTCCACCCTCTCCGAGTCGCTACTCCTGGATCTCCTCACTTTCGCTGGCTTCTCCTTCTTCAACAGGTCCTCCTTGCTGTTCCTTTCCCTCTGGCTGAGCTTGGGTTTGACGTTGGGGGCCTGTCTGGTTCCTTGGCTCTGGCCCCAGCTCCCCTCAGGCCTGTGTCTTTCCCGGTCATTGCTCATGTTGGACGGGTGATGTTAGAGGTAGAGTGTTGGCTGGAGTCTGATTCAGTTTTCCAACAGGAACTGCAGGACATGAGCGCAGGGATTAGTTTACTGGCTCCCAGAAGTTATCAGAACAGGAAACAGACTGTAGATATTTACCTGCACAATCACCACCACTGTTTCATGATGATGAAGCAATACTGCCCAATCCATTGTTATCTAATATATCTATTGTATTAAAATGCTATCTGTTGATTTTTTTTCATTTATTCAACATACATTCGGTGCTTTAGCCTTGGAGTTGCTGTATTTGTTTAATAGGCTTTGCTGCACAGGAATCTTCAGCAAACATGTCTGTAGCGAGAGCTGCAGAAGCTTCACATAGGTTTGAGTTAATGGGGATTTTTATTGCATGAGCCTGCCGTCTCAGTGGGCTGAAACTTGTTAAGTAAAACTAAACCATACTGGTGTGTGACAGGGCTTCATTGTTTTGAGACGTCATAGCAAACATTCCATCGTACGCGTCCATCTTACAAAGTCAGTCATTAACTCAAAGTTTTTAACCTGTAAGAGGCACACAATTAACAGCCCAGCA
Source organism: Chaetodon trifasciatus (assembly GCA_037975065.1). NCBI lineage: Eukaryota > Metazoa > Chordata > Actinopteri > Chaetodontiformes > Chaetodontidae > Chaetodon > Chaetodon trifasciatus. The sequence goes on from JBBMOE010000075.1 coordinate 1,727,152, forward strand.
GCTGATTTCCTTCAAGTTCAAAAAGCATGTTGACAAGTTTGTGTTACTTCAGGATTTGGGAGCTTTAAAACAAGAGGAGTTGTGAGTTTGCCAGCTAAGAGCAGCAGAGAAAAACTTCCTAATGACAAAGAATAAGCAGATAAATCATTGGACAGTTTGTACACACACGCACACATACACACACTGACCTGCTGAGGTAGATGACTGTCGGGATCACGTCAACATCAAACTTCATAACAACAAAGCAGCAGCAAATAACTGTGGAAGTCCTTTGGCGTGTCTGCGGTCCTTGTTCTCCTTCTCTGTTAGTATCTTTCCTCTCATACCTTGTTTTCTAATTGCAACGCAGCACTGCCTCCTCTGAACCCTCCTCCTCCTCCTCCTCCTCCTCCTCGACGCCTCCCGCCTTCCCTTTTTCTCTTCTGGTCAGACCAGTTGGACCAGCTGTGGCGAGCCAACGCTTTTCACTGTGTGGAATATGTAGATAATTAGGTCATTTACTTAGATAACTCTCACATCCGTCCGCTCGCAGAGGAAAACCCACATTGTTCTGATACTCAGTGGTTAAAATGGGATTTCTTATGTGGGGTGCTCTGTAGTTTCAGGGCTGCCATGGGTGCACGTGTGTGTGTGCATAGCCTACAAAATCATGATCTTGAAATCATTTGACAAACCGTAAATGAAATATAACAACATGAGACAAGCTTCTGCTCGAACACTAATCATAGTCATTCAGATACTGTGTAAAACTGCAGCTGGTGACAATAAAACCTCCTGTGTGTCTGAATAGTAAAATAATATGAACAGAACAATCTTTTTAGCCATTACATGGAACTGGAACTAATTTACATCTTACAATATCGGATACCCAGGTTGCCAACACCTTTTCAGATTTCCAAATGCATTTTAACTGGCACTGGCTGATACTGTAGTTCATCCCTTCACATAATCAAAGTCCATGACTTTCTAAAAATTTAGAGCATTAACAAAGACATAATTAATGCAATAGCTTGGAAATGTTCAAACTAGCCTGCATCACCTGGCCATGGTGTAATTTGAGTTGCTTTGACAGTTGCTCGGTTGTCCTGACGTTGATATTTCAATAGAAATGAAGCTAGTTTACATCAGTTGGTTGCCAAAGACTGGAGGCAAAACTTGCCTCCAAAAGGGAAATCTGAGGAATACATACGCTCTCTGATTGACTGACAAGTGACTGTCGCTGATCTGCTGGGTAGCTTTTCAGGAAACCCACTGAAAAAAGGGAAACCCTGTCAAAGTTTTTACAGCTGCAAAGAAAACACATTCTAGTCATTGTTTGGATTATAATCATTAAGGAAAGTGTAAAACTATTGTTTAAGCATCGCTTGACGACACAGTAGAGTTTATGGTCTACGGACAGCCCCGGTCCAACGGGCAGCTCTCCCAGCTGAATTGGACGTTGCCTCCATGATGTCCCTCACAGGTTTCTGAAGAGTCACTGTGAGGCTCAGTGACAGCAGCTCCAGCTGTCGCTATCTTGGCAGCGCCTGACTCTGCCGACTGAAGCCTGGTTGCTGAAACCTAGCAGTCACTCAGCGGCCATGCTCATAATTATCCATGACTTTAAGCTTCAATATATTTAGTGAGTGTGTGAGTGAGTTATTTAAGACTCACCCCGTTCAGTTGTCATGAACGGGGAAATTAGCTAAGCTGTTTTTTGTTCCAGGCTGTAAACATGTTTATTTCTGTTGGGCATTTGAATACGGGGGTCTATGTGAATTGACTCTCTTTTGGAGCCAGCCTCAAGTGGCCATTTGAGGAACTGCATTTCTCAGCCCTGGAGGTTGCTGCTGGACTTAATGGCACTGTATGCCATTACTCACTCAGTGAAAACAACTTAAGAGTTTGATAATGTGAAGATGTGAAGAAGCCTGGGATCGTGAGAGCGCTTGTCGTCATCGTTAAACAACCGCCATTGCTGATGTCATGAGACTCATGCAGAAATTTGGTCCCATTTCACGCATTTAGTCCTGTTCTGCAACTTCCTTCCTTTCCTCTGGTGTTTCCTGTCACCACTGACAGCCAATGAAATGCACTGTTACCTTGAATAAAGTTACTTTTCTGGGTTTAAACACTGTTGGAAACATCTGGGTTAATGTGAAGACACAAATCAACAAAGTATCAGTCTGGTCATTTTTTATGCAGAAAGGTGCACTTCAGATTCAGACTAATTTCTCAGCCTTTGTTGTTCAACCAAGCGTTCAGTATCAGATACGGCGTCAGTACCAATAAGGATCACATGGTACAGAAGCACATGAATTTATTTTTGCCCTATGTGACATATTTGTGATATGAATCAAGAAAAACAGCAGCGGCTGTTGGTAAAATTCCACTGTCACAGCATGCAAAGTACTGTCAACACTGCACATACCAGCGCCTCATACCTGTCATACCTCCACCGCTCTCTCCTCTTTGTGAGTTTACCATCCAAACAAGACCAGCTACCTAATGTAACCTTCTATCAGTGCGCCATCCTGGTCACTCCCTTTTCATTTGCTTTCTGAATCAGAGAAAATACCCAGACTGAGACGACAGCTCATGGCACCAGAATTCACGTTCATGCCAGACTGGAGTTAAATACTTCATGTTGAAGATGAACAGGGCTGCGAACAGCTCTTCCTCAGACGAAGTGATGCGTCAGCACTTGGAATAACAACACGTTGGTGCATGAGGGCCTCGGAGGGGACTTCATGCAGCATATTTTGTACTGGGTTACAAGTTGAAGGTTGACATGCAGCAGGTTTTTCAAACTAGAAAAATGCATGTTAAAAATGGGGCGGGTTTGAGAGTTTTTTTATACATGCAGGAGCGAATATGTAAAATATTACTAAAAGAAACTCCAAACTCACAGTCCCTTCGTAATATGCCTTCACCAGCACAAGAGGATGACAGGAGGCTATTCAAATTCCACGTCTAAATATAACTTTTTGAATAATAGTGACCTTCCTGGTGCAGTTAAAACCAGAAAAACACCTGAGTTGATCTTGGCAGGTCGTAAATACTGTGATGACTAATCACTGAGCTGCAAATTAACTGGCAAAAACAAGTGGTTGTAAAACTTTATTACCACAGACAAATGAAAATAAACAAGGAGTCTCATTATTTGGACATTAGTCTTTTCAGCTTGGTGGAGACTCCCCAGTAATTGTCCATTTGCACACTTTAACAGTGTGCGGCTCAGTGTGGCAAAGCCCATTTATTCAGGAAAAGCCAACAAAAAAAGCACCTGAAAAACAAACCGACAGTTCATCAGTGAGCTGAAAAACTGCCCCGTGGGTCCACTGCTGTTGATACAGGAAACACACATCCAAGTGCGTTAGCTTCCTCGTTGTGGCCTGGCTGATACAGCTGGTTTATGATTAAGCCGGTCGGTACGTTTGTGACACACTTCCCATTGGACCCACCTCTCGGCTGCACGTGTCTGTGCTCAGGCCTGTTTGTGCAGCCAAACTTGGTCCAAATTGAATACGTTGGATGCTGTGTGCGCCGTCAGAAGCTGTATCAAGCTACAGCGGAGTAAAAATCACATAGAAAGACAGGCTTGAACCACATTCCTGTTCATGTGCTGAAATGGTACCGAACAGCCACATTTTCCACAATCCCCCTCTTTACTTTTATGCAATTTCCAAACTTTCAAAGTCATTTTTCTACTGTCACACCGCCCTGAGGGAGGAGGAAGGGCGCGTTTATTTCTGCCATCGGTCCCCTGAGCCTCGGTCTCCCCCTCAGCCCAGCTCCTCCTTTGTTTTCCCCTGCTTGCGGGGCATCTTCTTGCTGCTGCTGTCCTCCAGCTCTTTGCTCTTGTAGTAGTGAGGAGCCACTTCAAGCAGCCAGCCGCTCTCTATCTCGATCACCTGTGTGTGGGCAGAGAGACATTAATCAATGTGTTTACACAGGCAGCGATGCAGTTAAATATTGTACAGGCACACTGGTCACGCTTCCTCATTAGTGTGCTGTCTCATTCCCGCAAGCAGATATTCAGCGGAAGCGTCCACGCTGGACTCAAGGACAGGTGTGACTGTGTTATTTACACTTCAGCCTAGTGCTGTGCGATATGGACAAAAACAAATATCCCAATATAGGTAATTTTATATCCCGATAACGATATATATCCCGATATAGTATTTTTACTCTTCATACCGTGTCATTAAGTGATAGGAACGATTAGACGTGTTCAAGTCGCTAGTAACGACTTGTTGGCGGCATGTTTTGCAGATTACCGTTTTTTGGTCGGTGTCTGCCTTTTTAAATCCAAACCAGTGCCAAACAATGGAGTTCCTGTTCCCTCTTTTCGGCACCAGTTCCTCTTTGGGTTCTGTTGGTTCAGCATCCCCTGTGCTCTCCATCTCTGCTACGTTGTTTACGTCCATGCTCCCGCATGGCTGAAAATGTTAGCAGTGCCTTAAAGGAGTTCTTGCAGGTGACGTAAACTGCTACCGCAAAGCAGTCGCGTTGCTACAGTTACATTAGCCGAGCTAACCACAGCCCACACGCTAACATTACGATATAAACAATAGAGGATTGTATCGTACGGTAGACATTTTTCTGTCGCACTACGACATATATCGTAACATCGCACAGCACTACTTCAGCCCTTTCTGCGTTTCATGATCGTCCTCCACATTAACAGACAAGCTTTTGAGGAACAGACAACAAATGTAACTGTATCCCATCCCCGGCAGGCAGACCTGTCTCATGAACTCCTTGGTGGTGAAGACCAGCTCGTGGTAGATGAGCCAGCGGGGCTGCTCCTCGAACAGAGAGCTGTTGGGGTGGACGTAGACCGTCTGCTGGTGCTTCACCGTCTTGTAGCCGCCTTTGCTCAGTCGCGCCGTGTGATAGAAATATCCCGCCGTCACCGCCTGGGAGAGGGAGGAGACTTTTACTGTCAAAGACGCTTCAAATGGAGGTTAAATCGTCACCTGGTGCCAGTTAATCAGACATATTCAGCTTCACCAACTCAGCAGCATCAGGAGATGTGTGAGCTCACCTCTTCACACTGTACACAGACAGTTGTAAAACTGATACTCCAAAACCGTTTCTAATGAGGTTTTCAGAGGATAATATGGATAATGTTGTTGTTTTTGTTGCACTGAAAATGATCCCAGGATTCATCACTACTGTACGGATAGATTAGTGCAATGATGTGAAAGGAATTCACTGGTGCATCCTCCACCAGTTACTGTCCATTACACGCAGACTGAACAGGTTTCCTCTTATAAATCTTTGGGCGTCTACGTTGATGCAGCTTTATCCTTTATCCTGGCATATAGATTATACACATTTACGGTCTTCTGGAGCAAACAAAAGGATTATTTTACTGTTTAACCGATCTATACCACGGAGACGAGACTAGATCAGACCGCTACTGTGAGCACCTCCTCAAAGACTGTGGGTCAAACGCTTGAGTAGAAGAAGGTCACAGACACTAGGAGAAGGTTTGCTCTGGCAGGTGATATTACGCCATTTTTTTATGTGAGGAATATCAGCTGTTGCCATCAGACAGAAGAGTTGCACAGGTTGGACTGACTAAATGGACTAAATGATGCACCGCCGCCCTGATTCATAATATTTGACTTAATACATGCTGTAGTATTCATTTTGCTGTTTGGTTAAATGTTTTGCTATTCATATGAAACAGTGAAGGCTGTGGGACCCCAGAGGAATATTCTGATATAATAAAAGCAGATGTAAGCAAACCAAATTGGGGGGGGGGTTATAAAGAGTTGATTCATCACCTTGCAGGATAGAAATCAAGGTGACAACAGCAGCATTGAACAAAAACAGCATGAGATAAGAGAATGTGGAAAAGCAACAGATGTGTGGCATAAAGACCAAATTAAACCAGTAATTGGGTTCTTTATCAGTCCCTATAGACCTCTAATACCTCTAATGTGGACCTCTGACCTTCAAAATAAAAGGGTTGAATTAAATATTAATAATCAGGGTGAGTAAAATTAGGATACTATAAGCCTACTTTAGCAGAGTACTTTGGAAAACGGATATTTTAGCCCCTCCGTTTTCAAAAATAACATCGTGCACACAACATCGTTTTCAAAAATGTTGTCGTTTACATGAACCCGGATAAATACGCCGTCGAGCGGCATCATAACTATGCCAATCCAATGGGCGTGAGTGCAAACATAGGTCGTTCACATGACCTTAAGTATTTTCAGTCGCGTGTTGTGACGTTTCAGAACCTAAAACGCCATTTAATCCTGTTTACACGCCAACACATAACCGGCGTTTTGAGAAATCTCCACTTTGGCCGGAGTTTTTAAAAATGATCGTTTTCCCTTAAAAAAACTCCATTTGCATGTAAACGAGAAGCCAAGCCCTAAGTGTAAACAGGGTATCAGTGTGTCCTCTCCTGGACGCTGGACATAATGTGGAGACAATGAGCCACTCAGAGCTGTGCATGACTGAAACACTGTGAAAGGGCCGTTTGTTCGTTAATGCAGAATTTATCTGTGATACAGAACAGGAGCTCTGAGCTGTTTTTGTCCTGTAAAAATCAAAGAGAAACCAAACAGAGGCGAACAGCGCTGTGACTACAGCATACAGTCACTGTCCTCAGAAAACCACGCGTCTCCAAAATGTCATCTTTTCAGGAGCTTAGAAAGAAGCCTTTTCATCTTTGTGAGAATTCATTGGTAGGAATCAGGAGTTTCGCACTGAAGGCGGGTTTCGTGTGGGATTTGCTAACAGATACCATCCAAATACAACTTTCAGACCTGCTTTCCAACCTCGTTTTCACAGGTGCACACAAACTGTTCACACCTGCTGTAATCTGGCCCAGGTGGTGCTGGGCGTGCTCACAAAACCAATCCTAACAGGGACAGCACGGCACTGAAATACAGCTGACAGAAAGCTGACGTCTGTCACACACTCCTCATTTGTCATTTGGCCTTAAAACAATGACTAAGTCACTTTGCTCATGTTTGCATGAAAGCAAGGACACGTCAGCTCCCCCTGGCTTATGACATGGAATACACACAATGCCACTAAAGCTCCTCTGGATCAAACTCAAAGACTAACATAATATGTAAGTGACGGGATTGCTTTGCCTTTTCAGCTGCTGGAGGCGAAGGCAGCGTGTGATGAAAAAAGGTGTCACCCAACTAATAAAACAAACGCCCTTCCTTATCTCAAGAGGTTTAGGGGTGCGTTCGCAGCACACACAGAGCCTGATACGAGGAGGCTAGTCATGCAGCTTCTGTTCAGTGGTGATTTACAGGTTAATCTTTCACCTCTTTATGGACACGCGCAGGCTAAAAGGTGAAATTCAGCTTGCATTTTCAAACACATCCTGGGTTGTTTATTTCATTTAGAAAAGGCACTATCCTCGCCATGTTCTTGGATGTTTCAGTGGCTCTTGTCTGCACAGGTTTAACCCTTTTTTTCTGCTTTCCACTACTGTTATAGTTACGACGTTTCCTCACGTTGACAGTTCCTGCCTGCCTTTACACGACACGCCACAGACATAGACGAGTAAATTATGATCCAGCCTCTCTGTTAATATCAGGAACCAAAGTTGAGACTCCTCGTTTTTGTCAGGAAGCTGTGGTAGCACTCTGGGGGACGTCCTCAGTATCACTGACCTTGCGGATGGGCAAGCTGTCTCCCTGAGAGCTGACCACCTCCACCTCAATCCGATCCATCAGACCCTCCAGCTGGTCCCGGACGTCCCGGGCTCTTCTCATGGAGCGGAACTGGATGAAGTTCTCATAGCACCACTGAGTGGAGTAACCACTCTCCACCCACTGAGGGAGAAAGACATCATGACTGTGGTTAGCGCAACACCCGCATTCCAGCTAGGAATATCTCATGGTTATTAGGTTTTTAAAGGCCATGGCTGTGAGACGGTGGGTCTGGGCCTCACGAGGGGTCACCTGATGAATCTGAGGGTTTGTGAGGTGCATAACACGAATGGGAAAAAAAAAATGTTTCTGCATATTTTCCTCTAATCTTTGTTTTAGCCATGCTAAGAATAGCAGTGCTGGTCTGTCGGTCCACCACCACAAGACACTGAAATATGTCAAACATGTCAACTATTGGATGGACTGAGATTACAGGAGAGGATGAATCTTAACTCCGCTGACTCTTCCTCTAACACCATCACTGGGTCAATATTTTCATTTGTCCACTACTTTGGTTTATGACCAAAAACATGCAAAAGCAATGACATTCTCATCAGCCTCAGCTGTTTAGTGCTAATTAGCAAATGTTAGCATGCTAGCATCAGTTTCCTAAAGTTGTGCAAGACTGTATAATTTAGGAATTATTCAAATAAAACAAGGTTGGCGTAGCTTCGTTTTAAGGGGTCATAAAACTTTTGGGAACTGTAAATGAATAAATGCTGTATTCAAGTCTAAAAGTACACTGATGTTAAGAATATTAAGAACGGTGGACTGGATTGCATTCAACTCAACAGTTGGCAGTCTGAACATCTTCAGCTCTTCATACCTGCGTGTAGACGTTGAGCAGCACCAGGTGGTCTCCCCCTGGCACCACAAAGTTCATCCTGGCGTTGTCGGCGTGCACCACTTTGTCTTTGGGCCGGTAGAAAATGGAGTTGTTCACCGACAGCATGGCCGCTATCGTCAACACTTCGTTGGAACATTTGTACCTGGAGGCAGGCAGAGAGGGGGAAAACGAAGCCTGGATGAGACTGATGTGTGCAAGAAAACCAACGGCTCTAACTGATTTAGTTCATGCATCCTGTCAAAAGAACATCTACTGAAGGCTGATGCCCGTATCAGACTGGAGACTTACTGCTCGGAGGCCAGGATCATCTTGCTCAGCATGGGGTCCACCGGCAGCTCAGCCATCCTGCGACCCAGCTGAACCCCGACAAGAACAAAGACGTTCAAACACTGGACATTTTCATTCATTTGATAGAAAGCTTGCACTAGGTTAAATACCAATGCTGTAGACAGCCTGTGAAAAACATCCTCACATCCTTGATAATCACTGATTAACAGCACCAGTATGGAAGTTTTAAGTTGCAGACACGATGAGTCATTTCTCCCACGTATCAGCACTATCGATCAAGGAAGCCACGATGACAAAGCCTCACAAGGGCCAGGTATGTACAGCGTGTCATGCAAATATGCAGACGATCGGAGTGAAGATGGACATAGATTGTGCATGTCAGAGCAAAAGGTTACGTATCTGTTCCCTATGATAAAAATGATGTTTGCTAATGACCCTCAGCTGATTCGACTGGGAATCATTAATCCACATTAAGCCTGTCGTGCATGCTGGACAATAACGGAGGGAACATCACGGATTTTTCACAGACGTTTGGGGGTCTAGCTCACAGAATGACAGGGGTTTCACTGGAAAAAGGAAAATAGCTTATAAGGAACACAATAAAATGGTACCAGGATCGACTGAACATTATTTACCGACTCAAAAAATGGATTTATCGTTAAAGTTACACCTTAAAGCTTCTTGACTCTTTGACTCTAAAACCTTACATATATACAACAGATCCCATATTAGCTGTTAAATCCAATATTAAAATCACTGGTGAAACAAGAAGATTTAAAAACAACCGTTCCCAGGATTATTGGGTAATAAAATATCTACTAGAGCTGCAATAATTGGTTGATTAATGTTGATCAGTAACTATTTAATAATTTCTATAATTTAATGAATATCTAAGTTTAGACAAAATCTAGACTTCACCTTTGTGATGTGGGAAATTATAACATTAGCATTTTTAGCATAGCATTTTCACCATTTCAGACACTTTATAACTGATAAAATAATCAGCAGATTATTCAATAATTAAAATAACTGTTAGTTGAAGGCCTTAAATTTACTAATGTTACACATGGGACAACACTGAGTACTAATGCTGGTCATTTTTTAGGATTTTATTTAAAACACATAACCATGAAGTTGGATCTCAGCTGACTTCAGTACAGAGACAGACGAGCCACAGTATCAGTGGTTGAATAACACATGAGCTCAAGTATTATGTAAAACTCAGGACAGGCTAGTGTTAGCTTACTATTTGTTTTTGATATGATCGAACAGTTTGGCTTCCTTTTGTTTGCATTTTTCCATTTTATCCCCATGTACTAGTCCATACTTATATATTATAAATATATATTAGATTATTAATTCTGACTGAAGACATTTAGGGTTTCACACAAATACAATGAATTTTTAAAAAAAGTTAAATTGCACATGCTTCTCCTGCTCAGAGCGTACAAATGATTCATCATGTGATCCCTTGAAAGCTGCTTTTAGACATCACTTTTAAACCTCGCTGGAAGTCAGAGTAAACTTGATAAATGCGTCTTACGGCGTGTCTGCACAGGAGGTGTTTCAGCTGCATTTCGGTCACCTCTGAGGTGTCGCTCCTATTTTAATCCAGCTGTCTACAAAGGTAACAGCTCTTTTGATCTCCACCAACTCCTGAGGGACATATCTGACTCTAACGCTGCTCAAAGCTCCACTATTTTCACCACCTAGTCTCGAACTGTCTGTCTGCCATTTGATGCGCTCTGGTACAATGGGCTTTTAGAGCTTTTCAGCTGCTGGGGTCAAAAGCAGAGTTAGGAGACTGAAACAATGAGCTGAAACCTGCTATAATCCCCATAAAGATACATATTCAGGTGATAATTCTCTGTGCGTTCACCACTACGAGCAAGGTCTTTCACATTATCACACTGTTTCCACACTGTCATTATAAAAATATCAATTATAGCTACTGTAAGTGCACTGCAGGTTTGATAAGTGTAGGAGCCTAAATGCAATTCTTTGATTTTTGGTTAAAAAGGGATAAAAAATAATTCAAGTTAATTTAAAAACAGTTAAAATAGATGGTAATATAAGTTAATTGATTTAGAAGGGATTAAAAGGCCTATTCACAGGTATTTTCAGTCCATTTGTATGATAATGTAATTAGTTTATGATTTAAAATGTGTTTTGATGGTTTAAAATGGATGAAAATGTAATTTATGTAGTATTTGTAATGGATGGGAGCATGTAAGAGTTTGGTGTTTTTGAGGTGCTGTGCACCTTTAATTACTTTGATTGAGGCTCCCGTGAGGTCAGTCAGTCATTCAGTCGGGCAAGGTGAGAGTGGAGCCACACGGTCTTTTGACCTCTCTAACCCTCTTAACTCTCTACCTCTCTACCTCGTTGTTAATGTTTTGTATATGATGGATGCTTAATGCACAATTTTTATATTTTTCTGTATCACCCTTTCTTTGTTTTGCTTAAGTTAACTGTTTAAACTTTTACGAGCGGTCCTGTGGATTTTTTCGTCGATGTGGGTGATAACGAGGGGATTACTGAGCGCGTCAAGCCAAGCTCCATTGTGTGGAAACCTACATACAGGATAAATGAGTCTGTACCTTGGTGAGCTCCCCCATGTGGTTGAGTGCTCCCAGGGCGTACAGCTGCTCCAGCGCCAAGACCAGAGTCTCATGAGGAGGTGGGTCCATGAAGTCAAAGTGAATGAGGTCATTGATGCCTGCAAGCAAAAAGCATTAGCTGACCGGACAGTCCCAGCCACCAGGCAGCGATCTAATCTGCTCCAACTTAATGACCTAAATGTATGAAATGGCATCACTTTAATAGTCATTGTATCCCACCCAAGAGCGCTTCCTCCCCTCACCTAGACTCTTCAGCAGCAGGACTACATTTCCCAGGTTGGTCCTCTGAATCTCAGGCACCGTCGTCTCCTCCATCTCATGTTTGAAGGCCCAGGCTGTGTAAAGCCTGAAGCATTTCCCAGCAGCCACTCTGCCGGCTCGGCCTGCTCTCTGGTTGGCCGAAGCCTGAGAGTGAAACAGAAACACACGGCTAGAGCTGGCCGATACAGAAACCAATACAGAAGCTAACAATGCACACACACACACAATTTAACAATACCAGATGCCACATTTGGACATTCGCTTTAATCCTGAAACACAATTGGCATTTGGAAATTGTGTGTGTTGACGACACTCCAGGATAAAATTTAGCTTCCCTTTGCTTCAACGCCGTCCCGCTTGTTAAACATTAAGAAAAACAGTGAGCAGTTACCCGTGAGCAGGGCGTGACAATGAGTGACTCCATGCCAGTGCGGGCGTTGTAGCTCTTCTGTTTGCAGAAGCCTGGGTCGATGACGTAGATGATGCCATCAATGGTCAGAGAGGTTTCTGCTATATTGGTAGCCACCACAACCTAGGATTGATTGGGAGAGAACACACACAGCGCCAAGAGATAAAGTGAGTAAGCACTGCTCAAACAAAGTAGAACGAGCATTTAGTCCAGCTGTTAAACAAAGGTGATAAAAATATCAAAACAAGGCTTTTGTCTGTTGAACAGTGTTAAAAAAGAGGGGGATTACAAGTCTCTTTACCAAATCTCATTGTGTCACAGCAGCCTCTGTTGGTGAACAATAGCATGGACATTTAATCTGAGTAAATATGAAAAGGCTCCAGTTTGTTACACAACTGATACAGTAAACAGAGAGCAGAGCTATTGTCTTCATTTATATCACCCAAAGAAATAAACTCGTCACACCTGACAGACCATTTTGTGTGTGTGCCCATTTGAAATACTAATCCAACAGTGACCTCCTACATCCAGGGGAAGTGTATAAGGAAACAATAAAAGCTCCTGCACAGACTGAGGACGTCGTCTTACCTTACGGGCTCCAGGTGGGGTGGGGTTGAAGATCTTCGCCTGCATGTCCGATGGCAGGTTGGCGTAGATGGGAAGGACCAGCAGCTCTGCTATCTTCGATCCAAGCCGCCTGCATCTCTCCTGGAGCATCTCACAGCACGCTTCGATCTCCTCCTGCAGGAAAAACGCAGGCAAAGAGGTTAAAGGGTCAAACAACACGCACGGACAAATGATAAGAGGCGACCCTTTGTAGGTATATTCTTCAGTGAACATCGGGGAAGTAAACAAGGTAACGTATGTCTGCTCTCACACCTACAGTTCAGTTCATTTGGTCCTGACCAAGGAATAAAGTTAGGCATCGTTTACATTTTATATAAACTATTTCATCTGTATATAAACACTATGTCGCTCATTGTTGCACCTATATATATTCTTATATCCATCTATTTTTCCATCTACTTGTATGTACGTAATAGCTCTCTGTTTATCCATCTTCTTTCAGCTTTGTCACAGTTTTTATGTCTATTTCTAACTACGTGTTTAAGTAAACTGAGAACTAGAAACCTACTTGGCCAATAACGCCGATTCTGATTCTTCTTTAAGTTCTGGTCTGGTGTAAACAGGTCTAACGGACTGACAGGTAACTCTGTGATTGGACAGTTTTGGCGCTACATGGACCCACATATTTCAGAGATGAACATCAGGTCACGCTGTACTTTGCTGACACTGGTGTGTTTATCTTATCTGGTGTCACAAAGCGCTCACGGAGACTGAAAAACAGGAGTTATCTATTGTAACGTTACGGTCAAAAAGGTCACGTTTAATGAGGAACTGTTGAATTAAACAGAGCAGGACTTCTACCGTAACTGCTTTTCACTTTCTGATCGACCAGGGAAAATCAGAGTGACCGTGTTTACCAAACGCTTGAACAACATGCTTTTCAGGTGGTCTTGATCCAGCTATTCAGTCTGCACCAGAGTTTGTTTGGCTATCAGTCGGCCTAAACAAACTGAACTAAACAGACAAAAAGCTCCAGAGTTGTTACAAGCTAAGAAACTGAGTGGTATAAATACACCGGAAAACGCTGGAACATTTGCAGACAACACACGCAATCCCCCGTTTCTGCACGATCCAAAACTTTGAACCAACCGACAAAAATCTAATCCCACACTTGATATAAACAATACCTGTCCAGTGAGGAAGACCAGAATGTCTCCAGGAGACTGAGTGACGTGGATCTGCAGCACCGACACCACACAAGCTTCCAGGTAATCTGCCTCCGGAGCCTTGACAGCACGACACACAGAACATCAGCAGAACAGTGTTCAGTGTTATATCGCTGTCCTTCCACCAAGAAGCAGTCGTCAACCAAAGAATTCACGGAGTATTAAAAAAAAGGTAATGCACACCGTATTAAGTGTTCAAATAACATGCTTGCTCTTACTTTGGTGTAGAAGATATCGACTGGGAACCTCCTGCCAGGGATCCTGAAGACAGGAGCGTCATCAAAGAAGCAGGAGAAGCGCTCGGTGTCCAGAGTGGCGCTCGCCACCAGCACCTTCAGGTCCGGTCTGAAGCGGGCGATGTCTTTGATCAGACCAAACAGGATGTCCGTGTGGAGCGTTCGCTCGTGGGCCTCGTCTATGATGATCACACTGGAGGGAAGGAGAGCATAACACACTGCAGAGAGGGCCAGTGGGGAGTCTATGGGCAACAAATGACCAGAGGAGCGGGCTCTCAGGCAGCAGATGGAAAGCATAAATACCAGATTTACCGCCTTGTGGTTCTGTGCCTCTGCAGCCAGTCATGTCCAGTTTACATCCACGTCTGTCCAGACTCATAATACATGCAGTGACGACTTCGGAGTTTAGTAACAGGCAGGAAGTGTTTTTTGGGTGAAATGGAAGTTCTCACTATATTGACATATGAGATTCCAGTGAACAATTTCCAGGGAGAAACCCGCTGTCTTCACTTAGAGATTACTTTAGGATTGATAGAAAGCTTCATCACATGGTGCAACAACAATCACCTGAAGCTCAATATCAGCAGAACCAATGAGCTTGTGGTGGACTACAATGCTTCAAATATGGATGTTGCTGCTAAGAAGCGACAATGACTAAATGTGAAAATGGTCACGGTCTGCCCTTCTGTTCCTGAGCGACGCTGTTGAATAACGGATTATGTCACAGTGAAGTGGTGAACATTAAGCTGTCACAGTGAAACTGACCTTTGGCCTTCTGGCTATAAACTGTCATCACTTCTTCATTTTTAAGACATTTGTGTGAAATGTTGTCATAATTACAGCATGAATTCTTGAGTTGCGGCCAAAAACGTGTTGTGTTTGGCAGCACAGTGACCTCTGAGCAACAAAATCTAATCGTTCATCCGTGAGTCCGAGTGAACGTTTGTGCCAAATCTGAAGAAATTCCCACAAAAACATATAAACACGTGACAAATTTCTGTTTGCAAAAATAAATGCTGAAATGAAAACATAAACAAGAGATCTTCCACCTGTGGATTAACTGCGTTCAGCAGTAGCAGGTTCAAGAACAGCTCTCCTTGAGAAGCAGTTTGTGAGTACCTGTAGCTGGCCAGGTCGGGCTCGGTGAGAAACTCTCGCAGCAGCATGCCGTCTGTCATGTACTTGAGCACTGTCCTCTCTGATGTGCAGTCCTCAAAACGAATACTATAACCCACCTGGATTAGGAAATAAAGTTAATAAGAAAACTCTGGTGCAAGGATTTTTACCCACATCAAACAAAAGGATGTTAAATATTAGACAACAGCAGAAGAAACATGACGCAGTATGATGCAGAATTCACTGCTGCACACATCTTAAACAGCCTCCTTTAGCCCCATCATTAATAAAACTGTTTGTAATAGAGTGACAATGAAAGGGGATCGACTTGCTAGTGTGCCAAACTCACCTCATTCCCGAGCTTGACGCTCATTTCCTGCGCCACTCTGGCTGCGACCGACATGGCCGCCACTCTGCGAGGCTGAGTACATCCGATCTTCATGCCTCCTTTAGTGTAGCCCTGAGAGAGGAACAACAGCTTGAAGAGCAGATTCATTTCTCCACTGACCGCCTGTGTTGCCTTGTCGTGCAGATCATTTCAGTTCTGTTTGCAGAGGTTTTGATTACCTTTGTCTGTAAGCACTGTATACATCATTCCCACACACAGACTTTAAGTCTCACTGATTTTCTTTGGTTAAAATTTTGTCCACCAGTGATCAAAATTAGCAAAGGATCAAGTAAAGATGACAGAATAGGAGTGTCTTTGGGGGCAGAAGCTACCCAGAAAGGCGTGAAGCTGTTTAAACTGACTTGGATTACTTTTTAACCTTTACTTTTCCTCAGTACTGTGCAGTCGTGCTCCCTTGCAGCTGGACTTTGTTGCATAAACTGCTCACCGTTCTGTGAGCGACTACAACGTGGTTAAAATGCGAGTGTATGATGCTGTTGTTAGATTCGACACTCACATCTTCCAAGAGGTACTGTGGGATCTGGGTGGTCTTTCCAGAGCCCGTCTCCCCCTCAATGACCAGGATCTGGTGCTCGTGGATGGCAGTCAGGAGGTCCTCTCTGTACGGGTAGATGGGCAGGCTGCGTCGGACCTCCTGCATGGACTGTTTGTTCAGCTCCGCCTGGGACAGAGCCGGGGCCTCTTGATCCTGAACGCAACAGGGTCAGAAGAAAAAGCTGCTTTAGTTCTCTAAATCTACAGCCAGAGATACTTTTAATCTTCTAACTTGCAGTTAGCCACAACCAGCAGACTTAAGTGACATCACTCGAGGAAATTCACTTCAAACAGCTCCCTCTGGAGCACCAAAGGCAACTTTTACAACTTTTTTAACATATGCAGTAGTACTTTCTAAGAGCATTGAGACTAAAGAGGTTCTGATTTGTAAAATCGGTTGAGTTCCCCTTTGAAACAACGTTAATCTCAATGACAGACAGATTCAGGATCTCACAATCAAACTGCATTTCACTCTGAAGGATAAAAACCGTTTGACTGAATATTGAATATTGTGACAAGAACGACAAATGGACCCTCTCAAAGTGTTTTCATCAGTTTTTATCACTGTGAGGTGAAATGAAAATTGAGGCACACGTACTAATAAAGACACAGAACGTGGCGGATGAACCCCACCTTTTCCGTCCGCGTTCCCTTCATCGTAATGGCGGTGCTGACAAAGTCGATCATCTCGTCCTCTTCCAGGATCAGCTGGTACTTCTCCTGCTCATGCCTCATCCCTTGCTCTCGCTCCCTCTTGGCCCCGAAGCTGAGGGAGGCCGTCTTCAGCCTCTCCTCCTCCCAGCGGCCCTGCTCTCCTCCCAGCTCCATGGGAGTTTCCTCCAGCTCCAGGTCCCTCTGGGGCACCTCCTGGTCAGCGGCAAGAGGGAGGGGGGCAGAGTTGAATAACTGAACCTATCCACATCAGGAGGCGACTGTCGCTACACATTGTGTCAGTATGCGTCATCTCTCTTTCCTACCTTGCTTCTGTTCTCTTCCGGCATGTAGTATCTGTTCTTCCTCTCTTCCTGTTCTCTGGCACCGGCCTTTTTGTAATCTTTAGCCAGGTCCCGAAGGGTGCGTTTGTATTCCAACTCCTTTTTCTCCCTCTCAGTCAGGTCGTCTGTCGAGAAAAGGTACTCGTCGTCTTTGATCTCGGCCTCCAGGTCCTCGAGCTTCTCTGCCTCTCTCTTCTTTAGATACTCCCAGCGAGAGCGTTTCCTCAACTCTGGCAACTACAGACAGGAAGAGGAAGATAAAGGATCAGAGAGTTTTAGCACAGTCTGGAGGCTGGCAAATGGTTTTTACTGTCTTTATTCCTCAAAACAACAAACTGTATTCTCCCGCACAGAAGTATGGTTCTTAGGAAGTCTGCATGTGATTGTGAAAAACTATTGTGTTCACAAATACAAGAGGATTTTTTTCCACCTACCATATCCTTCTGATCATCTTCAGCCATCTTCAGCCTCTTCTGAGCTTCCTCATAAGCCTGGAGAAAAACGAACAAAAGGTGAAGGTGTTTATCTGCATGACAGAGCGGGTCACCTTTCAAAGAAGTCCCTCGTCTCCCACCTTTTTGTCAGTCCTCTCTGTTATGTTGCGGGTCTTGTCTTTGTCTCTCTGCTTCACTCGCTCAGCAAACGCATCTCTCTCTTCAATGTCCTGCTGTCGCTCTCTCTCTTCCTTCTCCCACTCCTCCTCTTCCTCCTCTTCTTTCTTGAGAGACTTGTGGTCACTTTTGTCTGAATGACCCCTGATATTAAAAAAAACATCAAACTGCAGCTTCTGCACAACACCTTCAACCTTTTTTTTGGCTTAATCACGAAGCGCTTACTGTTATCAGTAAATGCTACGAGACAGCCTGTCGTGCATCAAACAATATGAAGCAAGCAACAAAGTAATGAAAAACCAAACAACCACAATAAAATCAGTAGAAAATATCTGGATTACCTTTTAGGTGCTTCTTCCTCACTTGACGATTCGCTCTCTTTCTTCTGTCTGATGTGTTTCCTCTTGTTTCCTTTGTCCTTATCTTTGCTTTTCTTTTTACCTTTCTGCTTCTCCCTTACGGCGTCTCCATCACTGTCGCTGTCCTCCAGTAACATGTACGTCCGATTCTTCCTGTCCATTTCAATGGCTTCCCGTTCCATCGCCCGGGACGGTTTCTCAACCACCTGCTTGCGAGGAATCTGTAACACAGCGGTAAAAGATTGTTGGAGGTTTCATTCCCAAAACTTTTACTACTGAAAATACAAGCAACTACTGTCCCGTTTAAGGCATTTGAAGCTCATGTAAATATGTTATGGCAAGTTCTCACAAAAAATGACAACAGAATGTGATGAATATACCTTTTCATAGAGCTCTTGCGCAAAGGCAATCACACTCTGATCGATGTCTATCGTGCCTGTCTGTTCCAGACGATTCACAAAGTCCTGAGAACTCGATGCTTTCCGTGCAGTGCCGATCATGAATTGAGACACGTATCGGTCACTCAAGCCGAGGATGTCGTGGAGGCGGTCATTCACCCACTGCTCTAGGTTGGCCATGGTGCCTGTCGGGGGGGGCAGTCACAACACAAGAGCATGGTTATTAATAATCCGGGTGTCCATTAAGTCATGTAGCAGCACATACTGCTGGCTGCAGCCAAACAGGCAAACATCATCTGAAATGTGCAGTGAATCAAACACATGTTACTGAGGGCATAATTAACGGAGGTGTTGTACTTGACTACATGATACTGTGAGATGTTCCTAATTTGTTGTCCTTCCTATTTACTTAAATACGGGCAGAATACGAGGAAAACCTAACTTGACCTGCACCACTAACCATAATCTCAACGCTAAAGCATGTAATTGAAATAATGCTTCGATGAAAGTGAACATTTTAGGCATCATAAAAGCAGACTTCGTGCCAGAACACTTGTATTGGATTAGACTGTACAGGTGTACCTTATAATGTGGCCACTGAGTGAATAATGACTATATGTTAAAGTTTAGCGAATCTTTCTAATTTGTACTAGATTATTGTCTTGCTTTAGATTATTATCTTGTGGGGAAAAACGCGAGTACATTTTCGTTGACACAAACCATCCTCATCAACTTCACTTACCGCTTATAAAAGCGCTCAAACAACGTTGTTGTTATGGTGGATATAGCAGGCTGTGCGTTAGCTAGCTAGCTAACTCAGCTAACGACAGTTACAAATAAGTTGCTAGCTTAGCTGTAGCTCAGGTTTCCAGTGAGGACACTTAATGGACACGTCCATCCCTCCGTAGTCATGTGAAAATATTTATCTGCGCTAGTATTTTTCGAAAAAACACCACAAAAGTAGCAATAATAAACGTTTGTTCCGTTAGCTAGAAAGCACGCTGAAGTCGAAAACGGAAACACGTCATATGAAATTTTCGAAGAAGAGGTGAGCTGCACTCGAGGCTGCGGCGCTTACTGCCACCATGCGGCCATCTGACGAATAACAACAACCATCAGCTCCAGTTACAGTTATTTCAGAAAACACAAGGAAAATAACAGCTGCTGCAATATTGATGATTTTAAGGGTTGTTTGCCACACAATTTAACATTTTCCACCTGAGTATTTCGGAATCATAAACGCATGAAAAAAAGAGTTTTAAAAAAATTTAAGCATTCATTTGTAAATTCTGGAACTGTGTCTAACATTGAGAGCAACTTAAAATCGGAGTCAAATTCCTTGCATCTGTACGTCTACATATGTTTGGCAAATGACTGATTGATCCTGATTCTGATTAACTTGGACCTAAGTCATTATAGTTATTGTTGTTGTTTGTTGTTGTTACAAATTTTACATTGCCTTAAGAGAGAATAATGTGGCTCTTAAAGCTGGTGATATTAGGTGGCAGTGCTTAGACCACGTGTACCTGGCTGTTGAAAACGGATGTGATCTTAAAACCACCTGAAGAAAAAGCGACGCTCTTCTGCAGAGGAGGAAGAAAGCGCGCATGCTCTCCAAGTCAAAAAAAAAAAAAAAAAGTTGAAAGAGCATGATGACTTCTCAAAGATCTCACTCCCCTGAGGCAAGTCTCTCCCTGCGCCCCACTCTCTGGATCATTCTGCTCCGCCAGAGGTCTCACCTGTGACCGGGTTTGAGATGAGGACTCCGCGGATGAGCTGCGGATCGCCGCCGCCGCCGCTGCTGCTTCTGCTGGTGCTGGCAGGAGTTTGCATTGACGGGTACAAGCCTGTCATCATCGTGCATGGCATTTTTGATGGACCACAACAGTTCAAAACGCTTTCCCTGTACATAAGCAAGGTAGGACATCGGGAACGTGTGCAAATATATGTATTTAAAAAAAGGCGTACTCAAATATTTTTTATTTTATTTTATTTTATCTTGTTTAATATTACTTTCCTGTAATAATGTGTAAATGCAGTTTCAAGTAAAAGTCCTGCATTCGAAATGTTACTTAAGTAAAAGTACAAAAATATGATCATCAATATGTAATTGGTGTAATGAAAGTACTCGTCATGCAGAATGGCTCATTTCAGAGTGATGTAGCCTATATTACAATATTTTATTGCATTTTGAAGAGTGATGTGTCAGTATAAAGTTGGGAGTGATTTCAGCGGATTACTGAGTATTTTACAGTAATGTCTAACTAGCATTATAATGTAGTAGTTGATTATATTGTGTATTAATAATCTGAAATTGCAAAGTAGCTTGTAACTGATGTTATCAAATAAATGCAGTGGAGTAATAGTACAATATTTCTCTTTCACAAGTAGTAAAAGTAGCATAAAATGGACATATTCAAGCACCTGAATGTACACAAACAGGTACATTACTTCAGTAAATGTACTGTTACATTTCACCACTGATTGAAAGATAATTTGGCAATGAGTGATTTAAGTTTGATCCACCTGTTTTTGCTGAACCTTTAAGCATTTTATTCAAAGAAACACTTTATAAACCCACTTTTCATATGTCACTCACCAGTGAGGCTTCATACTGATAAACTGAGCTGTCAGACTTCCGTCTTATCCCTCAGCTAGACATTAACTCAACTTTACTGTCTGTTTCAAGGTAATGGTTCTGATGTTTTCTGTTCCTCAACATCAGTTTTGTTTTGGAGGAACTTCATCTGACTGAGTTGGCTGATAACATCATCAGGCTGAGAGTTTGCTGGCAGTTGATTGAATCAGCTGTACTGTGGTTCTGTTAATCTGTTCTTCTTCTGCTGCTCAGTTTGTATTTTAATTCTATTCCCAGACGCATCCGGGCACTGAGGTGACCGTGATTGACTTGTACGACAACCTGGCCAGTCTGAAGCCAATGTGGAAGCAGGTCCACGACTTCAGGAAAGCCATCGACTCCATCATGCGAAAGTCTCCTGATGGCGTCCATCTTCTGTGCTTCTCACAAGGTCGTCTCTCCTGTTCACACAGACACTGCAGGCGCACTCGCTTGCACTTCTAAACATACATCCGAGCCCTGCCTTTCTTTAGCCATGTCAAACTGGGGATGCAGCAGCAGCAGAGTGAACCTATTCTTACACATTAAATGTAAACACAAACGAGGAGGGTCAGCATCAGGGTTAAAGTATCCTGCCACTAAAAGATGGAGGGTGTGATGAATGAGGCGTCAGTCTGAGACAGAACAAGATAAATTCTCACTGTGAGATAATGTCTGACAAACATGGATGTTGTGGAGTTTGTAGAAGCTGATTACAAGAAGAAAAAGGACAGAGTGTCAGATTCTCGAAGGTCAATTTAACAAAATAACCAGCATGAGTTTATGTAGGAATATACAGTGTACAGAGCAAAATACAAGGTCTCTCCTGCTCTTTATACACACACACACACATTAAAGATGAGTGACAATATCTATACACCACAGACTTCCAGCTTCCACTTCCACATATCTTGCAAACTGAGATGTTTCTGTGCCTTATGCCTGTTCATTCACTCAAAAGTGTCGAAGCAGGAAACATTTACAGACAGTGCCTGTCAAACTTTTAACCTCAGGATGGATAACAATTTTCATCTTTCAAAGTAAACCACAGGAAGCCTTACAAGTGTCAAAGTGAGCCAGCATGTGCATTACATGAGCCTGAAACCAAAGCAGCTGAGCTGAACTCAGCCATCGTTCATTTTATTATTTACACCTGCGCTTTTCCTACTGTGACATGTTTCCATTGAAAAAAAAGCCTAAACTAGTATTCTGGAAGAGCAACAGTCCACAAGAGTAAGAGTAAAACACCATTTTGACCAATTCTTGTCCATTCCTTCAGTTTACACCCAAATATCAGCTAATCTAATAATATTCCCATCAGCCTTAGCTGTGCATGTTAATTGCTAATTATCAAATATTTGCACGCTTGCATGCTGAGGTAGTCAATGAGGTAAATGTTATACATATGAGCTAAACACGTGAGCATTACTATTCTGAGAATGTTAGCATGCTGTTGTTAGCATTAAGCTAAAAGCACTGCTGTCCTAAGTGCAGCCTCGCAGCTGCTAGCGTGCTCGGCTAGCGTGGCTGTAGATTGTTGTGCTGGCAGAGAAAATAGAAAACAGTAAACACTCTTGTTAGAACCAGGCTAATATGATGGTAAACACACTTGGTAAACACATGTAAATGTTTGCTCTCAGCATGCAGGATGGGTCTCTGCAGAGGGCCTGAGTCACTGCGTCAGATCGTACGCTGTGTCTGGGTTTGTCTGAACTCTCTTAATGTTGTGACTACTTTATTTATTTTATTTTTTTCAGGTGGTCTTATTTGTCGGGCGGTCCTCTCCACGACTCCAGACCACAACGTGCACACCTTCATTTCGCTGTCATCACCGCAGGCCGGACAGTATGGAGGTCAGGCAGCTTCATTTTGTGTTTTAAGCATGTCTAAATAACCCATGTCCTCCAGCATAGGATGCCACTGTAGGCCTCTCTGTTCATATTCTATGAATATTTTATTCCCCATACTGGGGGAAGTAACAGTTTTGATTTGTGGTAGATCCTAATTTGCATAATACTGCAATACTTCTTCTCACCTCTCAGACACAGACTACCTGAAGTGGGTCTTTCCTGACTGCATGAAGAGGACGGTGTTTCGGATTTGCTACAACAGACTTGGACAAAAAGTGTCTCTATGCGACTACTGGAAAGGTGAGAATGAACATCGATGATGATTGAGAAGCAGAGATATTAAGTTTAACTGAGGAGAACCTGCACATGTTCATGACATACTCCCTTGAAAAGATCCCACAGCAGATGTTGTCTCCACAGACCCTCACCACACATCCCGCTACCTGCAGGGCAACAGCTTTCTGACAATGCTTGACGGTGACAGACCACACAACGACATGAAAGGTAACAATGAATTACTGTCATACTCCACACTTGTGACTGTACAATGAAACTGTGCATTGAAAAGGAAAATTCTCCATTTCACCTCCCCAGCGTGGAGGAGAAACTTCCTGCGCATCAAGAAGCTTGTGCTGATTGGAGGACCAGATGATGGCGTCATCACGCCGTGGCAGTCCAGGTTTCATTGTCATCAAAGTTTTAAAATGCACACACACACACACGTATATATATATGTATGTATATATCAATTAGCAGATAACATATTATAATGGCCAGAAAAAGGTGGCTTGCTCCCTCCAGGCTGGGGGAGAGTCCCTGCCTCAAGTGGAGGAGTTTAAGTATCTCAGGATCGGCAGCGGCAGCAGTAATGCGGTCGCTGCACCGGTCTGTCGTGGTGAAGAAGGAGCTGAGCCAAAATGCGAAGCTCTCGATTTACTGGTCAATCTACGTTCCTACCCTCACCTATGGTCATGAACTTTAGGTCATGACCGAAAGAACGAGGTCCGGGATACAAGCGGCTGAAATGAGTTTCCTCCGCAGGCTGGCAGGGCGCTCCCTTAGAGATAGGGTGAGGAGCTCTGTCACCCGGGAGGAGCTCAGAGTAGAGTTGCTGCTCCTCCACATCGAGAGGAGTCAGCTGAGGTGGCTCGGGCATCTCTATCGGATGCCCCCTGGACGCCTCCCTAGGGAGGTGTTCCAGGCATGTCCCACCGGGAGGAGGCCCCGAGGAAACCCAGGACACGCTGGAGCGACTATGCTGCTCAGCTGGCCTGGGAACGCCTCGGGATCCCCCCAGAAGAGCTAGGGGAAGTGTCCGGGGAGAGGGAAGTTTGGGCGTCCCTGCTCAGGCTGCTCCCCCGCGACCCGGCCCCGGATGAAGCGGGAGAAAACGGATGGATGGCATATTGTAATGGCATTGATTATGCGGCTTTATAAATGAATTGTAGGAACATCCTCCACCAATCAAAGCCGTGTGCAGTAACATCTATGTAGCCTGAGAGGCGAAACCCTTGTAGCTTTTAAGGCCTAAAATTCAGTCAGAGATTTTTTAGCAGTATCTCTCCTCTGGATTTTGGCAGCTTGACAACTATTGAAAAGTAATGAGGGCCATGTCCCCCCGCAGCCCCAGCGGAAATGACACCTTTATCTTAGATAGGGACAGTTATTAAGGTAAGATTAGATAAAACTTTATTAAATTGTTGCAGCCAGCGAAGAATTAAAGAGAGACACTGAAAGATAAAAAACAATAAAAAAGGATACAGAATAAAAACTAAAAATCAACTATATACATACACATTACAAACAAGAGAACAATAATACTATTGCCATATTGAACTGCATTGAGTCAGTTGAATTGAGTCAGATATGGACATTGCTGTTGTAGATAACATCAAGAGAGCCTTCAACGTGTGTGTTGAGTTTGGTCGGAACAGCTGCAGATGTTTCAAAACCTCTTTACCAGGACTGACTGTTTCCTCTTTCCTGCACAGCCACTTTGGATTCTATGACAGCAACGAAAACATCGTAGAAATGAGGAACCAGGAGGTGAGCTGCAGACTAATGGCTGTGTTTCATTGAAGCTCTGCCAAACCTTTCACCTGTTCCTCTTCTCCGTTTGCAGCCTGGAAACCTTTCTTTATTGTTCTTACTTCAGGCTCTCTGTCAAATGCTGGATCTCCCTCTGTCCTCCTCATTAGGAATAACCTGTCTTTCTCTTCTCCTCTCCCCCTGAAAGTTTTACAAGAACGACACGTTTGGGCTGAAGACGCTGGACGCTCGCGGGGCCATGGCCGTGTGCGTGTTCTCCGGAGTGAAGCACGTGCAGTGGCACTCCAACTTCACCGTG
The DNA here is from genome assembly GCA_037975065.1 of Chaetodon trifasciatus. Taxonomy (NCBI): domain Eukaryota; kingdom Metazoa; phylum Chordata; class Actinopteri; order Chaetodontiformes; family Chaetodontidae; genus Chaetodon; species Chaetodon trifasciatus. Next base: position 1,752,522 of record JBBMOE010000075.1, read on the forward strand.
TTCAGGGGCTGCATAGAGAGGTGGCTCACATGAAAACAGCTCAGAGTGAGAGAGAGTTGGTGCTATTTGACTGAAATACACATCAAAGCTGGTTACGCTCACAGATGCGGTTATGCTTGTGAAAACTGCAGCAGCTCATGCTTCTCCAAAGGTGTGCAGTTATATTGTAAATAGCAGAAAAAAGCAATAATTTACAGATTAAACCATTCATGATTCTTCTAAGAATAACCCCTGATTTTCTCAGTAGCGCCACCTTGAGCTGGATATTTGTAGTTTTTCGGTGAAATGTTTGAACAACTCCAAGTTTTTGGAGAGAATAGAATGAAATCTGACACGGATTCATGTTTCCTGCAGGATGAATAATAAAAACAATAATAATGATTTGGTGATCTTTGTAAAAGAGCACCATCATCAGGTCAAGATCTTCTATTAACGTGTCCCGTCAGCCTCAGGTGTACTTTGTGTTTTCTGCTAATTATTAGCAAATGTTAGCATCTAACGTGCTTTTCATGCTAACACTGTTGAGCATTACTAAACATTCTAAAAATTAAAAAAAATAAATAAAAATTACTAAACATTCTACCTGCTTAGCATCATCGCGTTAGCATTATCATCGCAGGTATGTGGAGCATTTCAGTCCGTGTATCTTTCTTTGATTTTTTCCTTTTCAAAACCAAATTGGAAAAACAAAAACAAACAAATAAATAAAACGGCGTTTCAAAATCAAAGCGGGAAAAGAGAAAAAACAAGTGTTGCTTTGTTTGATATTAATGGAAAACCCATAATGGCATGATGTGCGTTTTACTAAGCTTTACTAAATCTTCTGATTCCTCAGTGTGTTTATTCACTCTCAAAAAAAGTTCGGAAATAATGTCGACATTAGGTTCAAGTGCAGAAAAGATCATATTATCAATACCTCATAATGCCAAACTATGATACTTTTTACTTCCACTATATATTTGTTGAATGAGACTTTGATAAAAAAAATAAATCTAATAAGCTAAGGCTCAATTAGCATTAATATTTTTTCAGTGATGCATTTTGTGTTTGGGATATATATTTGAAACAGCTTTTAAATGTAGTAAATATATGTTTGTTTTTTCTTTCTTTTGAACAAATAAAAGGGTTTTATACACAACATTTTTCCTGCAAAGAAACATCCTCAAATGGTGCTTAATATTACAGGTCTGAGTGAGTGAGTCATGATACATGATGAAATATGAGCACAGGCAAACCAATCGCTGCCCTCTGGTGGACGTTTCTGGTACTTTGCAGTCCTTTAAAGGGTAAATTCACACTTTTAGGCTTGTTGCTTTTCTGCCACAAACGCATCATGATGTAGAGTTTCAGCCTTCAGACAGCAGGTTAGATAAATGTGATATGTGTTACATTTTTCAACTTCGTTCAACTTCATGTTAATTGACAGTTTGAGAATATCTGAAGTGCTGTAATTTGTATCTGTATTAAAGTGTTTTGTAGAAACGTCAGTCTCTCTAATAATTATTGGTATGCTTGTTTATATTTGATTGACATTTAATGATTCTTTTCATTTGGCAGACACTTCTGCCCAAACCAAATAACTTACAGAACTGAGTTAATGCAAGAAAAATGAGTATACATTACAAAAACAAACATTTAAAGTGATAAACAGTCAGCCATTTTTAGTGATTGTCTATGTTTAATGTATTTTAACACATTAAGGCTGATTTACTGTTTATTTATCCCATAACCCATATAGACAATGTTCACTGTAGCCCCTGTCTGTAGGGTATATGTTGACTCTTTTGCTCTTCACACATGATTAAATCAGAGCCGCATAGGGCTTGTGGTCAATCAATTACACCGATGGATTTCCCCTAATTAACTGATTCCTAGTGGTTGAGTTGTGGAGTCTGAGGTAATAGAAAAAGGAGAATTTGAGTAATCAGAAATTTCACTTACATATGATATGTTTCCCAATCAGTTCCTCTTTTTATCCAGTTCTAGTTTAGATTCTTGGCATATTCTTTGTGTAAGAAAATCAGCCGAATGTTCATTCATTTTCATCAGATTTAGTCTGCCACAAAATATAATTATTCAGAAATGACAATGTATTTTGTACTGGGAAACAAGGAAAAATATGAATATGCTCTATCTTTCCATGCACGCACAGGCTGCACTTTCACATCAGCTTGATATGCACAACGTTAACTGATTCTTAGGCATCACTAACAAGTCGTAAATATAAAATAAGTAACTAAGAAATATTAAGTACTAAGTCACGATTAAATGCAAAGTCATAATTACAGCAAGCTATCTAAAAAATGACTTTGCTTCTCATAATTATGAAATATTACGTCGTAATAATGAGATACTTTCTTACATTTTTGAGGTATAAAGTCATAAGCACTAGATTTGATCATATGATTTAAGGGGGAGGTGGAGAATGAAACGTTCACGGCGCTCCTCAGTAATTTAACCCATCACTCCGGATAGCATTTTAACCATCGGGAAATTACAGGATATGGTCTGTAATAGACATGGACATTCTGCAGGAATACATGGTTCTCACACGGGCATGAAACACATTTGACATTATTTAGTGTAACTTACACTTAGGGATGTCATTATATATAATGCTCATGGTGAATAAGAGTCCACAAATCCACTTCGAAATTATAGCGAAAAGACGCCTCGGAACTTGCCTGAGAATCAACACATTTTTAAGTTTTCTTCAGTATTAAAGTAAAGTGCTGACAGCTGTCTGTACACCCATGGGTGTATTGCAAAGAAGAATTGCTAATGGATAATTCGGCATGCTTTTAAAGGTGAAATTATGCCGAAAATGTCGACACATGTAGGCTAAAATGGGTTGTTACTGATTTAGTGGCAGACTCCAGAGTGTTAACACTGTTTATTGTTATTTTATATTAAAAAGCTGTAATAAATTGACAGTGTGTAGTGAGAAGTTGCAGCATGACCCGGTCCTGGCTTCCTGTGGATGAACTTTGTGTTCATTCCTCCTAAAAAAAAAGCCTCCGCCACTGTTTGCGGACCTCCTCTCTCGCGCGCTGCTCCAAACAGGTATGACCGATGACGCCAGCAAGGTGACACCCACCTCTCTTCCTCTTCTCCGGTGTGTTGCAACGCGGCTCCGGCTCAGTTCCCGGTGGAGATTCTCCGGTGAGAGGAAACTTGTTGCCTCACACTGACATTTCGTGTGCGGCTTCGCTTCATTTGTGAGCCGACAATGAAGATTTCGTCCTCGCTCGACGGACTTTAACCTCGATCACGTCCAGCGCGTGAAGCCCGGAGGACTCAAAGTAAGACAAAACGCTTGTGTGTGTGTTTGATTGTGTGTTTGTGCAGGCTGAAGTAAACGGAGGCCGGTGAGTGCTCACAGTGGTCTTCCTGCCTGCATGTTGAAACACTGGAGCTCCACTTTCATGGGCTGGCGTTACTTTCACATTGAATCACTGCACCTCCGCTGCTTAAAATAGCCCCTGATAGACCACAGTTCAGCTATTTTCCACTGGATGATGAAGAGTTTCCCTTTGGAAACATGTTGCATGCCGTTTGCGTTTTCCTGCCTGACATTGTTGGAGCTGTCCAAAGGTTGTGGATCCAGACGTGTCGCTTTTACGCGTCGTATTCGCGGTTTTCAAGTTAAATTTCTGTGCCAAATGGTTTCATATGATTTAACATGGCCTGTCGGGCTTATTAATTATGATTCAAGCATGTTTTGTATGTGATTTAAAGCCACTTGCGGACGCGCTGTGAGGTGCGAAAGTTTCATGGGAGAGCCTGAATGTTGCAGAGAAAGTTTCATTCATCGACGGTGTGACTGAATTCACTGTCAGCGTGGCTCAAGGTCGACGTGTCCCGCCCTGTGGGAAGCTGCTGTAAACACACAGCAGCTGTGAGCTGCAGCAAACCGGCCAAAACACCCGTGCAGGGCAGAGACAACACGAAATCACAAGTCCCAGCATCAGGGAGACACTTCATACCGACAAACCGGCCCGTTTCACGTGAAGAGAGCAGGAAAATTAAGCCTTTTTGAGCATCTGGCATCAAATGCAGCCTCTTTAAATCAAACCGACAGCTGTTTGACTACAAGCCATCTTTGTTTTAATTAAGAAACTGCTTGCTCTTGCCTTTTTCCGATCATGAGTTACTGTGACGATAAGGTAGGCTGCAAACCAGCGCTTCTCAACCCAAAGGCATCACAAGGTAATTTATCTTTGGAGTCACTTCTCCGTGATAATCCCTCTTTTTCTGGTGAAGTCCTGACAGTGTTTGAACAAAACCATTTGAGAAGGGCGGGCTGAAACACTTTTGTTGAACTTCTCATGACTTGGAGACATATTAAACCTCTCAGAGGTCAAACAAAGAGACGTAGCTTTGTTTAAGAACTACAGCTGGCAGTTATTTTCAATATTGATTAATCTGCCTTTTGTTTTCTTGATTAATCATTTTGGTGGATAGAATGAGGAAATAGTGAAAAATTCCAATTACACTTGGGCGACTCTGAGTGACAGCTAGCTCATAGGTTTCAGCAACCAGGCTTCATTTGGCCTCACTCAGCTCCACCCGCACTCCATCTCTTTCTCCATCTTCAGAATAGCCAGGAGTTTTGGTGGAGTCAGGCAGTGCCAAGATGGCGACGGCTACGTGATGGTATTGTCTGACCAACAGGCCAAAGTCCCAAGATATTCAGTTTGCTCCCATAGAAGACTAAGAACAACAGAAGAAATTCGAGAAGATGGTATAGAATCATACATGTCAGTATAGTGAATGTCTTCATGAGTCTGGACAGACATGGATGTAAACTGCGGCTGGACTGGTTGGTGGAGGCGTACAACAGCGAGGTGCTAATTCTAGTTTCTGCTTTAATCCACAGAGAATTTCCATCATCTATCGGACACCAAGGGGGACAGTATCAGCCCTCTGTCCACGATGTCCTGCAGAGGTAAGAACGATCTGTGCCGAGTATGTGGCGGAGCTCTTCAGGGAAACCAAAGGCGGTGGCTGTTTGGGGGTCAAAATAAGAAGACTGGCCCGACAGAGTCCCTGAGAGGAGGAAGCCTGTCCCGGTCCTCGCAGAGCAGCCCCTGGGGTGAGTCTGGCACATAAGGAAGCAAAGAAACGTTGCTGATCACATGCTGAATGCCTGTTGAAGAGTCTGAAGTGACCTTTTTTTTACTCCTCACAGGCAGCACCTTATCTCTGGGTTCCTCGGCGTCCCTCTCCAAGTCCCAGGTATCCCTGAGCTCCCCGTCCAAAGGAACTGATCTGCTCTCAGTGTTGACTCACATACTGGGGCAGCCTGTACCACGGGGCAGCGGGCAGGGCGAGTTCGTTTGCGGAAAATGCGTGAGCGTCCTCGAGCGGGTATTCAAGTTCGACACGGTGATAGCCAGGGTGAGGGTGCTTTCGTCCGAGAGGCTGCAGAAGCTGACGCAGGAGAGGGACAAGATCCGACAGTGGGTGCGCCAAAACTACCACCACAGACACCCACAGGACTTCCAGAGCAGGGGCAGCACCAGCGAGGAGGATGGAGAGGCGGAGAAGGAGGGCTACCGGGAGATGCTCAAGGAGAATATGGCACTCTCAGAGTACGAGTGCTGGTCCGAGAAGTGGGACACGTGTCCGTATTTCGTAAGAACGGGTAAAAGATGCAGAAGGGGCAAAGGATGCGAAGGCTGCGATTCCTTACGGGTGTCCGACTCGGATTATGAATCTGTCTGTGGTATTCCCCGACATTTGCCTTTTCAACCCTTCTCCCCGTTGGCATTATCACGGGAGAAATCCCAGAGCATGCCCCTCCACTGGAAGAGAGTGTCGTCCATAAGCTCCAGTCCGTCTTCGCTGGCGGGGTCCACTCTGTCCTTGCAAACGTTATCCCACACTGAGTCCGTTCAGTCTCTGGACTCTCTTGATGGCGACGACCCGTTCAACTCACCAGGTGCTCAGTCAGTCAACTTTGTGCTGAAGGAGCTGAGAAATATTGAAGGAAAGCCAGTCAGATCTCCATCAGGGAGCAGGATCCCAGTTCTGGGCCGGAGGGACGGGAGGTACTCAGGAAAAGCTGGAGAGGTGGCGTCGCCCTCGGTGAACAGGGTGCTGAACTTTGGGGATGTGGGGAACGGAGGGGCTGAAATGGGTGAAGAGGAGGGGGATGTGCTGACAGAGCTGAGGGACGAGTTCATGCCTCTTCATCGAGAGGTGAGTGTTTTCATTGTTTGAGTGATGCCACAGTTGATTAAAATGCACTGTATACACGCATGAGTGGAAGAACTCTGACCAGATGCTGTGTGTGCCAGCAGCTGTAAATATTGACACAGTGTGCTGCAATAGGTAATCCAGGAGCATCCAGGCCAAAGCAGCAGTCCAACGAGATTAGAGCCACACATTTCACCCATGCTTTTACTAAATATGACCACAGCCCATGTTAACTGTGAAATCATTTGTCATTTCAGAGCACAACTGGCAGGGTTCAGCGTGCCGTCAGGCACCTGCGAGGCCAGCTGGACCAAGCTGTGTCCCGCATCAGGACCCTGGAGGCCGAGCTGAAAGACGGGAGGCACAAACCAACCGAAGTCAACGGATCAGACGACTGGGCCCCTGTAAGGGTACACTTCGCTCTCTCACACACTCCATTTGAGACCGTTTATGAAAAGTTGTAGAGGGTTTTGGAAGTAATAATACATTCTGATCTTCAGCTTTATGGCCTTTATAGTGCAAAATGTCTGTCCCTACTGTGGGAAACAAAAAAGGGCTTCACCAGCATCACATTAGTTTTGGACTGTTTTTCCACCTTTCACATGCGTTAGGAAGGCAACTTATAATGGCCAGGGTAAACAAGAGGACTGATTACAGCAAGCGAAACCTATTTCCATGGACATAAGGGCACCTGATTATTATGACACGCTTAAAAAAACATGAATCTATATTTAACATGTCCTAACTCCTTTAATCCTGTACAAGAAATAGACCGCTTTTTACAGAAACGAGGTATAATGTGTTCGTAAGTGATCTTCAGAGGTGCTGGCAGGCTCCCTGTTTCCAGTTTTTCTACTATGCTAAGCTAAGCTAACATGCTGCTAGCTGTAGTTTCTTATTTAGTGAACATAGATGAGAGTGATGTCAAGTCAATCTAAAGCAAATGGGTTTCAAGCGTGGTTTAATAAATTCATGACACTGTACAGATATATGAAAGATAAACGTGTAGTGTCAATAAAACAAAAAGGAACAAAGTGGAGACGGAGTTGCGGTGTTTGTCAAATTGTTTACCAGCTGTCACGAGAGACGGTTGCCTTTAACCTTTTTTACACAAGAAGAACAGGTTTAATGCTCAGTGCAATGTCAACCAGCAGCTCCTCAGTCACGCGTCCAAACAGCCTCATAAACCACCCTGTGAATGTTGACAGAGCACAAATATGACACTGTGAAAGGAATGGAGGGCGGGTGTGCTGCTTTTTGTGCTCCTGGAAGGGTGTGTCCATGTTTCTTTATTTACAGGTGCAAATCACACACACACACACACACACACACACACACACACACACACACACACACACACAGCCTCTCTCTGGAATCTTCCCCGACTGGTGGAGTTTGCCCCAGGCTCAGTAGTCTTATGATACAGGATATCATCAAAAGGCCCTTCAGCTGCTTTATATATAGTGTCCACGTGAGCTGAGCTTTGTGAGAAGGAGGTGTTCACATGATGAGCTGATTTATTAATCAGAATTAATGTGAAATATGTGGGAGTAGCCGCAGGTTTGAACATTAGAGGCGTTCAATGCGCATACGAACGAATCTTTATCAGCGAACTGTGAGTGTGCTCAGTCTGGACTGTGAGATGGAATCAGTAGCTCAGTGGTTCGGTGATTAGGTTACTTCCTTGTTGAAGCATGTTAAAGGACCATGAGAAACAACAGAGACAATCTGAGTCTCATAACTGTCATGAATAACAGGCTGCTGAACTTTTAACCTCATGTGCACAGCTTGTATAGACTAGTTTTTCCTGAGCTGACGACAGAATCATCGCTGAGCATCATAGCGTATGAATGATGATGCCTTCACTTACCAAAGCACTTACTGAAGTGGACTTTGAGCTTTGATTAGGCCTGTAACCATTATTAATGGATCTGCTAATTCTTCCACCAATTATTCAAATCCTAATCTAATCTAGATTAATCATTTTGTCTATCAAATGCAAGAATAAACAGAAAAATACCTGTTAAAACTTTCCATTCTACTTAAATGTATTAAAATTAATATACTAATTCTGCAATACTTAAAGTGGTATTTCAGAGTACTTAGAAAAAGTGTACTTTATTGTAAGTGTATTATAAATTGTACTTAAAAAGTGTACTTATGGAAAGTGTGCTTATTTTCAAGTCCTTTTAAATACACTATTAGCATGCTTAACTAAAGTGTACTTTAATTTCACATCATTTTAAGTATATTTAAGGATATCTCAAACACATTGGTGATATATTACAGTCTTGAATGCTCATGAATCCTGATTTTCACTGGTGAACACTTAAAGTTTGTAAAAAGCAAATTTAGCGTACTATTTACACTTCAAGTACACTCACTTCAAGTACTCAAGTAGTCTTTGAGTACACTTGCATATACGGTAGGGCAAGAAAAACCCCAAACATTTGATGGTTTAAGGGAGAATTTGCTGCTTTTTCTGGTCTTGTGTTCAGGTTTTGGACCTCTCGTTGGACAAAATAAGACAACTTAATAAGATAATGTCACCTTGTGCTCTAAAATAATTTGAATTTATACTGTTTTCTGGTGTTTTGCAGACTCTCTGATTAGTCAAGAGAATAATCAGTTGAGCCCTAAAAGCAGGCCTTTGGGATCTGGAGTGTAGTTCACTCAGCCTTCCCCAAGAATCATGAACTTAAGACCACAGTTGGATCCCCTGCTCTGACTTTTAAAAGAAACCATTGTCCTTTGTTTGCCTCTTTGCTCCAGCTGGTCCAGGAGGAGGGTGGCAGTTCCCTGCTGCAGAGCCTCGGTCACTCCCTGCACAGCCGGGAGCGTCTGATCCAGGTGGGTGAGGTGATGAGGGGAGACGGGGCTCAGTCATGCACACAGCAGTGGGCTCTTCTGCTGGAGCTCTGGCTCAAATCTGGCTGGAATGTTGTTTGTCTTTGGAGTCACTGTGCGCCCTTAAAGTGGCAGCACCAGCGATGCATCGTACCAGTGACACTGAAAGTGTTTTCTTAAGCTTTGATCGTGACTGCCCTTATTTTTAGCTGCCGGTTACGTTGATGGTTTACAGCAGGAGTTTTACTGGACTGTTGCACTCATTGTAGGTTAGTCTGGATGAACATGATACCTATGTGACCAAAGACTTGTTTATCTGAAGCAAAGGCTGCTTGAATGAATTACAGCCTATTAAAGATTGTCAATAAGTGACTGTACAACAGTCCCTGCTGCATTTTTCCCTGCACTGGAAAATGTTGTGCATTCGTGGTTTTGTACTAATAACTTATTCTATTTGTGAAATATCTGTTTTCCAGACGCACATTAGATGAGAAGATCAATACCACATTTGTCTGTTAAATGTTAAATCACAGCTAGTAGCTTGTTATCTGATCTTAGCATAAAGACTGGAATCAGCTAGCCTGGCTCTGTCTAAACATAAAAAAAAAAACTTATTAATTAGAAAGCTTTGCAGGTGTTGGCAGACAGATTTTGTTTGCTTTACACAGAGCCAGGCTAGCACTTTCCCCCCGCCTTTATGCTAAGCTAAAATAACCCGCTGGCTGTAGCTCCATATTTACTGCACAGGCAGGAAAGTGGTGTCAACCTTCTCATCTGACTTTTACCAAGAGAGTGCATATGATAACCATATTCATCAATTCTTTTAATAATGCCCTGGATGTCAGAACTATGCCTGTTCTTAACTTGTGGTTGTAAAGAGATTTCAACAGATTTTATTCTCAGGGCGAGCAGATAAGCAATGAATGTGGCTGCCTGCTTGACGGAGCTTTAGTTTAGGACGCCACTATCTGATGTTTGCAGTGGTTCTGATTTACATACATATCAGCTGAGCTGTAGCTGCAGCCTGCAGTATACGAACATTTGGCTCGGGTCACTATGGCTGTGCATTGAGCTTTGAATGAAACAAAAAAAAGTTGCACTTAGAATAGTCTCAAATCTTGCAGCCAAACTGCCTCGACGGTGCTTCTAGTTTTACACTAAGCCGACAAATATTTCCTCTCTTCCAGGAGTGCATGAGTCTGATTAGAAGACTGTGTGTGGAGGAGGGAACAGGGACCGAGCTGGCCGGCAAGCTGACTGAGACTCTGAAGGAAACTCTCTCTGACAACAAGGTTAGAGCTGCAACTGTCCTGGGCCATTAGCATTAAGTGCTTAATGTCTGCTTACATGAAATTACCCTCTCACTGAAGTATAGCAGGTATCGGCATGAGCGGACAGCCATCAGACTCGATCCTCCCATCCCTGAAGGCTTCAGTATGAGCTGTGCAGGTCTTGTGATGGGTATTTTTTTTTCTAGCTCAGACCTGCAGGAAGTTTTGCCAGTCTCGCAGTAGCATGCCAGTGATTTCCTCTGGCTCTGTGGAAACATGGCTGTAATGACACGCTCTGTTTTGAGTTCACTCTATTGTTTCTGTTATTAAATCACACGAAGATCAAACTGCAAAGGCCTTTTAACAGCAAGTCTTGGAGACAAAGAAGTGGGCAATCAATTGAAAAATTACTGACATTATTTGTGGTCTGCAGGCTGCTCTGGAGACTATGAGGTCAGACATGACTGAGATAGAGAAGCACATGGAGAATGAGATCGAGGCGCTGAGGAAGGCTGGAAGAGACCGAGAGAGAGACCTCGACACGCTCAACACTGTGCTGCAGTGCAACCGGGATGTTATCGATGTGAGCGAGCACACACATACACACACACACACACACACACACACACACAGAAACCAGGGATGGAATTGCATGCTTTGTGCTTCAAATCACACACACAAACACCAACACTTTTCACTGTACATGTACTTGAGGTTTTACTAAGACAGAGCTGCGTTTCCTCCTTGCTCCAGGACCTGCGAGTGGCTCTGGGGGAGAAGGAGCAACTGCTGAAGGAGGTGGAGAAGGAGAGGGAGCTGTGGAGACAGAGGGACCAGGCCCTCGCTACCATCCTGCAGGAGAAGGAGGCTCTGATCTACTGCCTCAAAGAGGAGCTGGAGAAGGTAATATACATGCACAAGGGTGTAATTTCACACACATACACACACACACGCACACACACTGAGTCATCTTCAGTTATTAACAGCAGTAAGTGTAAGAAGCAGGGCAGCAGTCTTCCTGCAGGCACTACTCAGGGCTGAAACAACCATTTTGCCGAGTCAATTGCTCTAACACTTTGCTCCAGGCTGAAATATCTCAACATCTATTTGATGGATTACAGACATTCACGGTCCCCAGAGAATGAATCCTAATCTCTGTGGTGATCCTCTGACTGTTCTTATTGCATCACCAGCAAATCAACAATTTCATTTTCTCCATTAAATACCTGCAAAACTAACAGCGTTCCTATCATCCTCAGCTTTGTGTTTACTGCTAATTAGCAAATGCTAGCATGCTAACATGAAAAACTAACATGGTTTACATTATACCTGCTAAACATTACCATGTTAGCATTGTCATTGTGAGCATGTTAGCATGCTAATGGTGGCATTTAGCTCAATTGTTACGTGTAACTTTCTGCTAGATTTTCATTATGACTGATGATGTGAAATTTTAATTGTGTGAAGATTGTAAGATTATAAAGATTATAAATGAAACTGTAGAACTGTCAAAAGTGGAAAGCATGCATCTATAGTCTTAATCTGTATCTTACAAGTCTAGCACCTCTATTTTTAAGAGGCAAATGAGTTTGGGAGAAGAGCTTTCTAACAGCTGCAGAGTGACGGAGGTATAAAGAGAAATAAGTGTTCATTTAAGCTCTTCCACCTTTGAAAGAAAGTTGCAGAAATTCCACTCTCTCTGTATTATTGACTGAGGAGCCTGTTCTGCAGTACCTCACTCCTCTGGCCTCAGATGAGGTTTGTCAGTAAATACTGACCTCAGTGACCACGGGGAAACGTTTACTCACAACATGTCATTTTCCTCCAGGCTCTCTCTGACTCTGCAATTGGTCAGGGTTTGGCTGGGGGAGGGACTCAGCTGGCGTCCTTGTTGGAGGACAGAGAGGGAAACAGTGACACCTTGTGCAAGGAGGTCACCAAACTCAGCACAGCCCTACAGGAGTACCAGGACATGGTGCAGGTGAGATATGAGCATGAGGAGAGGATTTCATAGATCTATGCATCGAAGAGAAACCTGAAAAAGAACAAGTCATTTTGCTTTTTCACCAGAATCAGCAGGAGAGTCACAGCCAGACGGTGTCTTCCCTCACAGCTCAACTCAGAGACACTCGGCAGGAGCTGAGGGAGATGGAGACGCAGAGGAAGGAGGCCGATAGAGCCCGACAGAACAGCAGAGAGGACAGAGAGCGAGAGGAGAGGAGACTGAGGGACAGCCTGGAGAAGAGAGACAAACTCATAGAGGTAAGTGCAGGAATCTGCCCCCATCACAGCCCTTCTGAGGTCGCCTGTCCTGCCTCTAGAGCCCCAGAAGAAGAAGCAACACATGAATTCATGCCATTGAATAAGTCACTTAATTGCATAAAATATGTATTCACACTAACATTTTGATAAAAAAAAATACACATTCATTCCAATAATCATCAAAAAAGAAATGTATACTTACATATAGATATATATTTTTTTTAGTAAATATTGCTTATTTAATACCTTGAACAATCCCGAACATCAGTGCCAAGTTTTGATGTTAGATCCTCCAAATGAAGTTTGATGGCTTCTTATAAACTCACAGTCAAACTAAGGAAAATGTGTTGGAGAACACACAGAGCTGCACTAGCACCAGCTTCCATAGACTAAAATGCAATGCAGATATATTTTGATTAGAGGTAGAGGGTAAATCTAAAAAATGTAGGGAATCAAAGTACAAAGCTCTCTCATGACTTTTCTTTTTCTTCATTTGCAGCAAATCCTGGTGGATGCTGAGGAGCGGGACCATCTTTTCAGAGAGCTGCAGCAGAACCTGCAGAACAAACGGGAACCTCTGACCGCCATCAAACACACACTGTGATAGAGCACAACTGCACAGCGATGGAAGATTACTTTTGCACTTTCTGCACCACCTTTTTGCCTCTTTGGCATATTTATCGTGGTGTACATTAAGTCTATTTATATTTATCTCTGTACATTTTTGAGGTTTGCATTTGCAGACCTGCCTTGTTCTGGCATGGGCCGAAGGAAAGTTTTTAATTTTCCACAATTACTACTCATCTCCCTGGAATAAATCAGTAATTTCAGACACAGCCTGATTGTTTTCGGTATGGAGAGATATCAGGTCTAGTTTCTTATAACTAGATGTTTAATACTTGATTTAAAACTCACCCAATTACTGTATTTAGTTTTTTTTTATGTAATGAGTCTAGTGAGTAGGAAGTGATTAAATTGAGATTTGGGTTTGACATTGCTTTAAATCTGAATTTGCCTGTATCTGTTCTATGAAAATCTTCACAGTGGTGTCTTCAGTGTGTTTGTCTTTTTACTTTCTGAGAACAGAACTGCCATTTTTTTGTTTACAGTGCTATCTTAGCACTCGTGGAGGGGAATACTTAGGACCAAAGTAATATTTCTAATTTCTTTAATTTTCTGATTTTATGTCTTTCTTCTTTTTAATTTTGTTTCGCAACAAGTCTAAATTATCTTCACAGTTTATATGTCTTGTATTATTAGTCTGGGACAGGTTATTGGAGATATTTTCCATCTTTTAGCTCAAGAGAATTAAACACTCTGATCCAAATTACTTATGTCTGCAGACGTTGTCAGTTCATTATCATTCATCATTTATATTATGATCGCCATTTCTAGTTATTTCTTTCAGAGAAATCCTGTTTTGTCAGTGGTATGGCGGATGGGTCTAAATACTACATTACCCAAGAGTCTGTGCCGCCGTTTCTATGGAAAAGACAGGCGCGAACGGAACTAGTGATTTCAAAACGCTTCGTCGGTGAACGAGAGAACAAAACACTGCGACACTTCCGGAATTCATAAACAAATTACCACACATCTAAAATAAATTGATTTAAGAAGGACACGTAACAGAACTCTCTGTTCTGTGATTGGATGCGTCCCGCCGAAATGTACCCTGGGAATAGTAGTTCACTGTCCTAAGACGTGTTAAGTATGCACTGGCTTGTACTTTTGATTCTGTCACAGAACCATCTATTTTCTAGGGCAGTTGTTAATCTTTTGTACTGATTATTCAGCCGGGAGAGTTTCCGTCGATCCTCCCAACGCTGAGCCACCTTACGGTGTTTTTGGGCAAAATGAATGGGAATTGTACTTCCGGAAACAAGCGGGTCTGAAACCTGAAATAGTAATACCGTAAAGTAAAGCCAATGTTGAATGACAGTGCCCCCTGTCTTCTCACGGCCCCCACGAGCTTTAAGTTTCTTGTTGCTTCAGGAACTGTTGCTATGGAGCTGATACCTCAACAGCTCACACAAAGTTTGTACCCTGAATGCCTCACAGTGGTACAGTAAGACTGAGTAGAGGGATTTATCACAGCCTGCTCAGAGACCTAACAGCTGACATTTAACGTTTCATTTGGAGCAAAGCGCATGTGAAGGAATGCAGGTCCAGTCGGTGCCCCTCGGCTCTGTCACCATCGGACCGCAGTCCTGGCGCGATGGGACGCTCCGCTCCATCCGGCGAGCGGAGCGCCTGGTTCGGCAGACTCGAGCCGGGCGCTCCGGGACTTGCAGCCGGCCCCGGAGCAGCAGCGCCGCCGCCGGTCTCATCCCACAGCGCACGGGCGGCACAGCGGAAACAACCGAAGATAAGATAACAGAGGAGGAATGCGGAGAGAGTCGTGACTCCATCTGCAAAAATAAGATGTCGAGGCCCCAAACGACAGGAACAATGGTGAGAGCGAAGTTAAGGCTTGTACAGAGATCTGATAAGTGATGGAGCAATTAAATTTGATCTGCGTGATCAAGTCTGATAGTTAGAAAAATATGCCATCATACTGAAAAAAAAGTTTTATGACAAATTAAAATCTAAGTTGTTGAGAATGTAGGGTGAGGTGAGCAGCTTTCAAATAAAAAACACATTAAAAGTTATAAATTCATTCATGAACACACCACTGCAAGACAATGACTTTTTCTAACAACAGTATACAAATTTACTCTTACAAGTAAAAGTTCCACTTAAGGAAAAGTGTGTAAGAATTATCAGCAAAATATACTTAAAGGATCCAAAATAAAAGTATTCATAGCACAGAATGGCTCGATTCCCAGTGTTAAAGTATTGCACACAGTGTATTACATTATTAGATTATTGTTGCAGATGCGTTAACATACAAGCATCATTTTACTGTGGTGTCTGTTAGAGGTGGTTAATTTTAACTACTTTTAAATCTTTATCTGTCAAATAACTGTTATCTAAAGCTGCTAAATAAACGTAGTGTAGCAAAAAATGCAGCATTTCCCTCTGAAATCTCGTGAAGTAGAAGTATACAGTTGCATAAAACAGAAATACTCAAGCACCTCAAAATTGTACTTAAGCACAGTATTTTAGTATATTTGTTTGGTAACTTTCCAGCATTCATTCAGACATTTTGAAAATTGCAGTCTAACTTTCCTCTGAAGTTTCCCAGTGGCTCCCAGAGGACGCCCGTGGCCCCGTTCCCACCTACCAGCCTGCGTGAGCAGTGCGCTGGGGCCAGCGTCGCTGTGGCCTGTGAGTACATGCGGAGGGTGCGGGAGGTGGAGGGGCAGCTGCGCAGGCAGGCCGGCAGGGTGACCCAGGAGGCCGTCAAGCTGGAGAGGGAGAGGGGTCACCTGGAGAGGATGCTGCGGAGCCTCCGGGCTGATCTGACTGTCAACAGGAGGAGCTCGGAGGGGAGGACCAGGAGACCATCCACTGCTGAGACGGCAAGTTTACACAACTTGGCTGCTATGGCATTTAACCAACCATTTCACCAAAAAAGAGAATTTCTCCTCCAGGGATCAGCAGTGGTGGAGGCTCAGACTGTCGGACATTTGTACTTGTCTTAAATGTGTGGACGTTTGCTCTCAACTGCTTCTAGATTTGAACTTTTTGTGTTTATCTAAGGACAAAAGAAACAGATGATTCAGCCAATTTGTAGTTTATTGTCTGCACAGAGATTCCTTAGTTTTACACTTATCCAGACAAAGCACAGCTAATCTGAAGCCATTTTTGAATGCTTTTGATAATGACTGCTAAATGTGTCCTCCACCACCAGATGTGATGTAAATGACACGGCAGACTGTGGATTAATTCATTAAGTTCTGTGCTGTGAGCTCCAGTTGTCAAGGAGAGGAGATGCGTTCACTGACAGGTCTGCTCCGCTGCAGGAGAGAGATGGTGCTGATTACTTGCTGTTGTGTGAGAGGAGAGAGCTGGCCCAGTTGAAACAGGATCTGGAGGGAGCACTGAGAAACACACTGACCCAGCTACAGGTGATTTACAGCGCTGCCGTTCTGTCTTCATCGGTTGACTCGTTTTCCTTCAAAGCCTCCTCCCTCCCCCCACTCTCTGTTTCTTTCTCTCTCTTTTCCACTTGCCCTTCCACGTGATTTACTGGCATGAGTGATGGAAGAAAAACAACACCGCCAAAGCTTCAATGCTCCAATAACCTCCATCCTCCTTCTTTTCTCTTATCACCACTTTATATCTGTTGTTTTTTTGGCATGGATGCAATGAGGTGTTAATATATAAAATAAAGGCCGAGGATCGCAAGCACCAAGTACACAGATGGAGTCTCCAGTCATGCTAGCTGCTCTGTGAGGCTGTACTTCAGCACAGCTTAGCTTTGAGGTCACCATGTTCATCATCTTCATTTAGCTTGTTAGCATTCACTTCCTCCTAATTTGTTAAATAGCACATAGGTGGCCATTTTTCACTTTTTCTAATATTTTCTAGACTGAACAATTGATTAATCGGTCAAGGAAATAATTCAGTAGTGGGAATGATTGCTAGCTTCAGCCTTTCCCCTCTGTGTCTTCCAGGCCCTGGGTCAGAGCAGCAAACAGCTGCTGGACTGTGCCAGTGAGAGGGCTCTTGTCCTGGAGCTGCTGCCTCGCAGCGGCTCAGCTGGAGGACATCGCAGCACCACTCAGACCTTCACCAAAACAGACCCCGTCAGCCCCTTTACACCAGGTGCATGCAAAGTGAAACCCTGCACCATCCTGCTGCAGCAGGAGCAACAGGAGGAAGGAGAAAAAGTACA
Source organism: Chaetodon trifasciatus (assembly GCA_037975065.1). Classification (NCBI taxonomy): domain Eukaryota; kingdom Metazoa; phylum Chordata; class Actinopteri; order Chaetodontiformes; family Chaetodontidae; genus Chaetodon; species Chaetodon trifasciatus. Next base: position 1,769,883 of record JBBMOE010000075.1, read on the forward strand.
CAGAACATAGGAAGGAGCATCATTTTACACATGTAGATATTAGGCAGAAAATATGAACTGTCTGATCTACAGGAGGGCGGCACGGTGGCGCAGCAGGTAGTGCGTGTGCCTCACAGCAAGAAGGTTGCCGGTTTGATCCCCGGGTCAGGCGGGGCCTTTCTGTGTGAAGTTTGCATGTTCTTCCCGTGCATGCGTGGGTTCCCACAGACCAAAAACATGCTCATTAGGTTAATTGGTGACTCTAAATTGTCCCTAGGTGTGAATGTGAGAGTGAATGCTTGTGTGTGTTGCCCTGCAGTCGGCTGGCGACCGGCTCAGGGTGTACCCCGCCTCTCGCCCGTTGACAGCTCCAGCCCCCCCCCAACCCCGAAAGGGATAATCAGGGGTATAGAAGATGAATAAAATGAATGAATGATCTACAGGAGTGTGTCCAGTACAGAGAGTGTGCATTTTTTTCACAGTATCTCGCCAAACATAGAATACATACCAGGGTTATTAAAGTTGACTAAAACTAAAACTAGGTGTGGAAAAACATTTTAGTTAGTTGAACTAAAAGGGAAAACTAGACTAAAATGATATTGTGAGTTGAAACTAATTAAAACAAAATATACAGGAAAGTTTTAATCTCAATTTGGTCAAATTATTCAACATAACAAGCATCAGGAGGCTTTCATGCATAGGCTTGTTCAGACTGGGATCTCTAGATAACTGTGTACATAACCTTCACAAAGGGTTGTTTGTATTGCTTTACCTTTTTTAAATCTTACCCCTTTTTTAAATCTTACCCCTGACAAATACCCAACATATTATAAAAAATGATGAAGACTAATGCAATGAAAACTAGACTGAGACACACTCCAATTGAAAACAGTACCCTGAACTATGCACCTGCTGATACTCACAAAAAGGTCTGATCTGGCAGCGCTGACCTTCCCAGTTTAAAATGAGCCGCTGTGTACTCTGAGGGAAAACAGTCGTAAATGTTAACAGGAACCAGTCAGTCCACCGCAGCTTGTTTACATGAAACCAGTCATTTTTTCCATCACTGTAAATTTGTCTTCTTGCAGAGTGTAAACAGGTTTTAGAATCGTCCACTCTGACAGTCAACCAGTCACAGCTGCTGAGGGAAAACATCAGACAGATGCTAACCGGCGCCATCGCCAGGCAGAAGGCTGTTCACCGCTCCGTCAATGACGGCCTGGTCAAGAAAGTGGCAGAGACAATCAGTCTGCAGGTAGACACAAATGCACACACGTTGAACATCTTCGCATGCAACACAGAAATGCTCTGACATCATTTTGAGATCAGAATAATAAAACACAAAGTTGACATTTCACTCTCTCTTTGGCAGCAAAACCTGACCCTGATGTCTGCAGCCACCAGGCAGGCCATGTTTCGCAAGCAGCGGGAAATTAACTGTATTCGTCACAGCCACGACAGAGTGCAGGTTAGTGCGTTTGTGCAGCAGGATCGGTGAGTTGGACATTCAGCGACACTGTGCACAAGTTTTCCCCGTGTTATTCTGTGCACAGGGTCCGGAGTACAGCGGTGACATCCTGTCCAGAGAGAAACTCAACAGGCCTCTGGTGCAGGTTTATCAGAGACACCCAGGGACACAGTTACCTGAGGCTGCTCATCTCATACAGGTGGTTACTGCTTCCCGAACGTCTGTTCGCACACATGTTCAAATACACTCAGACATAATGATGGTAATAACAATAATAAACTTTATTTATATAGCTCCTTTCATGCAGGAAGCTTTGCTTTACAACACAGAAATCACATGCACCAAGTGAGTGCTTCACATACCTTTCTGAGGAAAAAGGAAATGTTAAGTTAGCTTACGCTCGCACCTCTGCAGAGCACAATCTGCATGACTATACCAAACCAAAGCTGGGACTTGTCTCCCGATATGGCCTCAACACATAAGAAGTGTGAGGGGCTGCAGATGAAGAGGAGACACAAAACATGCAATGATTTGAATACAGGGAATGACCGCAAACATACAAGCTGTGGAGTAGAGGTTCATCATCCTTCCACTGTATCTTTAAGCTTAGTTAGATTTCAAATAAATGGTCGAAGGAGAACCCAGTGCATGCCAGGATTTCCTCATAGTCAGATATGCTGGCAGATCTTCACACCATAGACTAAAAAAAGCATTCAGTGGTTTAACACGAACCTCCCCTTTTGTCGCCTGCCTCAAACAAACCGAACCAGGCTCAGTGTGTTTCCTGTGTGTCTCTCAGGGCAGTGCAGTGCTGAGGCGATGTCTGAAGTCCTCTGAAGGTGAGCTGGCGAGGCTGCAGCGCGCCTGCCTGCAGCTGCTGGACGACCAGCACGGCAAGAGAGCTGCAGCTCAGGCGGACACAGCTGTGATCCGCATGAGGCGCCAGCAGGTCGACAGGCGAGCTGTGCCCTCTTTCCTCCAGCAGGGGGCGTGCAGAAGCCAACTCCCCTTGTCTTGTGCTCAGTAGAGCTGCAGCGAGCTGATAGTGTAATGTGTGTTGTGAGAAAATGGGAGCAGTCATGTGTGAAACCTACTGGTTCAAAATTAACACAATTTGATGAAAGCTACACTATGTGGCCAAAACTATATGGACACCCCTGTTCACATACTCTCATGTATGAAAGGTCTTTGGCTGTTTTTCATGCTTTTGGCTCGGCCCTTATCTTCCAGTTAAAGAGGATTTTAATGTTACACCACAGCTATTTAAGGAAATACTGTGCTTGTAGCTTTGTGACAACAGTTTGAGGAAAGCTCCTTCCTGTCTCAATTATTCCCATACACAACGTGACTTTCCCAGTTTGATGTGGAAGAACTTGACTGGGCACAGAGCCCTGACCTCAACCCCATCCAACAGCTTTGGCATGAACTTCAGTGGAGACTGCGATCCCGGCCTTGTCCCCTAACAGCAGTGCTGGACCTCAGTGTTGCTCTTGTGGCTGAATGGGACCAAATCCCTGCAGCCAGGTTCCACAATCTTGTGGAGAGCCGTCCCAGAGAGCGGAGGCTGTTGCAGCTGAAGATTAATACCTGTAGATGAAGAATTAAATCTTCAACCGCCTCATATGAGTGTAACATTCAGGTGTCCAAATACTTTTGGCCACATGTGTTTCTGCACTAAGCTGCACACACCTTTTTTTTCTCTTTGTGCAATAACATTTTAAACGTTGAAATTTAATAAAAGTAAAAACAATGTGCATGATTTACACTTTCTGGTCCCAGAGAGAGCACAGCAGAATCCTGAGGATTTGTCTCAGGTTGATGGCTTGTATTTATATGCAACTGACAAATTCTTCATGTCCGTCATTCGTCAAACCAGCTGGGATTTCGGTGTTAAAAGAAATGCCAGGATTTATTTGCCATAACCATTTCATTACGGTCTAATTCGGTTATCTTTACTGCAATAAAACATGACCACACTTGGAACAATGGCCTTGTATCTAAGTGACACATAAACCCAGAAAAAAAGATGGTGGATAGAGATGGAGTAGTGCCTAATATGATTATCTTATCTATCAAGATGATCAGATTTCTCACTGAAAACCACTTATTAAACCAAAAGGTAGCACACTTTCTTTTGAGATATAAACTGACCCAAAACAGCTTTAAAGACCTGTGAATTTAACAGGTTTTCCATAAAGTTAAAACACTTTCCTACCTCAGACTCGAGCCTTCCAGTCATGGGGCTGCAGGTCATTTGACTGCCCTCCCACCAAACTCAACGTCTTTCATTAGGAGAGAAGACATGATTTAATAAACATGCCCTGTTTCACCTTAGTACACGCCACCTCTTGTCATTCTGTATAAAAAAAAGCAGACATGAAAGATTTTATATAGATCCTAACCTAAACTAGACAAAGCCCTTATTGATGCTCTTCAGTCTGAATGGGGCTATTCTGTGCAGGACAGCGAGCCTGGGCAGCGCTGTAAAATCACGGCTGTCACGGGAAGCTAACAGCCTAATTGAATCATAAACATCGGGCTGTGGAGATTCCTGCAGTTATTTAACAGAATCTCAAGAAACCACAAGATATTCGCCTTCAGATCTCTGCAGCAGGACTGGCCGAGGAAGACGAGGACTCTCAGATAAAGCTGACTGGAAACTTCTTGTGCTCAAGGTGAAGGCAGCTGGTTTGTTCTAGAAAAGAACAACAAGGAGACAACGCTCAGAGCTGAAGAATCGAGCTGCAAGAATATTTTCAAGTAATGTCGAAGCTGGTTTGCCTCCTCCTTCTCCTTTGTTTGCTTCCAGCTGTGGGTGAGTGACCAAGACACAGTGTGTATGTGTTGCCAGTAGAAATACTGTCAGTGTCAGCTGCTTTTGCAGCAATGGGTAATAGCAGGGCTGCAACTAACGACTATTTTTAGCACTGATTCATTTGTTAATTAGCTTCTCGAGGAACTGTTTGGGTCATAAAATATTAGAAAATAGTGAAATTTGAACAACTGAGTGAAAAATTGTCCTGATTTGTCCAACTAATAGTCAAAAAACCCAAATATATGCAATTTACTATAATGTAAGACAACGAAAATCAGCAAATCCTCCCATCTGACACGCTGGAACCAGCGAATGTTTGGCATTTAGCTTGAAATATTACTTAAACATTGAATTATGAAAACACTTGGCAATGAATCAACTGATTGTTTCAGCTTTAGTTAATACACTTCAAGCTTTCTGTTATTTTTTTTTTATGTTTTTTTATATTATGATACAATATTTTTTTGAACTCATCAATTAGAAAATGTTAGCATTGTCATTATTTTAGATTCAGAGCAATAGATGGTTTTTGTCATTTTCATCATGTTTTGGATCTAAATCATGCAACACAATTAACCAACACGTGTGTCCCTCAGCCCCCCTCTTCTGTTACACCTGTGTGTTTCCCACCATCTCACCTCTGGACTGTATCAGATTCCCCATGAAGTGTCCGCCCGGACAGGTCTGTCTGTCCAGCAGGGCTGTGGGCCAGAAAGGTGAGGACACCTCAAGTCAGTCAGCAACATTTAAATGAAGCAAAACTGAGAAAAAGAAGTGAGAGAGGCGGTTCCCAGCACAGTTGGCGATGACTCGGTGTGGTTTATTTTGTGTGTGTGTCTTTGCGAGCCTCTCCCACACTGATGTTTCTTCTGAACTCATGGTTTTCAGGAGACTTCCGTGTCGTGTTGTATGAGAAGAGCTGCATCCTTCCCTCCCTGTGTGGCATCACGGGTGAGAAATACACCATGGGAATCAACTTCACCTTCACCAACGAATGCTGCATCACACACCTGTGCAACGGAGCTGCAACAGCTGCTCCCCCCTGCTGGACTGGCACATTACTCACGCTGCTTATTTCATACTCTGTGTGGTGAATAGAGAAATATTAAAGCAATGTGGAGGATTATTTGTTTGATGCACTTGAAGTGAAGTTGTCTTTTTGCCCTCTAATGGACTGACATTGTACTCAACTTCTTTTTAGTAACTCTGCACTAATCTGTGCTTTGTTTTACCTCGAGTGTGAGATGGAAAAATAAGATTTTTCTCTGATTATTGCTAACTTGCAGAGCTTGCTTCTGGAGGGGATGAGTGTTTATGTTCCTATGATTTGGCAACTTCATACAAACTTTGATAAAAATGAACTACCTCTATCAGTCAGGTTTGTCCCAGAGGGCTTCAAACAACTTGTATAGTTATGTGTACACAGTGTGTCGTATTTACACATACAGAGGGGGCGACAGAATTCAGTATAAAGAAGCACAATTACAGTCGTGTAGGTTTTCAGTGATTTCAACAAATGAAATCCAATTCTAGCTGAGTTGCATACAGGTGAGTAAAGCTGAAATACTCTCACTTCAGACTATGTGGTGGATAATGCATCACTGAGACCCTCCTCATGGCAGTGAATGCTTGGAGAGAGGACCTCCAAACCCAACCTGACCTGCATGTTACAGGCAGTGCTTCAATTACACCTTAACAAGAAAAACAAACAGGTTCTTAGGTGGATGACACATGTACACATGTATTGTGTCCTCAAACTCATGTGATCCACGTGAAATCTGAACATAGCTCAAATGAACGTCATGTAAAGGTCCAGGCCAGAGAGTCTTATCATATTGCACACTTGCCTGAAAATGCTGTAACATCACTATGCTGTTTATTAGTAATTTTATTTATGTGTTGACAGAATCTCATAAGAAATACTGTGTGGAGCTAATGCTTTTATTTATTTTGTTTCTATCTAACTATAATGTAGCCTATCAAACATTTCTTTCAATATTGCAATAAAACACAGTAAATAAATAAATAAATAAATAAATAAATAAATAAATAAAAAGTGCAGTATATTTTTTGTACCTCCGGGTGGAAGTTAATTGTACCAGATCAGACCATTCAAAAAGCATTAATTATGCAATCTAATGCGCTTTAGACCTTTTTAACGGCAGTTATTTTGATTTGTCTTTGCAAGAAAAGCACATGTATTACCAGTAATTTTTATTTATGGTCTGTACAGTTCAGAAAATCACCGCTCATGAAGGACATAACTGCCATCAGACTGTTATTCACCAAACAACCACTGGGTGGCGCCATTTCGTTTCTTTCTGCTTCCTTTCCCTACCAGGTGCTGCTGATTTGCCTCCAAATGAGGAGAACAGTGATAATGTATTGTTCTTTCGTTAAGGTTAAATTTGTAAGCCTAAATCTTCAAAGACAAACTAAACCTGTTATTTTCATGGACATGGTTTACTTTTCCTTGTTTCTCATGTGGCCGCTGTTGTCCTCCACTGATGGAGGAGCGCTTCCGACGTCTGAGGCTCTAAATCAAACGACCGAAGTGATGAGAGAAGTTTCCCGGAGAGAGACGCTCACCCTGCCGCCGCCGTACCTGCACCTCCCCGTGTTTGTGGACTCCAGGCTGCCGCTGGTGGAGAAGGAGCATTTCTCTCCAGCCAGAGGCACCGGACAGGAGCCTCTACCCGAGCAGGTCCGGGATATCCTCCTCCCGGTTCGGCCGACCAGCAGTCCGCCCAGCGTTTCGGGTGTTTCCGTAAAGACTTCGTGCAAGTTGAAAAAAATGCTGGTGCAGGTGCGGAGGGACATCCTGGCCTCCGGTGAACCGCACTCTCAGATCAAACTGGGGACATGCCAAGCCAGTAAATCCACGACAGAGTACATTTATTTTGAATATGACCTCAGCATGTGTGGAACCAAACGCACGGTGAGCTTCAACAACTAGCTAGCATGCTAACGGTGTTTAGCACTGCTGGTGGTTTAGCTCAAGGGGTCTTGTTCATGTGTAAATGTGGTCCAGACATTCAAGGTTCCCCGAGGAGAAATCCTACTAATTTTGGTGATTCTGACAATTCCTCTAGCGCCACGTGCAGGCTGACTTTTATGGTTTTGAGTGAAATGTCTCAATTACAGCTGCAAAAATGACAGTCAATCATTGAAGTCATCCTCAGTCGTTACTTGCAGTCCTAACTATGGGATGGATTGAGATGAGATTTGGTACACATTTGTTTCCCCACGCGGATGATAACATAATGGTTAATCTAGTGCCATCATAGTGTCAATATTCGTCCAATACCTCAATTTATGTGACCAGATGTCTCCAAATCTAATGACATCAGTCTCAGCTGTACTTTGCTAATTAGCAAATGTTAGCATGCTAACACACTAAACTCAGCACTGTCATTGTGAGTCTGTTAGCATGCTGATGTTAGCATTTAGCTCAACACCAGGAAGTACTGCCTAACTGAGACTCTTGTTAAAGGAAGATTCATCATTTAGCTAATTGTTTTTTGCAGATAAGAAATAACCAGGTGGCTTATTCAAACATACTGCAGTATGACCCACCAAGGCTCCAAGGACCAATCAGGCGCTCCGTGCCCTTCACCCTGCCTGTTGCTTGCTATTATAACAGGTAAGACTGGTACTGGGTCCAGACCAGAGAGCATTCTGCACTAAGATCTTCATCACAACACTGTGTTTTTTTTTTATCTGGATAATGTATTTTTAATGTATTAGGTACCAATACTCCTACAAAATTGGCTACACACCAAAGATGCGGATGCGCAAGATCTTCAAACCAATGAAGAACAGAGCAAAATTCATTCTGACACCACGAAATGGTAAAACATGCAGAACAGTATCTTATGATCTAATCCTCATATCATTTCGAATCACCCTATTTACCCGATTAATCACTTCTCAGTGAAAAAGTTATACTAATATAGATTTGAACTTGAAGCTGCTGCTGCTCTTGTCTGACTGCTTCCTTCCGTCTTTCAGCTCAGTGGGAAAGGCTTTCTCCATCAGACCAGTACGAGCTAGGGAAGCCCATGTACTTTGAGGCCGAGGCTCCGTCCGTCTCCCAAGACGAAAGACTGTACATCCACTCGTGTTACGCGACGCCAGAGAAGTCCCACACCTCCACGCCTCAGTTTCCAGTCGTGAAAAACTCTGGGTAATCAAGCCCTCACTCTCACACAAACTGGAGATCTTCAGATGTGTTGTCACTCTCAGTTTTTATCTGGAAAGAAACAGATATGTGTAAAAAATTAGAAGGTGTTGTGATCAGGCTTTACCTTCCTCTGATGAAGATGTATGGTTGAAAGCAAGGACAGTCGCTCCAGATTCATCCCACACAAAACCCATGCTGTGAGATTCTCTGTGGATGCTTTCCTGTTCAAGGGAATGACAGGCCAGGTGAGCATATGATTTGTTATTACCCAAAAAGCATTGTAATCAGTTGTTTATTTCTGCAGCCTTAGCTAATCTCTCTGAAAGGCTGATGGTTGATCTTGTGATCTGATCTCCTGCAGCAGCTCTACATGCACTGCAGCCTGTATGTGGGCAGTTCTACCCCAACACCTACAGCGAAGTCCTGCAACTATGACACAAAAGCAAAAAGGTTAGTTTTTTCTCAAATGAATTAAAGAGTGAGAAATAAAAAGTTTCAAATGTGCTGCACCATTCTGGACACGAAAGGGAGCGGGTCTTGACCACTGTTTTTCTCAGATGGGTTGAGCTGTATGGATCAGACTCGGTGTGCACCTGCTGCGACTCCAACTGCAGCTCTGCTGCATCCACAGGTGAGTCTTTGCTCCCTCATTTCCCACAATGAAACACATCATAGTACCAATAATGGAAGCATTCTATGTTGTCAACAAAACCCATGAAAAGACCAAACGTTTTGTGTCGGCACAGCCTGATATGACTCATTCCTCTGTGCCACAGACCTCCACTGTCGTCCACATAGTATGAAAAACACATAATTGTGCTACACTGTCAGAGATACACTGACCTGTTACTCTAAATACCTACTAAATGCAGCATTTGCTCCTGCTGGAGTACCATTTAGCAAAATACAGTACAGATTACAATAACACATTATTGGAATTTTGTTTATTTAGTTAGATTTTTTTGTTTGTTTAAATAAATCAAGCTATATGTTTGTGATCCGGTGTTATGACCTGGTTCAAGTGGCCACAAGAAAAGGGAGACACACCAAGTTAACGAGTGTATTAAATTTACTGAAAACCAAATGAACCCAAATAAGGATTCCAAATTAAATAACCACAACATGGAGTCTGGAAGTCAGTGGTGTGTGGTGTGCATGAGTGAAGGATGTGGGTGAGGGTGTCATATAGTGCCAATCAGAACTTAAAGGCAAACTAAGGGAGCGTAACCAAACCGGGTGTGTCGTGTGCCTGTGGAGGAGAGCAGAGAGAGGCGGTGGTTCGTCCGCAGCCAGGACTGACATAACACGCTAACACTTTGCCATCATGCTAATCACCCACCTGCAGTAAGAAGAGAAACTTGGAACCCGCTCAAACCCCAAGAAGACACCAGGGGTCGTCACACCCGTGTAGACAAGTTGTTGGTTTTGTTCTTTCATGTGGTTTTTTTAACAATACAAAAAAAAAAAGATAAACCGCTGTATCATAACAGTTAAATATAACTGTCATGACAAACTCTGACATTACTGTGACATTAAACATGTTTTTCTGCTACATCTAAGAAACTGATACTTTGTAGTTATGCAACCTGATTTTACGTATTTTGGGGAAAAGTCCACCTTTGAGTTCAAGTATCTTTTTAGTCATGTTTCTTTTTATTTGTGATGTCTCTCATGATTTTGTGACTAATTATATTCAACGTAAATTCACTGTTTTCCAGTGACCAAAATAATCAGCAGCAGGCCATGGACAATAGAGTCAAAAGCGAAACCCACCACAGCCCTGAAGAGGAAGGCATTGTCCACCACAACAACAACAATAACAGCAGCAACAACAACAACAACAGCAGTAGCAACAGCAGCAGCAACAGCAACAGCAGCAGCAGCAGCAGCAGCAGCAGCAGCACAACCGCAGCCTACCAGAGAGGTGACAGCATGGACTCGATCGACTTTACAGCCCGAGGAGACAGCAGTGGCTCCAGTGGGTAAGGTGAAGAGTGTGATGGAGTTGCAGTGGCCGTTTGGAGGCGGAGGAGTGACGTGGGTTGAGGGGGAAGGTGAGGAGAAACAGGTGAAGGGCTCTGCTGTTGTGGAGGAGGAGGAGCTCACAGTACCTCGCACAATATTTGAAGAAATCTTTGATTTTGACAAATAAAACTGACGTTAACGGCGGTGAGTTCTGTCCGAGTGGCCTGTTGCATGATTCTTGACAAGCTCAGAGGAATAATCCAGAGGTCTGTGCACACGTTTGTGCAAATACTGTCTCTATTATTGTACATTCTGAGAAAGCTGTAGATACTAACTGCCTTTGTCACTTATAGTACAATATCATCTCCTTAAAGGAGTTGAATATTTTGTGACGTACGGCTCAATGATACCACTGTCATATCTGTCCTTTTAATATTAATCTACAGCCAGCAGCCGCTTATCTTATTATAAATGATCCTGTTTTATGTAGATAAAACAAGCAACCTATGTGCAAGTGAATGAGCTACAGAGGTGCTGCTAAGCAGATTTTGTTGCTCTACATGCAGTCAGGCTAGCTGTTTCCCTCTGGTTTCAGTCTTTAGTTAGTTAACAAGCTGCTGGCTGTAGCTTAATATTGAACCGACAGATATGAGAGTGGTACCAATCCTCTCATCTAACTGAGTAAAAAGCCTTCCTTTAACAAAAAGTGCAAGCTTGTAAAGGAATTTGTCAGTTAACAAAAAGGAAAACAACAAGTTTCTGCACAGAATCTGTAAATGATCAAACTAACAGGAGTCCATTTTCAGGTACAAGCATCATTTATTAGCTTTACATCATGAGTAAATGTTATATTGCTACATGACAGTCATTCTGTACAATTTCTCTTTTACAAATGTCAGGTCATTGAATGTGATAACTGCAGTTTCGACCTATTAAGTGAAAAGAACAGTTACAAAACCGTTGCACTACTAAAACGGTGAAGACTATGACTACAGCCTCCACGACGGGTACTATCAAACAAAGTACTTACAAAATACACTTGGTTTCATAATATCTGAATAACCATTAATATATCGCGTCATCAGTATATTCATGAAAATCTTGGGAAGAGAATAATACCAGTCCTTTCCATTCATGACGGAGTTGATTCACCCTCCCGTTTTGTCCATTTTTAAGAAGGAATGTGACAAAGACAACATCATAATGCCCTTAGAAAAGCAGACCGTAGCATCATATCGCCTTCATTTCAGACTGGGTTCAGCTCAGGTGCATCCTGGATGGAGTGTGCTCGTGTTTTCTCGCACATTTGGGTTCCCCTCTCGTGTTATCGCGTTCAGGTGTGAAAAGCCTCGTCCTCAGTAGTACGAGCTCAGGTGGGAGTGAGTGGCAGGATGTCTGGTCATGGCTGACCCAGGGTAGATGGGGCTGTTGGGTGAGTTCCAGTATGTCGACGGAGGGCCGAAAAAGTTGCCAGGGGAGACGGGCATAGGTGCAGGATGGCCACCCATGAAGTTCATTTTGGGCTGGTGGCTGTGGTAGGGCTGGACGTAAGACATCTCAGTCTGGTACTTAATCCCCCCTTCGGCCGCGTGATTCTGGTGTGCCTGCGAGATGCCTTGGAAGTCAAATTTGTAGGCGTAGCGCTTGCCGTGCACCTTAGTCATGATGTTCTTGTCGTAGTAGTAGCGCAGAGCGCGGCTCAGCTTGTCGTAGTTCATGTTGGGCTTGCTCTTGCGCTCGCCCCAGCGCTTGGCCACCTCGTCCGGGTCGGTCATCTTGAACTCGCCGTTGGTGCCCTCCCAGGTGATGATGCCGGAGTTGTTGCTGTCGGACAGCAGCTCCAGCAGGAACTGCCACAGCTGGATCTGCCCGGAACCTGGGAGGAGAAATGAAAGGGAGGAATTAAGGAATCGGGCTCTGACTTCGCACAAAGAAGCAGTAGCTGTGAAACGTTTGTTTCAGAGCATCTTTCCTCTTCCTCTTGTAATATTGAATATATATTTCGTTGTGGACGGATTCGTAGCATTACGGCACATATCTAACACCTCACTCAGTTTATTTTATTTCCAGCAAATGCGACCTTTTCACTGTGTGGCTTGGAGGAAGTGACTGACATCAGGGCAGAAACCTACCCACAGGCCTGTGAGCGCTGGGGTCAGGGAGCTTGTATGGACTTTGTTTGCCTGTTCGGTTCTTGGATGAGCTGAGGGCTTGGCCTTCTGTGAGGAAACAGCAGGGCAAACAGTCATTTTTGTGCGAGGGAAGCCAGATTTCTTCTTAGTGTAAGCATGATGCAATTCTGCTGACACAACAGGTGTTGCTTGATGTTTACTTCATTTTGGAAAGTTGGTGCATGTGTGTCTGCCCTTGCTTGCTCTTCTCTCATGTTGCCAAAGCAGACAGTGTAAAGGCCTCATTTGTGTCATCCTGGTTGGTTTAATTTATGGTGGTTTAGATCCTTACCTGGGTTGGCTAGTCGACTGCTAATGGACCCTAATGTCTGATATGGGTCTGTAAAAAAGAAAAAGCATGTCATTATTTTTACATGTTTTCATTCAGATGTTTAATAACCTTTTGAGTCTCTAAAGCTGTCAAGATTTGATAAAACTGATAAGTCTGAATCTGTTGTTCCACCACTTGGAGCAAACACTCACTTTGACTGAGCGAACAATTCAAATCACAGCCCAGATCTCATTTGTTCTGTGACTCAAATAGGTTGTGCTCACTGACCACCATAACCACCTTTTGGAGAAATAGCCAACCAATCGAGACAGCATTCAGAAAGGGGATGTAAGTGGATTTATCAGCAATCGATATCAGCTCTTAAACGTGACATTTCCTGCTCCTTGCATTTGCTACCGCAGCTTCTGCATTGACTGACAATGAAGTCGGTGGGACAGATTTCACCTCTCTCATCAGTGAGGCCAAAACAAAAGCTGCTTTTAACAAATAATCTTGAACAGTGTCAGGCTGAGTGAGTGATTGTGTGTTATCTTTAGCCATGCTAGCATGTGGCATGGATCAATGGGTGACAACGGTGGTCAGTCGTTTGGTCACTCCAAGCAGAAATAACTCAGGTCTTGACTGGATTTTCAGGAAATTTTGCACAGACGTTCTTGTTCCTCAGAAGAGGAACTTTGGTGGTCGCCTGACTTTTCCTGTAGCGCCACCGCAAGGTTGGCATTTGTGGTTCTGTGTGAAACATCTCCACAATTTTTGAATGGATTGTCATGAAATTTGGTACAATTTTGGGATGAATCACAAGAACTTTGCAGTCCCTTAACCTTTCACGTAACACCATCAGTAGGTCTAAATACTCCAACACTAGTGACATTCCCATCAGCTTAGCTGTACTTTGTGTTTAGTGCTAATGAGTAAATGTTAGCATGCCAACACAGTAAGCTAAGATGGTGAACATTATTCCTGCTAAACCTCAGTATGTTGGCAGTGTCATTCAGAGCATTTTAGTACACACTAAGAGAGTACACTCTATTACATATCTCCTTGTATTTGTACCAGTCTTTGAAACGCTGAGATTTCAAATAAAACTCCTGAGCTTGGAACAGTCCTTTCCACTGACCTGCTTAAAGGCCCATGTGTCATAAATATGGAAATATTTCATACCTGGCACAATTCTTGGAGCAGACTCTGTAACTCTTGTGCTGTGTTGGTGCTCCATGGAGGGACCTTCAAATCCAAAACACAATAACTTCAGTGAAATTGTTGAATTCTGATGCGACCTAGAGGTAATTTCGGTGCAAAACATGTAGTTTCTTTTATTTATTATTGAAGTTCGAGTTCTGCAAGTGAAGGAATTCCACACGTTGATCCCGCCAACAGAAAAAAGGTTTGTCGGAATGAGGGTTTCTGTCAGGGCACCTTACAGTTCCCATTGGATGGGCCAGATGTTACTGAGCGGAGCCACAAGGTCACTGAGCACCCGAGGAGCCTGATTATGCAGGCATTTATAAACAAAACTGAACATTGAATTTCTTAAAAGGTGTCTATGATGTGATCTTATCGGCTGCATATCATCAGAAGAGGCTCGATCGCTGTGGATGCTGCTTGTGAGTGAGAGTTTACGCAGTAACTGTTTCATCCGCGATAAATTCATCATGATCATTGGTTTCGTGTCTCCTCAGTTTTTGTCATCATACCTTTTGGCGCTGCAGTCATGGTGTTGGCTGGCCAGCTGTTCCTGCGGCTGATCTCATCAAAACTGTTCTCTGAACACACACACACACAAAAAAAAGGATGAGGCTCAGCATTGACAGGCACGTGGTATTAAAAGGCTTTGAAGTGGACAGTTCAGCTGTAGTGGGAAGGAAGTCAGTAAATGGAGATCGAGACAATAAGAGTTTGGGAGTCTGAAGATGACCCACGGTTTCTTGAGCAGGGTTCTTTTGTTCAGGCCACCCCTGTCGCCACAAGATTGTGAATTGTGTCCCAGGAGCAGAACCCATACCCCCCCTTTCCTGCGCCGGTGCAGCTGTTTCCTGTCTGAAACTGGCTGTTAAGTTTTGGACTCACCAAAGTTTTGCTGAGGACCGTGTTGTACCAAGGAACCTTTGTAGACTCTTGAAACTGTGTAACATGGTTCTGAAACTCCACGCATTATTTTTAAATCTCTACATCATTCA
Source organism: Chaetodon trifasciatus (assembly GCA_037975065.1). Classification (NCBI taxonomy): domain Eukaryota; kingdom Metazoa; phylum Chordata; class Actinopteri; order Chaetodontiformes; family Chaetodontidae; genus Chaetodon; species Chaetodon trifasciatus. The sequence goes on from JBBMOE010000075.1 coordinate 1,784,933, forward strand.
CGTAGTTTGCTCTTTTCTTACGGGTTTGAGATTGTGATCCTGAGCTCTGAGCTTTGATTCACACCCAGTAACACTCCAGTATGACTAATGGGAAACTAAACAAGAAAATACTGAAGGAAAAGCATCTCTTTCAGAAATATACGTTCTTGATCATTCATGTAAATCAGGCTGCGTGAAGTCTTTGAAGTCATGATGGAACGAAAAGTAACCTCACATTTTTTAGGTAGTTATTTATCATATTATGATCCTTGAAAGAAATTCTCAAATTCTTTAAGTAAAAGTATCCATACAACAATGTAAGAATACTCCATTGCAAGAAAAATCCTGCATTCAAACTCATATCATTAAGTCCTTACTGTGTCAAAAGTAAAAGTGCTTGTAGCTGCAGAGAAATGTCCTCTGTGAGTGATATATTAGTATGAATGATTTATTAGATTATGTTTAAGTTGTGTCTAGCTGAGGTGGAACTACTTCATGTACATTTAGGCACTTTAGTCCAGTGGTTCCCAGTCTAGGGGTCAGGCCTCCTCTAAAGGGTCTCAACAAAAGAAGTTGTGAGATGACTGATGTAGAAAAGAAATATTTATTTTTACTTTACTTTTTTACATTTCTGATAGACAATATTGTATTAATTGTTTGAACTTTTCTCATTTTTAATTTTTTTTTGTGAAATATTAATCATCTTTGGGCCTCTGTCATTTAAATGAAACCATCAGAGACCTTTAGAGGGGAAATGTCTCTTTGGTGAAACTTCAGTCTGAAACTTGACAAGGGACCTAAGATGCACTGTTTTTTTGTTTGTAAAGGGTCACAAGGCAAAAAGGGTTTTCGATGCAGTTTGTTTTATAAGCTTATCATGTGTTTCTGTGTAAAATCTTAATCTGCCAATAACATGTAACTCCAGGTGTCAAATATATGTAATTGAGCAAAAATGTCTCACTTTAAAAAAATCAAAAAAAAAATTTTGTACATTTACATTGAAATCTAAAAACTATAAACTCAACTAAAAGCTTCTGTTGTATTCACAGCATGTTAAAAGAGCTACTAAAATATTTTTCTCCATAACCTCAAATGTTCATGGCTAAATGAGCAACAATGAAAGTAAAAGTTTGGAAAAAGTATAATTATTATTATTATTATTATCATCCTTTAAATGATTATTATTTAGAGATTAACGCTCAGATAATCTGCTTCATCACAACTTTGGTCAGATTTGAATGAAAACAAGCAAAAAAACAACTCATTAAGATTTTGATTTAAATGCTGCTAAATCCTGATTGGTGCACAGAAATGTGACATCACATGGTTCTAACTGAACTCCGCCCACTGCAAAAACACACACACAAATCTCTGGAGTGAAATAACCAAAACTGCTCCGAGTTCAGGCGAGAAGCTGACTGAGAAAAACGGTTTTCAGGGCCTTTAATGAAAAGGAGGAGATGAAAGGAGAGTGGGTGATCTCACCTGCTTTCACCTGTAGTCTGGGCTGTTGTGGTGGTGTGTTGTTGGTGGGAGTTGTGGAGTATGAGAAGGTGGGGCTACCTGTGGCAAGGACCAAAAAAGAACAGTCAGCATTATATTCATTTATGACAGATAGCCAGTCATAAAAGGTGGGATTTGAGTGTCATTCTGAAATAAAGACTGGAGAGGTGATGTTTTGAGTCTGCTGAGTACTTGTGGTCCCTGTGCTGTTGCTCTAGAACTGGATCGCGTAATACTGAACGGTGTCGCTGTCATTTTGTCCAGCCCTTGTATGTCGTAATGTTACCTTGAAAACCGGACTAGAACCAGACTCTGTTCCGCAGCTGCGTTTGTAACAGTGATTTGCAGAAGCTGAAGCGCTGCTGCTGCAGTCACAAACACTGCTAAATTATGACGACATCCTGGATGCCAGTACCTGCGTTAGCCAACAGGAGCAGTGGTTGCAACACTTACTGAAGACAGCAAGTTCAGTTAACAGCATGACAAACTTCAGCCTCGAATGGCATCGCGTTCTTCCAGCCGCAACAGAAAACATAATGAGGAAGTGCCCCTGGATTGCCAGGTGTTTCTATTAGTTTGTCCACACCCTCAATCGACCTTCGTATTTGGGTGTCAGGAGTCAAAATTTTGAATTAAAGGCTGCTAATAGTAGAATTCTACAAATTCACATGCTGAAATTACAGATTCTTCCATTTTTCTGGGTAATAAATGAATAAACAAGTGTATATAGTTTTAGAGAATGGTGAAAATGGCCATCACAGTTCATTAGAGGCCAGTCCCAAACCTCAAAACATTCATTTTCTCTCAATAAAAAGAGAAAAAGCAGCAAATTCTCACATTTGAAAAGCTGAAACCAGCAAATGTTTGACCTTTTTTTTGGTCCTTTTTATGGTCGGAAAAGTGGATGAATTGTACGTCCATCCACCAGTCGGTTAATTGCGGAATCGTTTCGGCGCTGCATATTTCACAGCCTTATGTCTGGTTTCTGACCCTGATTACATGCGGATGAAATACTTGGTGGCCACAGAACGATAACAAGCTTTTAAATTGTCACAACCAAACAATGTTATCAGCCGGAGAGAGCGCGAGAGACGTCTGAGACTGGAGGCTTACTCTGCCGGAGGTAACTGAGGTGGGAGAGCAGGATGTCTGCGTTGTAGGCTGATGTGAGGCGCATCATGTCCTCCTTGGACATCTTGCACAGGGCCTTTCCGTCCAGCGCCTGGAAGAGCATGACGTCCACCTCCTCCAGGACGTACTCCTTGATGGCCCAGTCCAGCCACTGCCGCACGTGGTCCTGGGTCCAAACCTCAGGATCTGACGGGAAGAGGGTCGAAGAGTAATGATGAAAAAAAGACTCAGAAGATGCTGATTCATAAAATGTTGTCTCGCTTTGCAGGAAGACTTTTTTTTTTTTTTTTTAAAGAGGAAATGATCTTTTAGCTTTGTTTCGAGTTTACACATCCTATCTGGAATTTGAATATGAAGTAGATTCTGGCCTGGCTTTCAAAAACTCACAAACAGGAAGTTGTAGAATAGAGATGAGTCATAGAGAATTCATCAGAAAACTATTCAAACTGCAAATATTTGAAGTTCACTCAAAAAACGTGTCCTGCTTCGTGTTACTTCACTCGGATGTTTGGCCTTCGCTGTGCAGGGTGATGCATGTGCAGAGATTCAGATTCATCTGCACAAAGCAAACGTTTCTCTGTGCTCACCTTAAATTCTAATAATGCTAAACTTTATTCGTGTAGCACCGTTCACACAGCAATGGCAGCTCACAGTGCTTTACAACAAAGAAATCTCATGTACCAAGTGAGTGCTTCATATAGAAAAGACACAGAAAAATCAAGTAAAATACAATGATTTAAAAGAAGAGCAATGCAGCGCAAGACAAAGCACCAAAGTTTCAGGCCTGCGTCAGGAAATCTCAGTTCAAGACTTTTGCAAAACTAGTTTTCAACTTAATATAAGATATTTTGTGACCGGCAGTTAAAATATTTGCATATTTGTCGATTTGGGAGTAAATGTAATTGCAAGACACAAATTATTATTCAAAGCGGAGGATGTTTGTGTCTTAAAACATGTCTGAAGCAGTCTTTATATACCAGTTATGGCTGCTTTATAACAAATTTAACAGCAAATCTGAGACAGAAGCGCTTCCAGTACTGCACTTTGATGATTTTTTCAGCATCCAGTGTTACATGTTATCTGCTCTCCTGGTTTCTTTGATAAAAATACTTTTTAAAGAATAAGGAGGACGGAGGAGGGGAGCGTCATGCAGAAATATACTGAAGAGAACTGGAGCAAATATGTGTTTGAAGAACATGAAAGTGCTGAGTAACACCGGAAACTACTTCGATATCAGAGTACCACTTATGATACTTGATGCTGATTGTGAAATGGGTGGTGGGTTGGCTCTAACCACTCTGCAAACAGATGCCTGGTTGAGCCAAACTCAAAACATGGTTACCGGTTCCTACTCGACATGTTTGCTGTTCATATTTTTAGTATCAAAAAAACATCTTTCAGCTGTTTGAAACTGCCTTGTTTGTTGAACTGTGGCAGGACTTAAACTCGGGGCCGCTCATTTTATTGTAGCTCGCTGCGTGTTTGGCCCAGACCTCCACAGGCCGCCACCTGCGCTCGTCGATCTCCCTAAAGGTAACAGGATTCAGGAAGTAAACAAATAATTACCGATAATGCTGAGCTGAGCACGGCCCCAGGGGTCTTCAGCGAGGACGCACAGTGTGATATTTGTTATTTGCGGCTTTTGTGGCAGAATTTATGCACACCAGGACTGGGTAATAATATGATATTCCATGTAGCTTTGTCATTTTCCAAGTTTCTGTTGTCCAAATTAAGGATTTCAAGCAAATGAAAAGCTGACAAAATTAATTTAGTTTTGTAGTTTTGCGACATGTTTGAAGTAGGAGATACATGTCAGTACTGGAAAAATATCCATATTAATATCATCAATGATTTGAACGTTGCCCAGGCTGCATGTATGTTTGTTCTGCTGTGAAAAGGGCTTTAAGTTCTCTCATTCAAGGTCTTTTATAGGTTTTCAGAAAATGTGCACATACACTGATTTGACAGAGCAGTAATTAAACCCTTTGTTTCATCACCGTCATCTTTAATGAGGCATTTTTCATCATGCACGTGCAAAAAATGATGTTTTTTACATCCTACCTTGTCTTTAAAATCCTAAAAATGCCCTTAAATAGATATTTTATGATAGTTACAATGCATTCCATTGCTTCATATCATATATCATATTTCATCAGATATCCTTTCAGATATATTAGATGTCTTGATCTGATATATTAGAGAAATATATTTTGTTAAAAATGTTATGATGCGCATATTCCATTTTTATCAAAATAGTTTGTTTTCTTTACAATGTTAACATTTTTTTACAATCTCCACTTTTGCAATACAATTTCTGTGCGTAGCAACAAAAGCACGATTAATGTTTATATGTATAAATAAGTCTCAGGGAAAGATCCTGTAAGTTGTGTATAAATACTCAGACAGGATTGATATTCAATAGTTTTACATTTCTACATTTTCATACCTTTTAAATTATATTGTCTGTATATATAAAAAATCTACATTCAGTCCAAATCAAGAAAACTCATGTTTACTTTTATGTATTGTGGTTAAAGGTGCTTTTTTTAAAATCTTATTTTGTGTAGTTCTGCCTCGTCCTAAGAATCAGACATCTGTAAGCTTTTAATAACGGGACATTTTAGATTGAAATTGATCTTAGCGCCCTGGTATATCATTAAATATATGCGTCGTCTGATTGTGGAAGGCAGGCTCACTTCCAGTAGCAAACAATGACTGGATTGCCCGTAATATTAGGCAGGCGCTCCAGTCGCCACGCCCTCAGGTCCTGATTGTCCTTGGTTAACACATGCTGCCGTGATGCAACATCCGTGTATTATGAAGCAGAATAACTTGGTGCCGGTGACTCATTGACGAATCTCGTCGGATTTCACAGAGATGAATTGGAAACCGTCTGCTGCACGTCTCTGGGGCGATGTCTGGAGTGGGATCCCTCCAAAGACTGACTCACTGAAACGTGCTCACAAGTACTCTACCATGACCTGCATGTATGACGAGTCTCAGGGGATGATAACAGTATGGGAACTGTGTAAGACCGAGAACGTAAAGTAATGTCATCAGGTTAGTTTTTAGACGGTCACACCAGTGACTCACGGCGAGGGTGAAACGGACTAAATACAGCAGCTTGTCTAAACCTTGGCTATGACTGCTCGGACTGTAATGACACATCACACGTTGTATGCCAGTGATTTTCCTCTGCAAAGAAAAAGGGAAATCCACTGTGCTCACACTTCAGCTGTTGCAAAAGTTAAAAAGCTTGGTCTTCCAGGACGAACACGACGAGGCGACTCAGATCTGCGCGCTGCTGAAACACACGGGCGGCGGCATTGCTGAAGTTAAGGATTTCTAACTTTGGGTGCTATTTTGGGAGTGTTTTTTGGACCTCGAATGTCTGTAAAGCAGCAACACACCCTTCCTGTTTTGTTGTTCATATTCAGTTGAAGGCTTTTCCACATCTTTGCATGTTTTACCCTGTACTTTCAATATTGTCAACAAATCCCATGAAAAGACCGAAAGCAGCAACGTCTTAGTTCATCTCTCAAGACTTCATGACTTCTCTACTCGGTGTGTGGTTTTAAAAAGGCCTAATAACTTCCTTAAAGAGGCGGGTGCTCTGGTTTTTAAGTCAGTCAAACAGTAAATATGGCAGATGTTGCAGCTGTAGATTAATACACATTAGTATTTGCAGCTGTACTACATTGTGTGAGAGATTGGGGCCAAATAAACTACAATGTTCATGATAATGAAGAAACATGTCACCCGCTCATTGATCTGTTTGTGAACAACAGTAGAGGAGCCTGGAAGAATAAAGTAGTTTATATCAGGCTTTGGATAAAACAAACACATTTTTATGGAGTTGTATCCTTTGAGAAACGTCATATCTTAATGTCCTTTTGGGCTTTTCAAAGCCTTTATCAATAATGTCATTTCAGATGTCGCTGCAGGAAGCAGGATGATTAAAACTGAAAATGCCTGCGCCGACTCATCACACATCACCTCCTACCTGCTCTCTTTCTTGTTAATGTCACAGTTAAATTTACACTTTCGACTTCACACTTTTTAAATAACCTTTCACTTTAAACCCTTTTGTCATGCTCAACCAGACCCCTCTCATTGTTTAGCTGTGGCACTGGAGACCAGTAAGCTAGCAGTACTTTGGGGAAGGAGCACCACCTCTGATTCAGTTATTGATATTGCACAAGCCCCTCGTGTGCCAGCTCTTGAGAAACTGTCTTATGACGCCGACGTTCTTGTGTGAGGGTGATCGAGTGACTCAGCTCACCTGCCGGCACGATGACCCTCTTCTCCTCTGTGGCGCTGCTGGGTGGGGTGGCCGTCTGGGGGCTGACGCGAGGCTCCGGGTACGAGGCCTGGTACGGCATCGGGGCTCCGTCGTTGCTCACGTGTCTGGAGCGCTTGGTGACGCTGCAGTCCACAGGGGACTCACGGCTAGAACAGAGGAGAGAGTGTAGAGGGATAACTTGATCAACAAAAGATTGTATAAAGCTTTGTTTATAATATTTAGCTCCAAGAACTGCTGTTATTTCAAGCAATGTTCACTGTAGCTGCTAATCTTTGGCAAACCACCATGGATTTCACAGTTCCCACTGGGTGCACGTTTATTTCCTCTTGCAGTGTTGCAGTGTTGTTGTGTTGTTGTCCAATATCTGGAGCCGAAAAGGAACATAAACAGTAGGCTGGTGGTAGCATGGAGCCGCGGGCACCAACTGAACAGAAGTTTCAACTTAGTCCTGTTAAATGTAAGTGTTTACTAAGTGGAGATTTACAAATCACTACATTAATGTGGTTTGCACCACAAAAAACTGGTTTGAGATTAGTTTTTACTGAATATTTACACCCAGTAACTGCCAGGCTTAACAAAAACCATGGGCAGTTAGCAGTGAAATCCTCATGTAGAGTTTCACTGTTGTAGCTGCTCGAGGTGGAAATAGGTTGAAGCAGGCGTCTCTAACAAAACGCCAGGACATTCTCCAGTTAACGAGACTAAACTGGGTGTTTTAAACCAAAACCTGATGTTTTTCTAATCCTAATCCTAATCCTACGCAAAGTTTGAACGTAAAGAAACATAAAGTTTCAACATATCTGTGGTTTGCAGATGACAAAGCCAACCTTCATTCAGGTGGTTGGGTTACAGGTCACCAGCTAAATCTGAGGGCTCATGAGATGCTTGATAAGAGAGGAAAGGAGAAAAAGTTCCTTTTGGACTTTTTTTTTTAATCTTTTTTGTAAAGTATTGGACTATTTGCATAATAGTAGCTTGTCTGACCGTATGTAACCCTTTTGTTAAAGTTTAAACACAAAAATAACCATATTTGGAATTCAAACATAGTGTTGATAGACAACAAGGGAACAACAACAGCAAACAATAAACACATTTCGGGTCTGGAAACCCCAGAATGTTGAAATGGATCGTGACAAAGCAAAGAGTCAGATAATCCAGGAACCTGTGCTCCCCTGTGGCCTCGGCCTGTCCTGACTCACCTGGTTCCGTTGACGTGTTCGGCTCTTTTCCCGGGGTTTTGTGCCGCCGACCCCACCCACTCTGGCTCGGTGGGCTCTGGACTCGGCTTGGAGGCCTGGCCGAACGCGCCGGGCGACGTCATCTCGGTCTTCATGTGCATGGCCGGGGCGGCGGTGTAGGTCGGCTCGAATATGGGCTGATCCTCACTCACCACGGACAGCGCTTCCTGTCCAACAGAGCAACAGCGGTCAGTGTCTGCCATTAATGTGCCGGGTCACAACCTGTGGAAACTGTCTTTTCCACACACGGCTCAGTTTATTCCATGAAAGAGGCTTTGGCGAACATGAACATAGGCTGTGAGAGCTGTAGGAGTGACAATAACAGCACAACCGACTTTAACCTCCTAGAACCAGGCGTCCACATATGTTGACATCACATTTTGGGTTGTCTAGACCACAATACTAAATTTTTGTTCTACAAATTTAAAACGAATGTCTTCGTATGTGGACATCATTTTTGTCAGAAACTGCATCATGTAAAAAGATAATTCTTTGTTTGTACACTCATCAGGTCCCAATCAGCCCAAAAAGCAAAGAGAAATTAAAATGCATGCCAAGCAAGAGTTTGGGTCTTAGGAGGTTAAAGCCTGAACTTTTATCTGAAGCTTTAATGCAAAAGTGTTTTATAGTGGGACTGTTTTTAAAGTTCATTCCTTGTAGAGAAGGAAAATATCATCCAAACTGTCAAATCAATAATCGTTGTTTGCAGAGGATATACCAATGGCAGGAAATCAAGTTTCTCCTCTCCATATCAGCTTAAACTCCAACCAACAACAGATAACTGGTTTGAAAATGCTAAAAAGAGCCATTAAATGCAAAGACTGGCTACCAAATAAATGGATATTGTATACGTTTATAGGATGAATTACCTCCTTTCTGCTGTGTACAGCTACATAAAGATTTGCTGTTGCTACCTTTGTGAAAAGGAAGGTGTTCCTTTCATTTGGATTTAATTGTTATGGGATGCACTGTCTTCTTTTGAGCAGTGCTCTTGAGTTAAGCCAGTCCTCTGCAGGCTTTAGTCATTGCTCAGATGTGCTTGAACGGTAGATTTTGAGAGTTGGGACCATTTCTCACTTCTTTTTTCTCCACCTCAAGTGTTTCTATCTGTGTCCAGATTCAAACTGGCACACTGAATTGCTTTAACTTCAGTGGTATTGCTGCGTGATTGAAAGCTGCATGCTTATGATAGGATGTTATCAAACCACTCAGAAAAATGCTCAGCAGTGAACTGACAAGTAAACTGTTCAGAAATCGTGTAAAGGCAGTCAGGAGGCAGTCTAATCTTAAAGAACATCAGAAACCTTAACCACAGTTTTGTTTTGTCGTTAGGATTGGGGCCGCAGGGGGAGGGGGAGGGTATTAGCTCAAGGTGGAGTCTAATCAAAATTGAAGTCTGCCTTCCTGTGTTCAGCAGCTACCTTACAGTGAGGCCTCAAAACCACCCCAAGATGGCACTTTGATCCCGTGCACTCTGGAGGGCACAGACTGGACCTGTTGTTCTGTCTGCTCCTCAAATTAACTGTGTGCATGTGTGATGCAACCACGGCGGTCTGAGTGGGCGCAAGTGCGTGTTTGTTTAGAGGAGCTGAGCATTGTCTTTGGGCCTTGTACGTCAGTGCCGTGCTTTTTCAGTGGCCTACAGGAAACCTGGCCGCCATGTGCAGAGGAACCTTTTGGCACAGGCCAAGGGAGAGGAAATGGTGCAGGAGGGGGGCACAGTGTGAAAATGTGGGTCATTTTAAAGCTGGAAAACAACCCTTAAAGGCCCGTGGTCAGGGGAGGAGAGCGGGTCGGGTTCATTGGACAGAAAGAAGAGCATAGCCTCGATTGAAGTGCCGCCTTCGCATTGTGTCGGCGTCGTCGTCTTTTTTTTTTTTTTTTTTTAGCTCAATTGTTACCTGAGCACTGTGCACCGCTTCTTAATGCATGCCACACAGTTTGGCATTTCCTCTGGGCTGCAGACAAACTGATACATAACTCAGTGCGTGGGATTTCAGCAGTCTGCTGCTGTGGTTGCTGCTGCGTAATGGATACACCCTTTTTTTTAAGCGGGCATATGCAAAAGGTTTTAGCTCCAAAAACCCCACATTGTTTGATTTCACGTGACAGAAATACTACCCGACGCTGGCTGCTCAAGATCTAAAGACACAGTCGATAAAAACATAGAAAATGTCCTGCTGTAAATTAAATTTGAAAAGAACATTAAAATCAAAACCCATGCAGCTGAATTGGAAATTTCTTTTCTACTCTTCTATGTTGGTAAAATCTGCTGCCTACATTACCCAGAATGCAACTCGTTCACCAACAGTTCAGTGTGAGATTCAGGTGTGTACGCTAGTAGCAGCTATTTTTTTTGAGCAGACTGCAGAAGTCTGGTAACCTAACTTCCTTTACTCTACACCAGAAGATTTTTGCCATTTCAAACTCGTAGTCTTCATATCCAACCCACGCTGACTCAAGTGACATCACTTGAGGCACTTGGCCAGACATCCCTGTAAATGTTAAATGCTGCAAACAAATAAAAACCCTAAATGCCATGTTCTCTGTTATGGGCTCTAAATAAAGTGTCCCAGATGATGAAACTGTGCATGCTGAGAAGAAGCTGAAATAGTTTAAAAAATGTCAAATATACAAGCAGTCTGCATGCGGCCTTCATAACGTCCTGCTCAGCTTTCTTTTGACTGCACTCCTGTTTTCTTCTTCAGCGGATTGTTTTGCTTAACTTCTGTTGCGCCGTGCTCCGTCGTCCTCTCTCACTCTGGGCGCCTTCGGAGGCCCGTTTCTCTGTGCAGAAGTGAAACAGCTGGCTGAAAGGCTACTGACAGCAAATTCTCATGAGAAGGCGTGACAGCGAAGAGCTGAACGCCACGGTTAAAGATGATTTTTTTGGTGCTCAGCTCTCAAACTGCTGATATTATCGTGACTCGCAGCCGCTCATCGCAGTCGGTTTTCAGCGCAGTACTTTCAGTGACAAGCGACCACAAACTTACACTCCCGCTCTTTCTTTATCTTCCCCTTGTGCTCTCTCCCTCTCTTTCTCTCTCTCCTCTGCACACTGATACAAATATACCAAAATGTGGCCTGACCGCTGATGCCACAACTGACTTCCTGTTCAATGTGTTTCAGCCTGTTGCTCAGTGACACAAAACAACTTAAAAAAGGGCAAAACCATGACCTTCTTGGGGCTGACGCTGCCGTGTGCCTCGATGTCCTTAACTTTGCACCAGTCGTGTTCAGTTTGATAGTAAACACTTCGAGCTTTCCTCTTGCTGTGAGAGCACAAACATGAAGTCCTGCTCGGAAACTTTTGACGCGGCTTCAAGTCAGCAGCTTTGCAGGTTGCATCATGCAGTCTTGCCCAAACCCAGAGCGTGATCACAGCCTGTTTATGACACGGACGTTCTGCCTCTTATATCTTTATGAAATAACATTTTCGATGAACGGTTTAACCACAGGAAAAGGCTGAATCTAAGTACGGTGCCAAGATGGTTGATCCTCTATCCTAAGATACAGTTTAATGCTGCAGCTCCAACTGTGTGTTTCTGCCTTTGTCATGTGTGTTTTGGTAGAATATCAAAAGGTTTGTTACAGCACAGCCTGAATGAAACAATATTAGGTCATGTTATGAGTTAGATCCCAATTTTAGTACTAATAATGTTTTATGTGAAAAATAGGTTTTTTTGCTGTTAGATGTGATTTTATTCCCGATCCAGGTGGAACAGCCGCCCGAGTGTCAGGATGATTGTACTCATTTTGAATCAGAATATTTTCCTTGCATTGCCTGGCTGGAGGCCACTTTGGGAACCAAATTAGGGTTGCAGCTAATAGTTTTATCTTCAGTATTGATTGTTTAGCAGATTATTTTCTGTGTTACTCATTTGGCCTGGAAACATCTAAAAACAGGGAAAATGTGGATGCCAGTGAAAAATCTTCTCAAGGCTAAGATGACGTCATCAAACGTTTTGTCTAATCACAGCCAAAAAAAATGAAGAAATTAACAGGATGTAAAACAAGGAGAAGCAGCCAATTCTCTCATTTGAGCAGCTGGAACCTCAGTTTGCTTGACAAATGACTTGAAACGACTAACCGATTATCGGAATAGTTGCACGTTAATGTGCTGTCGAGCGACTAATCGATGAATCAGCTAATCGTTTCAGCTCTACTTGTAACTTTAAACCAGTGGCTTGCAAGCTGAATGTGAGGAATCACAAAATGAGTAGCAACATAGGAGAGAGAAAGAAGAAAAACATGTTTCAAAATGTTCTTTTCTTTTCTGAAATTTCCATCTAACCTTTGCTTTTTTTTTTTCTTGTGACTTGATGGATCAATCCACAGATCTCTAAAAGGGATTTAAAATAAATCAAGCAAGAAGACATTGCTTTGTTTAAAGGGGTCACAAGCCAAAAAGGTTGGCAGCCACTGGCCTGAAGTGCAGCTGGGATGTGGTTAACTACCACTTTCTTGCATACACCAATAACATGATTTACATTTAAAGTCAGTTTTAGGTTTTACTTGTTTTATCACGTGTTTGAAGCACTACTTAATGACCTCTTCATGTTTGGAAACACCAATAAAGTTGTAATATGTTAAAGAGGCTGATTTTTGGTGCCGTCATCATCCCTCCTGCAGATAAAGAGTCATCCCAAAACATTTTCTTTGCTCTGGACTGAGTGAGATTTGAAGTGAAATGTCAGATTTTACACTTTGACACTGATACTGAACTTATCCGACCCAGTAATAATAATACTGATGGCAGCACCATTAAGGCAGGAGTTAATTTTCAGCTTAAGAAACTTCATCTGTTGTTGGTCTGCTCTGTTCTTTGCTGTGTTCCTACATTTCTTTCACAGTGTTTTCAGCTGATTTGGCTCTACCACAAATGGCTTCGAAAGGTTTAACGAGCAGATGGGTGTCAGCTTCAAGGCTGTGGGAGGAGGATATTAGAGACACACAAAACAAGGTGTAGCTCACAGAAACAGGCCAGAGATCACGTTGTGCAAAGGCACGGCGCTGTGTGCTCGCCATGTCAGAAAGCAGAAGTAAAAGTTAAGGCAAGCTGATTTTGCAAAGGCCTGAGCAGCTGCGCTTTCTGCTGCACAAACAACAATGCGGTTTTCACAGGTCGGAGCCCGGCAGCAGGCAGGCCTCTGCAGGCCGCAGACACGGGGCCAGGCCCGGTTCTCCTTCGCCCCCCAGCCTGTGCGAACCCGCGGTGTACAGTTAAAACAATGCAACGCCTCCGTTTGTCCACTCCGCTGCTTTCTGGCGAGGCTTTGTTGCCTTTTCGACATTTTTTTTTCTAGTCCACGGAGCGGAAATGTGTGCGGAAAGTCTGAGGTTTGAGACAGGAAGCCTGCTGAGTTCAGATAACGACACCTGACAAGTGCTCCCGTTTGCAGCTATAAATTATACTTAAAATAACCTCAGACCAGCAATCTGCTGCCACAGACTACAAGAGAAAACTATCTGAAAAATAATAGTTGCGTTTTATCAGTGAGGAACTTTGCACGAGGGTCAGCATTAAATCAGCAGAACAATAAAAAAATACGTTTTTACGGTCAAAAGTAATGAGGTTTCGTTTCAGGATGTTTCCATTTACCCGCATTGGCCCTTTAATTGCGCACTTCTTTTTATGACACAACGAAAATGATGCAAATCCATCGACATTCCTGCTCAAAATACACCAGTTTAGAGAGAAATATTTTTTTTAGAAACGAAACAAAAGGGAAATGAGTGCAAAGATTAGTTCCTCAATCTCCCGAGGCCCCTTTTTTAAAAATGCCTTCTAGTTTTACAATTGGCAGACGTTAATCGTGAAATATCACGTGATTCGTTGTGATAAATCGGTTAAAACAAATTAGGAAAGTCGGTGTGAATGTTGCGTTAGATGAACAGATGGTTGCAAGGATATTTCAACGCAGAACTAGAAATAAAAGCCTGCAGGCCAGCGGTGCAGACTGCCAGCCGCGTTCGTTAAAAGATAACACCAATGTGTATTTGTGACCTGCATCATCAGATTAAACACGTCTGCCCGTTCTCTCGTTGAGCAATAATCCGTTTTCTGCCTCCATTTCACCAAAAAAAAGCGCATTTCGGCTTGAATTCCTGACAGAAAGGCCTTTGTTTCAGCATTTCTTAGAATATAAAGCAGTGAGGCAGTGATCGTCCAGAAAAGATAAACAGGTGTAGCTGTGATAGAAATGTGAAATACCAGATATGTGTTGGAAATGGATCCTCTTGCTCGTTAAAAAGGGGCTCTTAGTGTGTCCAAGTTGATCCATGGCGCCTTCAGGGACACCTGCCGTGTGCGCACCAGTAAAATCCCGCATCCCTTCATTAACTCTCCGTTAAAAGAAGAAGAAAACAGTTTGTCAAGCCCGTTAAATGTTCAGTAATTTCATTCTCCGCGCGTTACTTTTGTCGTCGTTTAGCGGCTCCGTGGATGCTGCGGGGTGAGCTCGATTAAACGCAGCGATTAGGGGGGAAAAAAACCCAGAAACGCGTGCGTTTGGAAATCCTCTTTTACGCGCTTAACCGGCCACCAATTAGTGTTTTTATCTGACTGTAAAGATGTAGTGGTTAGTTGTGTTATTATAGAGCCGACATACAACCACGAACGGGAAGGAAGAGGAAATTTTGTACAAGAAGGAAAGAGTGGGGAGCTCGCATCACCGCCTTGACTCTCTCACTCAGCAGACTCTGGTGTGGGTGGCCGCCTGTCATGTTCAGCAGCAGCAGCAGCAGCAGCGTTAAAAACTCTTCAAACACGTACCTTTATCGTACAGTCCATCGCAGCAGCCTCGCAGTCTTTGTCATTTAGTCGTTTTTTTTGTAAACGTTACAGCCAATTTAGCCTTCAAACTTCGCTTCAATGCATGCAGGGGTGCATTGGCTCTATGTCGCAAACCATTGCAGTTACAATTTTTTGCTCGCAGACCATAACCGGATGACAAGTTTTTTTTCCTCTCTCTCTCTCTCTCTCTCTCTCTCTCTCTCTCTCTCTCTCTCTCTCTCTCTCTCTCTCTAATTTGGGAAGTGAAGTCACTCTTAACACTGAAAGCGCTGAAACTGCTTCTCATGAAACCAACGCTTGCTGCTCAAAGGGGGAAAAAAAGCTCTTTTTTTTTGTATGTTCGAATAAGTTGCAGACTCGCAGTTGTTTCACCTCAAACAGCAGGTTTGAAGCGTTTTGCGGTAGTTTAGCCACAGTGGAAACGAAAGGACAGCTGAATGCATGTACAGTGTCAGAACAAAGGAGCTTTTGTGGTCAAGAAAAAGGCAAAAAATCTCTGCAAAATGTGTGCTTTTGGACAAATGTTGTCACATAAATGCCCAAATGGCCGAGGAGCAGACTGTTGAGAGATGTACTTAGACAGCAGCATGAGTATAAAGAGGTTAGTTTTCTTAAATGCGGTTTTACAGGATGTGAATTGTTTCAGCGAGTCTATTAGTGCTTAAAGAGGTGTAAAAACGTGTTATTAAAGGAAATGGGAAGAGGCCAGATGGGTAAATGTGCTTAAAATAGCCCACTTTTCAACGAGTAATACTTTCAAAGCTGCGCGTCATGACTTTCAGTTAAATCTGCAGCAGACACTCATCCTTCTCCAACTTTAAGTCGCACCTTATGTCGGCTTGCTTTTTTACTTCGCACGTCCATGTTGGACTGAATCTCTGTTTCATGTTTTGGTTCTTTTGGTGTCATATGCATGTTGTTTGTTTGTGACTGAATAGGGGAAAAAAAAACAAAAAGGATCTGGAACACGCAGGAATAAATTGTGGTCAGATTTCCTTTGTTTTCTCTCCCGCTTTGTGCTTAAAGGTGCGGAGCTTATTTTAGTTGTGGCATGTTAAAGGTGAGGATGATTCATGTGATATAAAAAGAGGGCCCTCTTGACCACAAGATCATGGCCCATGAAAGCCCCTCTGATCCTCTGACAGAAGAGGTCAGGGGCTCACGAACTTTTCAGGGAGGCTCCGAGCAAAATTAGCTTAATTTCAGCGTTAGTCACGTTTGCACCGCAGAGGGACTTTTACACTGAAATGCTAAAAGTTACTCACTCACTGAAAGCCTATGATGGATGTTTTTATGATCATCAGGCCGCCAGACTGTTGTTTCAACACCTGAATGTGGGTGAAAATAGCCTAATGTTACTTTATTTTAATTCAGCTTTCAGAAGAGCAGCATTAAAATGAATAAAAATAAAGCTGTGCACTTCCTTCCAGATCGCAGCTGTAGATCCTTTAACGAGGAGCGCATCAGAGGTCTTTGTGTGGCAGTTAGTGACAATCGTGCTGCGCTCGGTGCAAATATAGAGAGAAAAGTCAAGTGGGGGCATTTAGTTAATTTGATGATCTACTCAGGCAAAGCGTTAGTGTTTAGGAAGAGCTGGTGGTCTTTGTGAAGTACGAGGCCACACGACCTCATGCAGAAATGACCAAAGTGAGTAAGAGTGAAACGAAACAGCTGCCGAGCTCCTCAGTCAGGATGTCAAGACTGGATGTGGGAGCATTCAGACATATTTAGGTGTTCAGTCCTGAGAATCGAAGTGTTGATTTCTCCAACGTTTTCTCGACACGTTCACTCCAGAGTGCCATTAAAACTTTTATTATTTTAATTTCCGGCAGATTTGGTGCTTTTGCATCGCTCCGTGACAGTTTACTTTAGCCGTGAGCCACTGCGCAATGACCCCAGATGGGTTCCTGATAGCCCGCTGCAGACGGTTGTCGATCACGTCCAGTTGTGTAACTTTATCCCGGTTGTGTCCTTGTCTTGAGGTGGGGCTCCCAATCACGACTCCCGTCTCCCACCGACGCGCACGATTTCACCCAGCTCCACTTTTCCAGATGGGGCCGGCCCAGTGTGTGTGTGTGTGTGTGTGTGTGTGTGTGTGTGTGTGTGTGTGTGTGTGTGTGTGTGTGTGTGTGTGTGTGTGTGTGTGTGTGTGTCGCAGGAGAATAACAGAGATGTTTGTTTATACAAGGCCCTGGGCTCGGCCTTATCTGCTGCAGCCACTCACGCCGTGATTTCAGACTTTCTTCAGCGGGCACTTGTGTGTTTTTTTACGGGCCATTGTTTTGTCGAATGGTTTCTAAAGATACAGACATTTTTTTTTCTTGCTCCCACCTCATTAGAAACCGACTGCTCTGATTTCAAAAGCCTGCACTTCATCCCCACCCAAACTGTGCTCACTTATTTAGAGCGACAATCACAATGAGCGCAGCTTTGAAATATGTGAAGGCCGTTCACGACTGAATAAAGACACACTGCCTGTTGTTTCGGCTGCCATGTAATCAATATTCTTGTTGTTTTTGGAGTCATTTTATTTCATCCTTGTTGGACTTAAAGATGTAGAAATATTTGATTAACTTCATGCGTTATACACTTAAAAAGGATCCACTTGAAATCCATAATAGTAAAAAAAAAAACAAAAAAACCTTACTGACTGGTTTCAAGAAGATAATTGATGTATTATCCCAAACTGTGTGTGTGTGTGTGTGTGTGTGTGTGTGTGTGTGTGTGTGTGTGTGTGTGTGTGTGTGTGTGTGTGTGTGTGTGTGTTTGGGCTGCAAATAACGATTTCATGAATGATAACTTAATCGTTTGGTCCTTATAAATTCAGAAAATGGTTAAAAATGTCAAAAATCTTGTCATTTCCTTAAAAAAAAAGCTGCTCGTTAATTCTCTGTCTGTCCACTAATCAATTAATCAGCTCATCATTTCAGCTCTCATTTTATTCTGTTTGTCAGGATGGATTTTTAACATCTGCCAAGCTACAAATTAAGTAACCGGATAAAAATAGATGAAGATCATGAGAAATGTTATGAGGGTCTTGTTTGGTGGGACATTATTGTGCTGTTTGGATGTGATTTATCAGCTGAATGATGATAAGATTTAGTTGTTCTAAGAGATTTAATGGATTTAATTTAATGTGCTGCTCAATGGTGAATTTATGACACTTTAGACTAACCTGTGTTTTATCTTAGATTTTCATTACAATATGGATCCTTTAGCAGTGAGCTGCTTTATTTTTCTGTCTTAGTCTCAAATTTTATGATTGATAAATCATCCTACACTCTGTCTAGTGCTTTCATATATCTGAATATATAAAGTACTACATTATCTTTGTTGCTTTTGATGTCATATTCTACAAACTGGAATGCTACAATAATTATAAGTAATGTTATAATAATCAGATAAGTGCTTTTACTTTGGATTTTGAGGCTACTTTAAGTACTCTTTGTTCATCGCAGCCTATTTTTATACTATTATATTTTTATACTATTATTTTTATACTACTAATATTAGTATACTTTTTTTTTTTTTTCTTACTATTATTAGTGTAAAAGTAGTATTCACGTAGGCTGAGTCAAAGATCTAAACACTTCTTCCACGGCTGCAGGTAATCGATAGTTTTACGGTCATCAGTGAGTCTTTTATGAATGAATGTTTATTGGGGTGGGGGTGGGGTGGTGGTGGTGGGGTTCTGACGTCATTTTCTGTTAAACAAACCTGGTCACGACGCAGAGCGGGCACGCGCCCCTCCCACCTCCGCCGCGCTTATAACGGCACCGTTCCCGGCGCGCGCTGACCACTCGATGCCGTTGCGCACAAACGGTAAATAAAGTCTGTGAATCCGACAAGCAGCCGCGAATAACGAGAGGAGGAGAGAAAAGAGATGTACTGGGACACTGTCATCAAGCCCGGAGACAGACACACAGACAGCAAAGACTCGAAAATAAAGGTGGGTTTTCACTTGGATTTGAAGCTTTCATGATTATTCATTCATAATATCCACCCTGTAAAAACTAGTTTACCTCTAATAGTTCATCTCACTGAATAACTGTAGTCATGTGACCAACAATAGCACGGTTTTGGTTGGATCTGGGAAATAAGTTTTCACTGTTTTGTAACATTTTCTCGCCTAAGTGATGAAGTGTTTAATCAGAACAATAATGGAAATAATCGCCAGCTGCATCCCTGCTCTCACATCTGTGACTGTAAAAGTGTTTTTTGGAAAAATCCCACAAAGTGCAAAGTGTTCTTGTCGCCTCTGCCTCGAGGTATTGATCAACAATCAGAGTTGCAGCGCGGGCGAAGGTTGTAATCACAAGTGTTTCAACACAGATGGAGGTTTGCCAGACTGGATATTACACAGAAGACTTCAGGACGCAGGAAGTGCCAGCTGGCTTCGACTTTGCATCTTATGGTGAGTTTAGAGGATCACTGGACTGGGCGTGACGCTCCATCCAAAGTTTAAACGTGGTGACTTGTGATGGTACCAGGCTGAACCTCTCAGTGGCGAGCCGCCCGGACAGATTGTACAGTTTTCTGAATGTTTGCGTGATCCGTTTCCTCTGAACCTGAGCATGTGAAGGACAGAGGAAATATTTGCGCAGACTGTATCATCACATCTGTCACAGCTTTCTCATCGAGACCTTGACACCCGGGGGCTCAAACTAAGGGGCTGCGTCAGGGTAATGGGGGGCTGCTGCTTATGTATGTGTGTGTGTGGATAATGCTTGAATGGGCTGAGGTAGGCAAAGACAGAGAAACAGGGTGGTCAGGTTAAAGGCACTCCCCTCTCTGTCTTCCCTAATCCTTTCCTCCAGACTTCCTCCTCCAACAGATTTAGAGCACCCCCCTCCCCATCCCTCCATCACTACTCTGTCACACTCCCTCTGCTGGCGTTTCCTCCTCTCTCTTCCTCCCCCTCCCTCCCCTGTTTCCTCCGAGCTGCCTCCATCCATTCAGCTGAGGTGCATGGCTTGAGTGCCTGGTGCTGATTCGACAGTAAACAAATGGCTTTTTTCTTGTGTCAACATCCACCGTCAAGATAAAAACTCACAAATTCACCTCATCTTTCCTCACTTTTGTGCTGAGCTGGAGCCTAATTAACCTCCTGCTTAGAGGACCACGCCAATGAGTTTGCATTTTTCTAGCGTATGTGCTCCAGGAAACATTTTCAGATTCATTTCCCACCTTACAGGCAACTTCTGGTTTCAGTTTATTTCAGCGTGGTCGGAAAATCAACTTGCTGAGACTTGAAATGTGATTGAGATGCTCTAGTTGCTTTTAGAGTTTAAGTTATCTTAATACAATGGCGGTGCATTCAGTGATGCTCTAAAATCTGACACTCAAAATGCCAAGAAGCAATGCACTCACAAGTCCAGCTGTGAAGAATTCAAATTAAAAAGGCAAATTGTTATCTAATGAGAGGAAGGTCATGTTAATGTGTGGCACTGAGGCTCTCAGTGCTGACTCTCATGTCTGTGATGGTTGACTTTCCACACAGCACCTAAATGCATCAGAAATGAGGAGCTTTCATAGCAGTACTGCATAACAATAACAATGTATTGACCAAATCACATTTAGAATTGATGAGTGTCCAGTGCCATGTTCTACATATTCACGTATTTATTTAAATTTCAAGTCTCTGCAAGTGAACTTTCACACCGCGCTGAAGAAAATGGAAACCAAAAGCTTCCCAGCAGGCATGAAATCAATCGGAAAACACTTGCTTTGGAAAATGTTAAGTATTTCCGTATAGCCTGTCAGATAAAACCATCGGTGTGGTCCTTCATAAGCATAAACTTTGCCTCTATCCTGCCTTCACTGTCATTTCCTGACTCCGTCTGTCTGTATTGTGTTTAACCTCCAGACTACCCTGGTGAAGACCTGTCTTTTCTGTTAGACAGCAAAGCACCCGGACAGCAGCAGTACCTCACAGAAAGCAGCTACCCGGAGCCACCGAAGGCTTCTCACCCGTACGACACTAAAGGTGAAACCTCGGAAAGCAAAGACACACACCCTCGTGGTTGTGAACACGAGTCACGTGTGTGTGTTTTTGTTTTATCTCACATTTTTTGCCCTTTTTTCTTCTCCCCCCTCAGTGAGCGCCAGTGACACAACCCTCTTCAACCTGGGCTCCTACCAGGACTTCAACTGGTGGGCCTCATATCCGCACGGTGAGCCTCAGACTCTGTGGTCTTACTCATACTGTACTCCTACGTAAAATACCCTTTTTAAAGGTATTTCCTTTTGATGAGCAGATGGGCTGACAGTAGAGCAGCCGCAGACCGGATACCAGGAGCCTCCACAGACATACCAGAGCCTGGTGCCCCAGAACGGACAGTTCAGCCCGGCCATGGAGGGCAGCCACAGCCCCTTTCTGACTGGAAAAGGAGCAAATACATTACAAAGTAAGATGTTCGCCTACAGATATTAAAAACACCCCCACAGTGGCCTAATTTTGCCGTTCAGGTCGTAACCCTTCTCTTTATTCCAGGTGAGACCGATCAGAGCTACTCGTGTCACTCGGCTGAACTGTACGACTCTGACGGACAGAGGCAGTCGTCGTTCTGGCCTGAATACCCCTCTCCCAGCTTCACCGCCCCCCTGCCACACCCGCCTCCCTCCTCTGGCCCCTCAGGCCACGGCCCCCAGTCCTCAGAGCAGTACTGCCCCCGTGTGGTCAAACGCAAGAACACACACCTGCAGAGGACAGACAGGGAGGGCCAGATGGCGGGAATGTCAGCTTATCCAGGTTAGAATCAGCTGATTTATCCCTTGAATAAAATTCAACAGGATTTATAAAAATGGTTTATAATATCTGTCTTATTTAAAAAGAAAAAAAAGAAAAGAAAAAATATGGCGGCAATGCTAAAAAGTGTTAAAGTGAAGAGCAGTTAGATGTGTTCTGAACTTGAATTAGACTGATCAATATGTTGAAAAAGACACATTTTCTATCGATATCCATTAATTACGTCTGTTCAGATCAATTCAAAATGAAATGTTTTTTTTACTCCACTTCATTTCCACCACATACATACACATTAAGCTTATACATACATGCGATCATGTTTAAAAATGTAATCCATTCTTACAGATTAAACTCCTCTGTAGTAAATACAGCGACCATTCTTCTGCATTTTGCTTTTGACACTGCGTAAATTTAGCTGATAGTACATATGTACTTTTGCTTCAGTACAATTTTAACTTAAGAATCTGAATCCGCTGATTATTACAGGTTAATGGTCACCATCCTAACTGCAGTTGCCTTCTGGAACCAAATGAATCAGTGTATTTATTCATTTCTTCATTCATCCAGGTTCTGGTCCCATCCAGCTGTGGCAGTTTTTACTGGAGTTGCTTCTGGACTCCGCCTGCAGAACCTTCATCTCCTGGACGGGAGACGGCTGGGAGTTTAAGATGTCCGACCCCACAGAGGTGAGGAAATATCTTGTTTTGGATTCGATTGCCTGCTGAGTACTGCATGAAAGTAACTGGGAATATTTGCTAAAGTGCTGTCTTTGAGTACAACTTTGAAATTTGAGAGTACTTTATACTTGTACTGCACTGCACTATTTTAGTGGGGTTTGTTGTACTTTGTACTTCACCTCATTTATTTAACAACTAGTTCTTTTAAAATAACACATGATAAGATTATAAAATGCATTTTCCAGATTTAAACCAGTGGATTCCAACCTTTTTGGACCCAACAAATGTCTACTGAGTTCTTAGCCGTTCCACCAAAGAGACATTTCCCCTCTAAATTTCTCATAAATAATGAGGACACATGAGGACAAATCAATATTTCACAAGAATGCAAAGATTGGAGAAAAATCCAAACCCTGAAGACAAATATTTGTAGCAGGACTTTGTTTTTTAGTCTTTCCTGAACTGAGAAGCAGTGTTTCACTGCTCTCTGGTTGAAAGCTTCAAGCTTGATTAATCTTGTGACCCACTGGAGGGGCCTAAGCCGTGGGTTGGGAACCACTGGACTAAACCACCAAACAGTATTTAGACTCTGAATGCAGCACTTTTAATTGTACCAGACTATTTTACATTTTTGTATTGGTGCTTTTACCTAAGTAAAGGATCTCATGGAGGGTTTATTCTGTGTTTTTCTGAGGACAAGTGAACACACTTAAGTTCAACTCTGTGGTTTTTGCTGATCCCGCAGGTGGCCAAGCGCTGGGGCCGGTGCAAGAACAAACCCAAGATGAACTACGAGAAGCTGAGCCGTGGCCTGCGTTACTACTACCACAAGAACATCATCCACAAGACGGCGGGAAAACGCTACGTCTACCGCTTTGTCTGTGACATTCAGGGCATGCTGGGAAAGACGGCGCAGGAGGTCCTGACCAGTCTGAACGTTTTGCCCGCTAACACAGAGTCTTGGCAGTGCCCAGGGGTACCAGCGGCGGCAACGTCAGAGCACAGCAGTGAAACATGGACGTCACAGTAGGGAACGGCTGCCGGGACTCTTGGTGATGCTGGCAAAGAGTGAGCAGCACATTTTAACAGAGTACTACAGCTGACAGAGTGGACACTGCCTCCTGGCTGAACTGCAGTGTCCCTGTGGGGTGATGTTGTTGCATGGAGACCAGGAGTCAGTTTATAAACGCTGCATTTCAGGGGAAAAAAATAACCAAACACTCATAAATTCATCATGCAGTCTTTAAAGTGGATATGTTGCTTAATAATACAAAATAAAAGTCTGCCAATGGGTGACCCTCATATAACATGTAGCTCCTAAACCTCAGGGCTAAATAACTGCAGCACAGGGACGAGCTGGGAGAATTTCAAGCACTAGAAATTTTTGCAACATCTGGGGTCACGTTTTCATGTGTGATGTGTTTCTAAGAAGAAATGTATCTGTAAATAGTGTTTATATGGTCGTTGTGTAGAGTTTTGTGCATTTATATTATTTTTTTTTAATACAAAACTCATGTCTACCTCTGTTGTTTATCAGAATAAGAAACGGAAACAATTTTCAGGCACTCACTGTGGAAGTTGTATCCTGTGTGATGATCGTTTTGTGTAAATAAACTGTATATGAATATAGTTTAGTGTGAAGAGTCTCACTCCATCTGGATTCTGCCTTTAATTATGAAAATATAAAAATGTCTTTCTGGTACCAAATATGACTTCCAGGTTGTGTTACATTGTTTTTATTACCTAAGGTGTGCTAAGGTTTTTTTTTTTTACTAATACATGTAGACATTTTGTAGCTGTAGTTTCACATTACACAGAGTATATTTAACATTTGATCAACAAGAAGAATTAGATGAGACATATTTTGCATGCATGCATGCTGGGATACTGTAGCCAGGAGGATTTACAGTTATTATAGATTTATTTCTATTATTTTGGTTATTTTAACCTGCAGTGACCTGTTAAGCCTGTAGCATGCTGCCTTCACTGCTGCTTGTAAATATAGTCGAGTCAAAAATGAAAGTTGATACAGTGCAACATGGTTTATCCCCAGATTTCCAAATGTTTTATTTTTGCATATGTTTTTCACTTAATGTAGAGAATAAAGTCTCCAGTTCTCAATATCCAAACGTTTTCTTTTTCACATTTTCTTCAACAACTCCCATGTAGAGGTCAGAGTTTGTAAAATGTTTTCCCATGTGAAACTCAAATATGGTAAAATGAGATCTGCAGTCATTTAAGGTATGCATTTATTCTGTAAATGCATTTTAATTCAACAGAGATTTTTGGCTCTTAAAACCCTGCTCGAGAAGACTACACCATTCGAAATGTGCACTGGGATGTAATGGTTTAAAGGAAAAAGAAAAAAGTCTCTAACTCATCAAACTATCAAGCATACTGAGCATTACTAGAAAAAAAAAAAAAAAAAGTTTTTCTACCCGTCAAATGTAAAATTGGCTTTGTGTTCATTACAGCATAAAAATAATGCACCTCCTCTGTGTTTGCTCTCTTTGTTGGGTGTGGGTGCGGCTCTTAATTGCGATATTTCCCAGCCGCATTGAATGCCTCTTTAACGTGAATGGGGAAATACAACCGCCTGCAATCTAAACTAGCATTTTGATATTTCAGCAGCTGGTAGGCTGAGAAATGCCCCCCAAAACTATCAAGAAGGCTTTAGCTGACGCACTGGAAGACCTGAAAGAGCAGGACTTTGACAAGTTCCGCCACCAGCTCCTGGACCGCAGGGAAGAGCCGCGGGTCAGGCGCAACAGGGTGGAGGGGAAATCTCGATATGAAGTCGTTGACGTCCTGGTTTCAACCTTTACGGAGTCCGGTGCTCTTACAGTGGCTGTGGAGTTATTGAAAGAGATTGACTGCAACGAGGATGCAGAGAGACTCGGTAAATATCTCACGGCGACGTGGTTTGATGCAGAACGGGAACAGAGATCGTACAGTCCTGCATTCGGCTGCAGGAGCCTTAAATGGTGCTTTCAGGCGAAGAGGCAACAGTTGACAAAGTTTTCTTTTAAAAGTTTATCCAGGTATTAGTCTAATGAAGTTAAGTTAAAATGAGGAGCATTTGAACCAGCCCGCTTCCTGTTTACTTTCACTTTCGAGCACACTTCAGTTAAAGCGACTGCTGCAGCTCACTGAGACACTATTACTGCATGGCAAAAGAAAAGCAAAAATCATCCCGTTTATGATCTCAGTGAAGTTAAAAGTGCGAAGCCCGTGCATGTGGGCGTGCAGGCATGTCTCTCCATTAATGGTCAAATTCCAGATTAATTCAGCAAAATGGTTCACAGCTTTACAACCTGGTTCAAACATCACATCTTGACATGATATGATTTTAAACTGTGATTCAACGCCTTTACAGTTAGATTCGCCTTAATTTGCACAGACCAGTTCTTAACAATGGTTCCACAGTCCATGAGCGAGCCAGCTACATTACCTGTTAACGGACATGAGGAACTTTTTCGTGAGGGGTCATCCTCAGCCGCCAGCCACAGAAAGTGGTTCGGTGAGGCGGCTAGCGACGCTGTCAGAGAATTTATTAATTTATTTTTCCTCTATGTTTTTCGTCTATACTCATATTACACACCGTTAGAAAGCTAAGAGTCTCGTGAATCGATTGATGCAAACCATCTTAAGATACAGTCACAACAAGAGGCACAGTAAACGCCAACAATAGACAAACAACCGTTTTTGAAACTGCGTTCTGTGTTTTAACCGTTATAACATCTGGAAACGTATACAGACAGGCGCCATCTTGTCTCCAGCTACTCTGTGGAGTCTCAGGTTTCAAATGACAACTCACTTGACCAATAATGATCAGCCGTATGAAGCCTAGTGACCAGAGAATTCAGTAACAGTCTGAGCTGAACGGAAGGGCCACCTTCTCCTCTTCTGTGTGAAGATCGAGCCAATCACAACTGAGTTTGCTGATGACTGACGTTTCGAGTAGCCAGTGAAATTCTGAACACACCGGCATGCCGCCTCGGTGGGATACTTTACCTCAAATGAAGGATTTCAGTGCTAATAGCAATATTACAAAATATTTTACCTGATCAATAGAGTAAATGGCCTCAATGGCACATTTACACACAGTGACATCACGGGCAAAGATATATTTCAGGGAGTAATACTGCCGCTATTCTCCACTCTGTTGAACAGTTTTTCCGTATGTCAGATTGTGAGTTTATCTTTTCTTTGTTTTGGGTCTTTTTTTTTCAGAAGCTAACACTGAGTCTTCCTATTTTTGCAGTTAAAGAGACGAGTGGACTATCCTCAAAACCTGGCTCCAGTGACAGTGAGTTGTTTTCCAGTTTTTTAATCACAGTAAATTTCTGATCAGCTGTTGTTGAAAATTAATTGCATCATTTTTGAATTTCACATTAAGCTTTATCCCTCTCTAAAGTGGAGTTACCTTGGACTATACGCTTGGAGCTGTCACACATTATTTCTTGCATTATAATGTCGATGCTGTATCCATATCAGCCATCTGTTGTTTTATAGTGAAAGAAAGCATTTTGCTCATTTGCTGTGTGTGTGTAAAAACAGCAGTGCCTAAACACTAGTCTTAGACAGATCCACTGTTGAGCTATTTTAATTTTCCGTAAATTTATTTCAGCTGCAGGACCCTCAGCTGGAGCACCTGGCGCAAATACCATGGCAGATGGTGGGTGCACAGGTAGTATGACATCTCCTCTGTAAGTGGATTGTACTCTGAGCTAGGGTTAGCTTAGCGTATCATAAAGACTAGAAACAAGGGGAAATAGCTAGCCTGGGTCTTTTCATAATAAAAAAAAATCTGCCTACCAGCACCTCTTAAATTCACTCATGAACACATTATATCTCATGTCTTTCAATCGGTATATAAACATAAACTTTGGACATGCTAACACTCGTCCTGTGCTAAGCTAAGCTTTATGCTAAGCTATGCTAACTTTCTCCCAGCTTCATTTTAACCACAACCACACATCATCTCACCTGGGCAAGAAGGAGAATAAGTATATTGCCCAAAATGTCATTGCGAAAGCTTAAGAGCTTTACAAAATGGTGTATGGCTGTAGCTGTAAAATTTAGGCCTCACTATTTCAGCTGTAGTTTAATTCCAAAATTTTAAATCTGCATTTGGAAATGTTTCATTTGTTTTTTCAAAAGCATCAGAATTAACACTCGATGGGTCACTTTATTCATTATAATGAGAGTTTCTCTCCTTCCTCAGATAAGCATTTTGTGGATAAACATCAAGTTCAGCTGATCAAGAGGGTGAGCAACATCGAACCCATTTTGGATGAACTCCTCACCAAAAAAATCATCGATCAAGAGAGATATGATAAAATCAGGTCTCTGCCTGTCTCTCAGGCGAAGATGAGGGAGCTCTACTCTACTTGCCTTAGAGCTTCAACAGCCTGCAAAGACATCTTCTACAAACTCCTGGAGGAAAATGAACCATATCTTATCGCTGACCTCAAGAAATAGATGAAAATGTTGTGATGAAATCCATTTTTAGACCAAATTTACAGTCTACCCGAACACAGAATGTTTTCATACAGTGATATTGGAGACATATGATCAGTGAGGCTTATTGAACGGCTTCATTTTGATGAGATTTCCTGTAAGGTTTAAAACCAGTTCCAGCAAATGTTTGTCAATCATGCAAGAAAAGACTGAAATATCTCACCAGAAGTCTGTTTTTAACCTAATTATTTTAGATCCATGAAAACATGCTTGATCAACAATTAAATGGTTTAAACTTTTACCTGATAAGGTTACTTTACCTTGTTTTATCACTTTTATTCTGCCCAAAAAGAACGAGTTTGCTCACACAGAGTCATTTCAAATGTTTTCTACTTTGAAATATATAATAAAATCTTCTGATTACCATGTGTGGTTCTTGTCACCAAAAACATGCTCATTAGGTATAGAAAATGGATGGATGGATGGGTTCTTGTCACATTCTGCTAGATCTTTACCTGCTGCCATTGTCTCTCTCATCTGCTCACCTGTTCAGCCAGCTCCTCCTCACTACTCAGGCACCCAATCACCTGATCGCACACCTGAGACTCACCACTCATCAGTGCAGTACTGATGCCACTCTCCCAATCTCAATCGGTGTCAGATTGGTCTTCGGGACATGCAGCACTCTCCAGCAATTATTGTTGGACAGACGGACAGATGCAGACAGACAGAGGCGTAACGACGTTCAGCGTCATTACCGAGCACCGCGTTACGGTTAAACTCGCCCACGAACAAATTTCCGCAATTATTGAACCCAAGTGGACAGACTTCTGCTGAAACACTTGAAGCTACAAGTTGTTTTAAAACGATAGGAAGTCATAACATGGTTTACTTTCAGTTTTACAGCTGCACCTTCTCTTCACAGCATTCTGAAACGTTATCGTTAGCGAACATGAGAATGACCAAAAAAGGTTGCTAGCTAACGGCTAGCTAAGGTTTCCAGAGCGCTTTGACATGACCGTTAAACCAGAAATTGGACTTAGGAACAGGAGAGATCTGGTGCAGATGTTGTAAGACATCAACTCAGGGTCCAAAGGTAACTCTTAAAAACATAACCGTGTGTGTATTAGACACACACCCTTATCTGTCCAAAACTTTAGTTTCTGAACAAATCATCTCATTCTGTTCATTCCCATCAGCCCTTTAATGCCAGTTAGCTAGTTAACATGCTAAACTAAGATGGTGAACATGGTAACATTATATCTGCCATGTTAGCTTTGTCCTTTTGAGCATGTTAGCATGCAGCCTCGCATGGTTGCTAGCATGGCTGTAGACTTCACTTCTGAGCAGAACATAGTGTCATTCTGCAGTAACATTTTCTTAAAAAGCAGCTGATAAAGTGTTAAAAGATGATTCTGCTCTGACAGTTTTTTTTTAATTCTCTTTCTCCTCTGCATGTATCCAGAAAGTGATGCACATCTGCCTCACTTTACACAACTCAGCTTTCATTCAATAGCAATTATTCATCCTCAGCCTGAGCTGATGAATTATATTACAAACTTAAGTTCAGTATTTTCATCATCAGACCTGAAACTGTACTCAGGTTTGTCTCTTCAGCAAAAATGAACAAATGTTTTCTTCAGTAAAGTAACAATACTGTGATCTCCAACACTGAGGAAGACGAGAGGAAATGTGATGCATCGTGCCCGTTCAAGCTCGATGTCTGGATTTTTTATATTTTTGTTTTTATATTACTTTATTACCATTATTTTTTCCATTTTATGTTATGAGCCATCTGACATGACTCACCAGTAGAAGAGGTCCAGTCTGTCCTGAGAGTGACTGATTAGCCTCCCAACCCCTTCAACAAGCCAAAAAGTCCATAATTCATAGCTCACTCGTTCTACAGAATGATTATTTTCCAGGTCTACCCTCTCTTCTCCGTGGACCCCCCCATCAAACTGCTCCGCTCCAAGGCTGGTCATTCCCTTGAGCCGACAGCAGGGCACTGGTCGGACTATGGGAGGTAAATCCAGAGTTATCTGAGAATCCAAAGCTTGTCTGTGAGACACAAGACGCACCACTTGGGTTTATTTTCATTGACCAAGTGTGGTATTGAGTCTCAAACTGAGTATTTTTGTTTGGTCCTGAAGAGAAGTTTTTATTGAGATAAGGACACATTCATTGGTAGTGAACTTTGAGGTTATTGAGCACTAATTTTGTAATTAAGTGGGGACAAAAACAATAATAGGCTATTTATTTATTTGTTTGTTTGTTTGTTTGTTTGCTTGTTTGAAAGTCCAGCTCCCACAGTGTCTGCTTCAACAATTTCTGGCCCTTTCACACATGTTGTTGAGGACCCCAATATATTAACCAGTTTACAGAGTTAGAAGGGGTAAGGGAGGTGAAGGGAATCATCCTGTGCATGCATGCACGTAACAGCACCTCATGTTACATGTAAGAATGGAACAGATGCATCAGGAAAAACACAGTTCACAAAACATCTGATCTGAACATTTTTATTAAAACAGGATGTAAACAGGGATGAATTATTCCATTTTTTTGCATTAGTGTAAAAGCAGGATTTTCCTCGTGTAGTTGGTTGAGGTGGAGCTCATTTTTTACGTTTGTGTTGGAGTGCAGCTAATGAATATCATGAATATCAAAAATAATTACCCATTCATTTTCTGTCAATCAACTAATGGTTTCAGCTGTACTTTAATGTACAGCATAACAAGACAACAAATTTTTATTTGTAAAGTAACAAAAGCTGTCAAATAGATGCCATAGGTAAAATAAGATATAAAAAATATACTTCACTCTGAAATTTTGAGTAGAAGTAGAAAATGGCTTGAGAAGCAAAGACTCAAAGTACCTCAAATGTGCACTTAAGTACAGGACTTGAGTAAATGTACTTAGTTACTTTCCACCAATGGCCACTGGATTCCTAACACACAATTTATTGATCCGTCATCAGACCAGAATCACCATACAGGTTCCACTTATACAAAACACTACAATAATCTTTTTCTTCAAAAAGGCTATTTTCAAAATATCATTAGTCAACTTGGTGCATCTGAATATAGCATGAGAAACATGAAAAACATGAAAAATAGTCAAACAGAATTCTTTGACAAAATACTCTTTCATCTTAACCCATCAGTAATAAAACAGTCAAATATCCATTTACAGTAGAAGCAAACAGTTACCACGACTGAAAAGTCTGAAGCTGAGAGACGTTTTCAAATGTGGTGGAATCGTTTTGAGCCTCAGCCCGAATCTAACGGGTATAACCGAGTAACTGCACCTTCAGAAATCCATCTTAAAAACGAATACAAAAATACAGTGAAATCTGGCCTTTTTATAATGTATTTTAACACACACTTACAGGCCTCAGACCTGTTCAAAGGCTCCACCTCTTTCAAACATTATGACTTTCATACACACATGCACGTAAACATACACATACACTTAAGGGGACGACGACTGGCACTCACTTTAGTGGATACTCCCTCTTGTGGTGTCACTGAGTAAGTACATGTTCAGAAATACAGCTTTAGACCATTGCAAAATATATCTAAATATGGCCTTTTAATGATATATGTGAAACACACACACACACACACACACACACACACACACACACACACACACACACACACACACACGCACGGCTTAAACATAAAATAAAAAACATATCTCCCCTGAGAAGACATTTTCCTGAGACAAGTTAAAATGTTCCTTCATACCTTATGAGTTTTTTTCAACTTATTACACATGCACACACACACACACACACATACACACACACACACACACACACACACACACACACACTCTCTTCAACATTTGAGACAGTGGATACTCCTTGTGGTGTAACTGTGTAACTACACTTTCAAAAATACACCTTTAAACCACTGAAACATACTTTTCAATCTGGCCTTTTGCACAAAGAAATACATCAACTAACAATTACGACTTAACAATCGTTACCACGCATGCCAGTCTGATACAAACATGCAGGGATTAGACATGTTAAAATGTTCCACATCTTTCATACATTAGTTCTATCAGTGTGGTCAGTGGTCCCAGTGCATGTCCACACACTTAGTGTTTCGACCGGAGATGGTTCTGCAGTGCAAAGCATTTGTGCTTCAAGATTTTTCAGGCAATTCACTTCTGCAGCTCATTGTTTACACGTCTAACTACAACACCGTTCACTACATTCTCAGCAACAAACAGATGACAGACACAGTCAGAGTCTAGCTGGTGAAAAAACAGCGGAGCATTTAGCAGGTAGAGACCAAAAACAGAGCTAAAAGAGAATGGACTTTGTACATTACTAATTTGTACTTTGTACATTTTTGTACATTAGTAATCAATTATACACATAATGGACATTCAGTGGGTGGCCAGAAAGTCAACTCCAAAAGAATCTGGACTTAAATAAGACCAGATGAAGCAAAATCAGACATATGTAACACACTGCTGCTTCATTGGTCAGTCAAAATGGCGGCTTTTTCACTCACAAACATAGTCGGTGGGTTTTACGTTAACATTCCTCACGGCTTCATTCAGACGGAAAGAGACTGTGTGATATTTGGAACCTGTGGTGCCCGATGGAGCAGAGTGAGAGGGTTTTTAGATTCTTCTTCACATGAC
This sequence comes from Chaetodon trifasciatus, assembly GCA_037975065.1. Lineage (NCBI taxonomy): Eukaryota > Metazoa > Chordata > Actinopteri > Chaetodontiformes > Chaetodontidae > Chaetodon > Chaetodon trifasciatus. The sequence goes on from JBBMOE010000075.1 coordinate 1,817,433, forward strand.
ACCAAATTTTTAGTTTCACCAGAGTGTGAGGGGGAAAAGACCTGTGTCTTACTTTAGTTGGATGAAAAATATTTTCCAAAATTATACTTTCTTTCTTTTCTTCAGTAAAATATTTGAGCGACCTTATTTATTCATTTTACACGACCACAGAACGTAAAAGGTCAAGCTTAACAAAAATACAGAAAACATCAGGTAGATACTGTTAACCTGGAAAGATTTCAGGTTCAGAGTCTATGTTTGGTCCAAAAACTTTAACCACAGTCACAGTACTTATGACTCCGTCCTCCGGAGATCAGCAATGAGGTATTGCTCCTTCTCCTCCAGGATTTGGCAGAAGATGTCTTTGCCTGCATGTCCTCCAGCTTTCAGGGGACCATGACAGAGTTTCCTCATCTTCTCCTGAGTGGTCGGAGCAGCCCTGATTGTATCGTACTCTTCTTGTTGGATTACACCTTTTTCCAGGAGATTATCCAGGATTGGCTCGATGTTGACCACTCTCTCGATCAACTGACACAGATGTTTATCCACAAAGTGTTCCCCTGAGGGCGGTGTGGACGAAGAATAATTTGATTTAAGTTAACGTCTGGCATCACTTTCTTTAAAAAGAAAAAAATACAAAATACCACAAACGCCTGCTGATCTTAAATGCTCTGTCATTGTTAAATTCATTGGTTTGTTTTGGCTTAATCTCAAACTGTAGTTTTGGCTTTCCAAAGGCGAAATGTGAATTCAAACTCCTCTGAGAAATAGAAACATTGTATTGATTAGAAGTATCAAGGAGTGTATGACATCATTTTGTCACAGTCAGGTCATTAGTCTGTCAGTAAAAAGGCTCAAACATTTATTATAATATTAATTTGATAATGTTTTTTATTAACATGACTATTGCTGCTGTATAATAAATCCAGTGGTTTTGGCTCCTTTGAGAATTTGCCTGTGTCTCAGCAGTGAAAACAGAATTCTTAGGAGACATAGCAGATGTCTACAGGCTACTTTGTGCTGGTTTCAGTGGGACTTGGGATGGAGTCATTGGTCTGCAGTGTTTTCTGCTTTCATTCATCCACTCAGCTCTTATTTCCCAGTTTTTTGTCATGTGCACATGCATGCTTTTAAAAAGCTGATTAAAAACATGGTTGTGATTGGATGCCACAGGTGGTCGACTGCTCTACCAACCACAAGAAGCGTAATGCCAGAGTTCAGGCTTCTGAATACTTTGTGCTGTCCTCTGTCAGTTTGATCCACCATTATTTCACGGTCACAATCTTCAACTGCTTCTTTGCTGCTTCCACCATGTCTCTTCAACACTAAACCACATGCTGTCCCTTTATATGCAAACTGGGCAACTGAAGGTGTCTCTGAAGCCATTTATAGTAAATTGTGGGGATGGTCAGGAGGCTTGTGCACATGCGCACAGTTTCAGGATGACTGAGATGAATGAGAAGCAACTCGAGGGAACGGACATGCACGGGGTTATATCGCACAAAAGGCCTGCATGTGCATGTTTCCTGTTTGACACACACAGAACGTTTCATACATTTGGCTCCAGGTGTTTCAAACTTGTCTCTGTAACTGAATGCCAAGTCAATGTTGCAGCTCTGAAATCTACAAGTGCAATTCTGATTTGAAATATCTTACCTTGAATGCGACCAGTGCTTTGGTATTCATCTGGAAGAAAAGGCAGAGGTGAAGAAAATTTGGATCTGATGTACTGCCTTTATCCAACAATGGACAGGTGCTTGGCTAATGTTGTATGTTTAACACATTTAAAACTGACCTTTTCTAATTTCGCTGGACCAAACTGGTTGTTGCTCATTTTTTTGTGTGAGGCTGAGAGTGAAGTTTCTGTCAGGATTTTCAATATACACTTCAAAGAAATTTGGGTCTCTGCATTCATATCTGAGCTTTAAGTACTGTGGAAAAAAAGGAAAGGGAGAGTTAGAGTGCACCGAAAATCTTTTTCTTCTTTTCATATTTTCAAGCGAGGTGAAGAAAATGGTAGCAGAGCGAGAACACTACCATCAAAGACAAAAAAAAAAGATGCATGTGTCACAGCGGTGAGGGAGAGTGGCAACAGGGGAAGGAGCCAAATGCAGGCAGTCAAGCCAGAGAGGTAGAGTTCAATAACTTAAAGGCCAAAGCGAAGGTGATGGCAGCAAGTCCAAAAAAACATGATTCCACAGACGAACCGGAGCGAGGAGGCAGACAGGTGCAGACTCCAGGATACAAGGTAACATGAAACAGCAGCTTCAAAGCAAAACATGAGCAAGAAAGCAGCACAGACACCCTGTCAACTGACTGGTAAAAGTATGCAGGGCTGATGAGTCAAGTGGGAACAGGTGAGAGTGGATGAGGAAGGTCAGGTGACGTGTGGATGGCTCGAGGCTGGCATGTCAACAAACAGCTACACAGTCCTCATGACAAATACATCTGCTGTCCCGTCCAAAATGTTGGTAAAATGTTCAGCTCAAATGGAGGATACATAAGAGATGCAGTTTAATGCAAGGATCCCCAACCACCAGGCCGCGGACCAGTACCAGGCCGCACAGAAAGAATAAAAGCTGTTTTTAAATTTTGATCTCATTTACATTTTATTACGTTCTGGATTAAAGTAAAGGCGGAAGATCCTGAACTCGCCACAAAAGCACTGAAAAACCTGCTTCCATATCTGACATCCTGTCTTTGTGAAGAGGGCTTTTCTGCAGTGACAACAACCAAAACGAGATCATGGAGCAGACTGGACAGAAGGAACACACTTCGGGTGTCACTGTTTCCCATCACCCCCAGGTGGAAACAAGCTCAGGGATCCCACTAATTCTGCATTATGGTGAGTTGTATTATATATATTACAAAGTTATAACAAAAACAAAGTGTAGGATATAAAATGTAATAATTACATTGATATTACATATGTAATAATTAAATTAGATATAATGCACTTTATTGCGTTTTGTTATGCGCGTGATTTCCCCATGTGTTATGGGCGTCCATCCGTCTGTCCGTGTCCATGGTGCAAAAAAGGTTGGGACCGTTGGTCTAAAGCATATTTTACCGCCTGTTGCGCAGACGCCACAAATTATTTGTCATTAAATCATTATTACATTCAAAGTTTTATCGATTGTTTAATGATAAATGGGTTAAAATACACAGAACCATGGGTGTGAAGCAATCATTAAAAACTGTTGTTTGTCTGAAACGTGTCTTCATAGCACTTTTGAATCTCACTTTGTGAATTAAATCATGATAAGTAGAAATATTGATGGTACTGAAACAGACAGTATTCACGATGACCATGTCAGTGTTCCAGTGTTTTTTGCAGTTCGACAACTGAAGTTTTGACAACTCGTCAAGGTCACACACTCACGGGAAAATGAAGCTACGTGTTGCATACAAGAAAACACTGCAGCTGTGAAACTGTCGTCACTCCACAGATTTAAAAGCTGTTCAAACCATACCTCAGGAGAAAGCTTTGTGCCACCGAAATCTGCTTTTAGGATGAAACGATCACCCATTTTCAGAGACTTCTCTGGGTGTGGCTTTAGGATCTCTTTGTATCCATAGGATGATTTCTTCTTGTCCATTTCCTGCAGAAGAAAGAAAAACAACAAAGTTACAGTAGCTAACACTGTCAATGTATTTGTGGTGCCACTATATCCATCTATCGCAGTTGGTATTGTTGACATTACGATGTGCATTAACCTGTTGTAGAGCAGGATCACGTGGGATCAGATACACATGGAGTGTCAGGAATGCGGTGTCCGTCTTATATATTAACACCTTACAGCGCCACCTCACTGGAGCGCCAGCTTTCATCAGGACCGCTCTTGGAGAAAAAACTGGTTCAGGTAACTTGACATGGGATGGTGTGACCTCAGACACTTTTTCCACAACATCTCCACAGTCATCTATGTGCAAGACTGCAAACCTGTTTGATATTTTAGGGATGTCATCTACACAAAACACAAACACACATAATTGGAGAGGAGAAAATGATTGCATCAGGTTTTTTTTACATGTCATGAGGAATTTTAAAAGTTTGGATATTCTTCCTATTGTCTTCATGTCCACTTACCTATGCAGATCCAGTGTGGCAGGTACACTTCATCTAACTTCCCAGCAACTGCTGTGATGTCAATAAGAGGACCTGCAGGCATGTATTTCATGTTTTCCATCCTCTCCATAGGTTCCTCCCATGAGCAAAACTGGTACTTAAAACTGACCTTTTCCTTACAGAACCAGCGCAAGCCAGAGACGCTGCATTCAAACCTTCCTGCTTCAGACTGAAGGCTAAGTCACAGAAAAGAAAACAAGAGAGTTTGTATAGATGCACAAAAATAATGTATTGCGGTACAGTGGAAGACATGTAAATGTTGAGACATCTGCCCTCAGTGCATTTAGTGCAAAGCGGAGTCTCATTGTAACTGTCGTATTGCACTAATTTAATCAGCAAAGTCACAGAGAAAGATTTTAGTTTTCATTCTGTGAGAAAATCCCAAGAAATAAAATCCAATAGTTCTGGTTTGCTGTGACAGTGTTCAGGATGTTATTTTTACCTGTAAGTTGGATCCTCATCTGCATCTGTACTGTTCACTTCAGGTTCAAGTTTAGTCCAGTCACTGGGGTCCTGCTGCAGAGGACAATCATTTTTGTAAATATGTTGAAATGTGTCTGTTTGCAACATCAGACAAATTAATCAATAATATGAATGAATGAATGTAATGGATTACCATCATGCTTCCACCAGCCTCAAGCTCCAAGCTTCTTGAAGGCCCTTGTGAAGACACACAGGATTTTTTTTTATGTTATGTTGATATATAAAATCATGTTCACTGTCCACATGTTCTGCTGGTAGAACTCTAATATGAGAGCACTGTGTAATTGTAGGTAGTACTGTGACAAAAAGTGCAGAGTAATGGATGCTGATGTCCTGCTATGTACAGTGTGTTTACATGCACTGTAGTAATCTAGTTATTGTATTATTGTAGCAGCCTCACATCATGAAAGTGTCTGAATTGAGTGCAAAACTGGAGTTGAATTCCTTGTACGTGCAAACGTACTTGGCCAATGAAGCCCATTTTTGTGTCCTGTCTCATGTTGTCATGGTATCACGCCACGTTCCAAAAGCAAGTAAAAATGTCCCAGAGCATTCAGTCTCTTACCTGCTGCCATTTCCTTGACATCTGCTCACCTGCTCTGCCAGTACTTTTCCACTCTCACTCCCCATGCCAGCCACACCCACCTGCTCACTCACCTGATCCTCACCTGACTCTCATTACAATCAGCCCAGTATTTAAGCTGCTCTCACACACTCACTCTTTGCCCTTTGTTTGCCTGTGACTGTTTGGTTCAACATTTCTAGAGACTTTGAACTTGTTGCTGCTCATCTGTTTCTGCCAAGTCTAAGATTGAAATTGGTACAAGCTATATCTGTGTTCAGGATGCATTCGGGTCCTAAACCCCCGTTACAGCAGACAGCAATACAGCTAAGTGAGGGGTGTTTGTTGCCTGTTGTTTTTGTAACTTGGGAGCTTTAAAACTTTACAAGCAAAGAACTTTTTCAAGCAGTGGTTTTAGAAAGTTTTCCCAACAGACAGTAGAAGACTTATACCTCACATTTATGAGACCAAGCAGCCTTAAAATGTCATATTTGTTCTGTAATGACCCCCAAATGGCTCACCCAAAGGGGTCTAAATAAAATGAGTTTTTTCAGCAGAAAAAAAGGTTTATTAATACAAATGAACCAATCCACCAAAAAAGAAAAACAACCTCAATCAAACAAAAGGACTGATGGGCCTGCCAAACTGAACAAAAGGAAGGAGAGAAAAACATTCAAACTAGAGATCGACCGATATGGATTTTTCAGGGCCGATACGGATACCTATTATTAATAATCAAGCGAAACCGATAGCTGATATTTAGAGCCGATATTTGTTTGCAGCAAAAATGAAAATTTTGATGTCAAAATTTAGAGTAACACACCTGGGATTAGAATGAATACAGTATACTGTTTGTTTGTTTTGTGTACACTGCAAAAAAGACCTTAACTTTTTGTAAAATAACACAAACACAAAATCTTAATAGAAATAAGTTTAATTATTTTTAAAACAAAGAAACTGTAACCCTAACCGATGATTAATGACTCCCTTCCTTTTCCCTTAATGATTAAGTGTTATGGCTGTGCTCTCTGGTCATTTTGTTTTTGTGTTTCTGCTTGTTTTTTCTCTGTACCGCTGAGACACACCTGAGCCGCATCAGCGCTCATCAGTGTGCGGCTTCTTAAACCGGCTCCTCTCTCTCTTCGTCGCCAGATGATTACTTCGTCCAGCCGCTTGTGTCTCTCTGAGTGTGGTCTCTAGCTATTTGTACCTTGAGTAATAGAACCATAGACTTCTGCAGGTGATTTTTATTGTACTTTGTTTAGTGCTATTTTTTCCCCCACGTGGAGATTTCTGTTCGGTCGTTTTTACTTTAGCCTAGGAGTTTTTCCCCTTGTGGAGATTTTTGTTGTATTCTTTGTAACTTTGTGTTTTGGAAATTAAACCCTGAGCTTCTTGTCTCAGCATATCGGGTCCTGGCCTCTCTGTGTCTCATGTGTCAACATTAAGAGCAAACCAATTAAGAGGTTGGCAGGAACCTTGGCTCACTACATTTATTTGATAGCTTTAGTAGTTACTTTTCAGATTAAATTTTTACATAAAACAGCATAATGAGTAAATAAATATTAAACTGTCAGGGGTTCCCAGAGTTTTTCACTTATGTTTCTTATTTATTATTATATTTATTTATATATATTTAGAGAAATAAAGGCATATTCTGAATCTCAGAACAGTAGGCTAGATGTAAACTCTTGTGCTTAGAACTGTATGTTGTATTACATAAATAATAACTAGACAATTTCCCCTGGGGAAATTTTGAAAGGGCCACGGGGGCTACCGCCGCTGTTAAGCTAAGCTAACATTGGCATGTCAAATAACACATTGGAAAGTTAGCATGTTAGCATTAGCATGCTAATCATTAGCATATTAGCACAACAATCCGACATCATATATCAAACCTGTATACACCAAGTTCATAGAACCTCATGTTAGCATTAGCCGCTATTAGCATTGTGGCTAATGCTAACAGACCAACATCACTCATTACATTACTAACATTTCAATTTCATTCAAGGGCTACAGAGGGTAGGAAAAACCCCTACTGGGCCAAATTTGAGGATTTTTAACCCTGGTGACATGTCTGTTGGTGTTTGAGTGTGTGTATCTGTAATCACATGAAGCTACATATCTGTGTTTGTATGTGTGGGAGTGCTCAGCGAAGTACTGAGGCTCAGAGGTTGCCACAGCAACTGGAGGTGGCCTGACCGATGATGTCATACACTCAGACACAGCTGCACGTGCTCGCGCGCGTGCTCTCAGCTCAACAGACGCACACGCAGAAAAAAAAAAAAAA
>JBBMOE010000076.1:0-42754 GCA_037975065.1 Chaetodon trifasciatus
GTGAGCTGGAGGATAGAAGTTCCTCTGAAAGTGCCCGACACCTGTTTCTCAGGGCGCTCCGCTTCCACCCAAACAACAAGAAAGTCTACCAGGAGGTAGAAGAAGCTAAATACATGTGTTTTTTAACCTGAAGGTTTGGGCTGAAAGAGTGACGATTGTGTATTTGCCAAATGTTCTTTTCTGAATCTCTCCCACAACTCAATGTGTTAGTACTTCCGTATGGAGCTGCTGCATTGTGAGAAACTGAGGAAGCAGAAAGAAGAGCTGGAGAAAGCAGAGATGGACCTGGTGAGTGCGTCACCAATCGAACACAAACTGTGGGAAATGCAAAAAGTCAATACACACACACACACACACACACACACAGAAGCTCTCACTTTCTATTCAGTGCCTTCATACCTGCTCTTCACACCTTCCAGGGTGAATATGAGTTTCCTCCTGAGATCCTGAGTGCTAAATTGGCTGACGTCGTCTACAGAGATGCTACAGGGAAAATCAAAGGTAAGTTCATTTCCAATTCTGTGCAAAAATCAAAGACGGAAGGATAAAAAAATGGAAGGATAAAAAGTGTTTTTTCAAAGTGGAAACTTAAGTTTTATCACATTTTAGCATTTGCTAACTTTTGGACAGAGGCAGGCTTGCTGTTTCCTTCACTTTCCGTCTTTGTGCTAAGCTAAGCTAACCAGCTGCTCATCTTTCTGTCCAACAGAAGCAGAGTTTGTCATCTCACTTCTGAACACAGCAGCGATCTTCGACTTCACCAAAGAACTCCAGGACCTCATCCTACAAGAGTAAGACACCGTCTGATTTCTCTGTGTTCTCAAACTCAAGCAGAACGTCATCACTGAGCATGGATGTACCTGCGCACCCCCTTGTTTGCAGCTTACAGGAGAACTACACAGACGACAGCCTGACGTGGGATTTCATGGCCAAGAGGGAGCTGGAGGCTCCAGGGGCCGGGGAGGAGCTGCAGACAGCCAAAGGACGTGCCTCCGATATCAACCGCAGAGAGGAGCGCTGCTGCCAGGTCTATGAGGAGGGGGTCAAGAGCCTGAACACCGGTAAGAGCTCGTACATACACAGGAGGGTGAAAAGACTGCTAATGTGGGCTATATTTCCAAAAGACATAATCACTTGTTGACTCAAAACGTTGCTGTTTGAATTTGAATTTTGATGAATGAACTTCTGGTCTTTGCCCCCAAAAAGTCAAAAACATCTTAAATTTAGCTTAAAATTTGGATTTCAAAGTACGTGATGACAAACCGTGGCTGTGCTTGTGTCCTCTGTGCTCTAGAGCCCATGTGGACTTGCTACGCTGCCTTCTGCTTGGAACGGCTGAAGAGGAAGACCAACGTCCAAGAGCTGAAGGAAAAGGTAAGCGAATGACCTTCAGTCTGAAAGTGTCTGTCTAAGTCTTATTATGTCACTCAGCAGTTTGGAACCATGTCGGCGTCCTCGGCGTGTTTGTAGGGGGATGTTTAAAGGGTAAATCCTGACACGGTTTTATGTGTTTGTGCATCGCAGAGGCAGGAGAGGCTGCTGGGAGTGCTGCAGCGCGCCCACGACTCCTCGCTGCTGAAGGAGGATTATTATAAGAACTGGGTGAGATAATAGCTTCATTAAATGTGTAACTGGAATAACAGGAGCCCCTAAGCCTTTACGGCTCTGTCTCCTTTCATTTGTATAATGACTTGTCAAACGTCTGTTCACACAAAGCGTGTTTGTCGCGTTGGTTTAGTTTGCTCGGGCTGTGTGAGTCTGGTGATACCAACAAACGTCTTTCAATGCTCGTCGGTCTCCCTGATTGAACTTTCTCTCTGATTTTTAAATAAAGTTGCAGATCCTGCTCTTATCCGGAGATGCTGAGGGAGCGGCCAGTGTCGCTATGGCAGCCATGCAGCGCCACGGCCAGTCAGTCTCGGTGTGGAGCCTGAGCCTGCAGACGCTCATACAGCTGGGAAGCGGAGATGTGGGAAGGCTATTCCAGGAAGCTCTCACACATGTTAATCCCAAGGTGCACAGAGCATGCGCACACACAACCAGCACTACTGTATAAGTGGGCCACCTCTTTGTCCCAGTTAGTCTCTATTCCATTATTATTAAGTTGTCAGATGGTCTCTTCTCTTCATTTAAGCCTTTAGTTATAAACACAACATGAAAACTCAGAGATTGTTATTATCATTAGAGGTCATTTGTGTTAGAATCCCTCTGTTGCACAGGGCTGTATGTCTGTGAGCACACACGCTTCGACTCAGCCGCAGGCCTTCAGAGCACTGAGCAGAATAGCTGGTTATTGTTGCTGTGCGGGTTTCACAAGACTGTGGTCCTGAGAAGTAGCTGTGTGAGGAGGATTACTACACTGCTGCTGATTAGGCAAGGCTTTTCTCTCAAGATAAACACTTTCTTTACGTGTTTAGAAACAGCGTGAACTCCCAGGGGATTGCGTCTGGTATGTCGAACAATATAATGTTTCCATACTGCACGGCACATTAGTCCATATGCATTAATTAAGAAAATGTTAATCCAGCTCAGATGCTACTCTGGATACTGACTCTTTACTCCTTTTCAACATCTCTGTGTATAAGCTAAACCTGCAAGCGTGGGTCAAATTTAAATGGGCTGCGTTCGCTCGAAGGCTAAAATAGATGGAAATTTCATACAACATTTTAAGCCGTGAAAGATTCTTTAGTAGAATTACCGATACCATAATCTCAAAATACTCCACTACAAGTAAAAGCACTGCATTCAAAATCCTACTGAAGTCAAAGTCCAGAAGTATTAGGAGCTAAATTTAAAGTATCAGCAGTAAAAATACTCAGTAAAAAGTTCCATTGTGTAAAAAGAACAGTATTCACCTCTGAAATGTAGTGAAGTAGAAGTGTAAAGTAATTCTCAAGTACAGTGCAGGTACCTCAAAACTGTACTTAAGCACTTGAGTACTTTCCACCAGTGGACACTGACAAAGCGTCTCATCGCTGAACCCCGTCTGTCCCGTCTTCACAGGACAGTCTACCTCTGTGGCAGCTGCAGATCCAGTGGAGTGCAGCCAACCAGAGTCCTGAAGAGACGGAGGCCGTTTTTAAGGTAGTGTACCTGAGCCCACTCCCAGCTTTAGACAGTGTTTACCGTTTTGTATTTGTTCAATGACAACTGACAGGAGAAGCACCATAAAACTGTGTGCAGACGAGCTGGGTGGGTGTTGTTCTTTACAACAACTCGCAGAAGAAAACTTAGAAATGAAGCAGAGAAGGTTAATAGCCCCTCATGTCTGTCTGTGCGGTGTTTTGTCCTCCACAATAAGAAGGCCTCGCAGACAGTTTTGTTTTCTCGTCTGTTCCCAGAGAGGCCTGCTGTCTGCAGTGGCAGCTGTTGCCATGGAGATGAAAGAGAGCTACCTTGATTGGTCATACTCCACTGGAGGCTATAAGAAAGCAAGGAGGACCTTTACAAGGTAAAAGCAAATAACTCCTGTCTGCTCACTGTACCGTTAATTGAAATGATAAATAACACAAAGGGAAGAAAAAATGTAATGTTCCCAAAACACTGCAAAAATGCAAAACAAACTCTTGAGATTTTAAGTGTGTGACAAAGCTGTTTCTTTTTCTTCTGTAGCTTACAGGAGAACCGTCCCTTGCCCAAGGCCTTTTTCACCAGGATGATTCAGATCGAGAAGGAACAAGTACGTAGAGAAACTGCTCTGTGAAAACTAGCGCTCGGTCTGAAACCCCGAGGTTCCAGGTCGGGGACAGATAAGCCGAGACAGTGCTGAGCTGTGATAACAATGTTGTTTGCTCTTCCAGGAGACTTCCAAGATGAACAATCTGAGAGATTACTATGAGAGGGCCCTGCAGGAGTTCGGCACCTCCGATGACGGTGAGCAGAGTCTAAACAGGAGCATGGAGGGACGTTTAACATGGCTCATTAGCATGCAGTATCCTCAGTGTAATAATACAAAGCTGGCTGAAAATTGGCAACGTTTCCCTTTAAAAGAACAAGAGTCAAAGGGAAAAGTAGTGTTCAAAATATTTATTCCTGTTATTCAAGTATCAAGGACTAAATTCCAGGTTTCCAACTAACAAAACAAAAAGTGTCACTGCCAAACACTTGAACGGTTATTTGACCAGATGGAGCTCAGATCTACTTAGAAGATGAGAGTGACTCAGGATTGGTCAGAGGCTGGATCCCACACATATTTTAGTCTGGTTTCATGGCCAAAGAAAATGCTGGAAGTTGATGAACCCTCGTTGAGAGAGCTTTAATTTTAGCTGCTGTTTTCATTTCCCTGAAGATCTGTGGCTGCAGTACATCCAGGAGGAGCTGGGACCTCTCGGACAGCCGGAGAACTGCGGCAAGATCCACTGGAGAGCCATGAAGTTTCTGGAGGGGGAGAGTGTGGAGAGGTTCACGTCCAAATATACTCTCCTTCAGACCGGACACTTATGAGTAGCCCAGAGGACGTTCAGGTAGGCCTGGAAGTTCAGCCAGTGTTTAGCAACCATATGGAGGTCAATGAGATGACGAGGCAGCGTGAGTTCTCAGAGCAGGTGTTCCTCTCGGTCCTGTAGGAGACTGCTGCTTAGTCCATTCATAAATTGTTTTATTGCCTTCAAGTTTTGAAAAATCTCTGAAGTTTGCCGTCTGTCAGGAAAAGGCCCGCTCTTCCAGAGGTTCCAGCAGGGCTGAGGGGGGAAATGTTCATCGGTTTGGAGTCATATTCTGCAGCTGGAATTTCCAACTTGTGCCTACTTGCCATGTTCATGTTCCGTTTGCACTGCATTTGATACCAGACTGATGTTGGAAACGTGTAGTGTTGTAAGGATGTCCAGTTGAAATGAATTCCACATTTATTTGGCATTTATTTGAGAAGACAGACTTTGGCGCTGTTCTAATGGTATTAAAACAGTCTTTCACTCTGAGTGTGTTCTCTGCTGTGCTCCCTCTGAGACCGTCACATAAGTCATACACACACACTCACGCTGCAGTCGTTTTCAATAACCCACCACTTCTTTACTCACAGATAGTTAGTAGTTACTTTGACAAAAAACAGCCTTTATGCTCTAAATGCATCATTTCATCCAGTGTTTGCATCTCAAATCCCACCTTTGTTTAAAAAAGCAGAAATATGAAGCAGCAGTTGTACTACAGGACAGCCGCACATGTATGAAACTGTCCATCAACATCTAAATATATTTACAGTGTTTAAGGACACTTGAAATCGTTGGTTTATACAGTGGTGGCACCTACAGTGAAGTAACAGCTGTGAGGTGTAACAAAACATGAATGGAAGAGGTGTTTTAGAAATGGATCACAATGCTGAGCTTTGATAATATTGATAACACACATAGACCTATAAAACGATCACAAGAGCATTTACGATGTCTTTTCTCTCATCGGACACAAAAATGCTTCCAGGCATGGAAAGTTTAACAGTCTCTCCTCATGGAAAGACCTGATCATTAGAGAACCACAGGGCCAGTTCTGGGGACATGAATTAAAGACACTTATAGAAATTACAGTCTTTGAGATGGAGAATCAGGGAATTAGCTTCTCCTGATATCTCTGTCAGGCTCTGAGGAAATTAGTGCAAACAAGGAAACATGAAGAGAGCGAAGACAATTTGCTACAAGACACAAGCTGTTACGGCAAATGTTTACTTTCAGTGAGGATCCCTTTAGAAGACAAGTGAACTACGTCGTCGAGGCAATGCACAGGTGCGGACTGTCCGCTGAAGTGTCGTCTATGGAGTGCTGACACACACTGCTGCTACAGTGTGCGTAGAGGTTTTTTACGTACTGGTCTGCTGATAAACTGAGCTGCTTGGGCTATCAGTAGCCAAAAAAAAAGAAAAAGCAAATTGGCCGGTTGTTTACTGCAGATATAATGGAGTGTCTGTGCGGACACTGGGTACTTTTATCTATCAAATAGTTCAAATGTGTCAAGAACATTTTTTTTAGTCAACAGCTTCAGGCTGCTATGAGCTGCTGAGTCACTATGTCCCATGATGGGCCAAATGCCTTTCAGAGGCCTTTTAACCCACTTACGAACAACATTTTGGGGCAGAAAATGAATCGTTTTGGGAGGAATGCCATTAAAATGAAGCACTGAATGAAAATTTGAAATGAAAATGTAAAGATATTGAATAAGGGCCCATAAAATCTGTCATCATCAGTACAAAATGATCTAAACTGGCCTTTAAAAAGCAGCTGGACTCTGTAGCTCCACATGCCACTACATTACTGACATCAATCTCAATGTGTTTTCCCCAACATTTTGGAAAATGTGGCACTAAATAGATGTTAGAAAAGCTACTTAATGTCTTTGTTTCACATGATGCTGCACCTTCCTTGTCTGAGCAAAGACAGTGCACCAATGTGTGTGTTGGCTGGACCCTCTAGCTCTTAGGAGCTCTTATTCCCCTTTGCTTGTATGGTGACTGTTAGCTTTACCACGATATGCCTGATTCTGGTCTGTCCACGTCCTCCACGTGGCCTCCAGCCCACCTTTCACACATCTTTAGAGCTTCTTGAAGAGGATGTAGGTGAGAAGTACCAACACGCCTGCGGACAGCAGCCCGATCACACACTGGTGGATGGTGATGACGTTCTCCAGGGCGTGGATGCGCTCCTCCATGGTGTTGGTGTGGATGTAGTCATAAATGGAGGCCCCGATGCTCCACACGGCCCATACAGCATCCACCAACGCTTTCATAGTGGGAGAGACCATTGAGAGGGCCGCCTGCAGCCGGGCGCTGGCCGCATCCGCTGCTTATTGGCCCCACTGCACTACAGAGAGAGAAGAGGGTGACACATGGTGCAGTGAGGAGGAAGCAACGTGTGGGCATACTCATAGCCTCCAAAACAGCAGCCACAGTTACATATCTACAACCATGAACGCATCATTTGATCCTGAGGAGCTGCATCAGAGGAGACTGGGAAAAAGAAAAAAAAAAAAAAAAAAAAACGGTGAGAAGAGTGAAACATCTGATAAAAAACAGCCATCTTTCCATTTTCTCTATCTGTGAGGACGTTCAGGAACAGAACAGAACTGGCCTAAAAAGTTACTCAAGTACTGTGCTTATGTACTTTTTACTCCACTACACCTATCTGACAGTTATAGTTACTGTGCAGATTGAGAGTTTACTTCAAAAACATGTATCCTGCTTATAAAATATGTTGTTCTACCCAGGATACAAAACAGGCAAACTATCTCCAGCTGGCCTAACTTTAACACTACAGCATCACTAGTAATCCAATCCAGTGCTTTTACTTTTGATACTTTGAGTACATTTTTCTTAAGGTATTTAAAAAGGGGCCTCGCACTGGTGCATGTGTTTGCAGTGAGGTACTGCCTCTTTTACTGAAGTCATATATCATATAATGTATTCACTTATTTTAGTAGGAGATGTATCATAACTATCAGGCATCATCTGTGACTGTTGCCTGTGTCTTCATGTCTTGAGGGTCTTCACAGTCCTCCACATCTCTCTGCCCCACTAGTCGACTGACTGCCTCCTTCAACACATGCTGACGTCATTCCATGATGAATAAACTCGTTCCAGGACTGAACTGGCTGCACCTGATCTGGCATTTGGTTTTGTCAGGCCAGAAAACTTCGACCCTGCAGTGCAACAGGAACCCGAGTTTGAGCAAAATGGGCAACAAGACGGGAGTTGTGTTGTAGCTACACAGAGAGCAAAAACACACGGGCTGCAAGGCGGAGGCATTTCTTAATGGAGCCAAAACTCACCGACGGGTGTCAGATGTTAACGTGAGGACACAGATGATGCTGAACATCCGCCCTGCTGCTGCTGGAGTAAGGAGATATCTTATTTAAGAGAAGCCGGGCTGTTCCTGTCAGGTACAAAGTCGGACATTGCTGCTTGGTGTCATGTTAGCCCGAATCGAACGCACCACTTCCGGGCAACCCTTAAAAAAATAAAACGATTCCATATTAACATCAATTACTGCAGACTTTGGTACAAGAAATCGTCCTAATGAGCCGAAAGATGTGTGGAAGAAGGAATGTGACGTCAAAAGCCATTACGTAAGATGTTACAATTGCTATTCAACTAACTAGCGAGTCCTTGGGGACAAACTGTCAGGTTATTTATTTTATCTTGATAAGACAACGGCCACATTTCCGGTGATATGGTGGGCTTCTTCTCTTCTTGAAGCAGCTGACTGATGCCATATGAGAGCGTCACCACATGCACTAAAAGTGGATCATGACCTCGAGAATAGAAGAGAATAGGATGAAAACTCTGAAGAGAATTAAATGTGAAGCAGTAACATCACAGTAGAATGAAAATAGCACAACACATTAGAGCAGAATGCAACATGTCACAGCAGAACACACTGTAACATATAACTTTTCAGCAGAACGCAAAATATCACAACAGAATTGGAAAAAATAGCTGAAAAGAACAGAGTAAAAGAGGATAGACTTGGTAATGTAAATGTATAAGTCAGGAAAAGAAAATAATAGAGTAAATGTTTCATGGTACAGTATATGGTAGAATGCCAAGTCAAGTTATGGCGCACACACAAGACAAGACAGAACAGAATAGAAACTTAACATAACATTAAATATATCCAACAGATTCCAGCTGTCACACTGTAATCACCTCCTGATGTGCAGATTCACGTGATCACACTCGGCGATCGAAGAAAACAATAAAACCTTGTGCTGGACACATGCACGCAGTGAGGCGTCATGGCGCGTCACCGCCACCAGGTGTCGCGGCACACTAACATGTTGCTGACCAGAGATGTAACATGAGAGGTGTGATGAACCTGGGATGCATATAGCCTCCTGAGCAGCATCGATAAAAGAGAGGAACACCTTGAGAGAGCCGCAGACGAGTCGCTGGAGACGCAGACGAGCGCGGCAAGGGCGTGCGTGGCGCATGTGGACAGGCACACCGCAGGAATGTGTGCGGTTCCAGGCGAACACGCACGCTGGAACATGACTCCGTGCAGTGCTCTTGGCCGTTTTTTAAGTCCTCTTTCAGAATAATTGGGAATAGGGGGGCACATTACTGCGCCCCCCGCCCCCCTCCCGCCAACCCCGACGGAAATCTATAATTGGAGACGAGCCAGTGACGCGCTGAAAATAACCAGGTTACCACTTAGCACCGGTCCATTTTGGGGAGGGCCCAACACGAGGGCGCAGCACCATATATCAGCTCCTTCCAGCTGTTTGGGAATACCCCGCTCATGGCAGCAGCCACGGCAGGCTCCTTTCTCTTTCCGTTTCCCTGTGTCCCTGCTGCTCTCTTCCCGGTATGGATACTGGGTGAGTGGCTGGGTGCTGGGTGCGCACCGGGGATCTCTCGGTGGGAAACGCAGCTTTTTTTTTTTTTTTTTTTTTTTTTTATAAGGGAGGGAGGGAGGAGGGGGGAGACTGGCACAAGGCGCGACACTGTTGCGTCTGCATGTTTTTCCTCCTTGGACAGAGGGGGAAAGATATGGACCGGGAGGGACTGTCCGACTTCTTCCACGAGACAATTCACCCCCCCTCCCATCCCCCCATCCCCCCAAAGGATAATCTTGCTAAATTTGGGATGCGTGCAACACCAAGTGATCAGATATTACTGGGGCGGCGGTGGTGCTGGTGCTGGCGGTGGATGGAATGAAGTTCAACTTCTCTCGCAGACGTGATCTCCTCCAGGCAGCCAGACGGACGAGCAGACAGCCGCCGCTTTTTACACACAGTCCCCATATGGCTCCGGGATGCTGACACCTGCCCGGTACGCAGGTAACAGCGGCCGGGCAGCATCACCCACTTCTCCAGAGGCTGGCAGGCAGCGGATCACGGGTATGTATCGGCGTGGACACACATTAAAGCTTTATCATTCCCTCACTGTCGCCTCTGCAAGTCAAATGTTGTGGTACAAGAGACATTTCCAGAATCTATAGGTAAACCTTTGGAGTTTCCCCCCACATAGAGTCCCCGGCGATGGGGCTGATGGTGATGATGGTGTGTGTCAGAGGCTGGGTCTTTGCGGGCAAGGTGAGTCCTCAATTCGTTCAACTGGCCTACAAAGTCCCAGTTTCTGGCTCATGTGACCACCAAGTTATACAAAATACCCTCCCGTTACATATTAATCGGTTAAAGCTCAGAAACAGGGAACAGATGTGAGGTCCTGCGGAGAAGACAAGTAGACTATCGCGGCAGATAGGCCTAGAGTGATATTATAGAAGATAAACTCACAGTAAGGTCAGTAAACGCACCACTGAATACCGCTGAAATAGGCTATAATTGGCTCTATGATAAATTTAAAGGAATCTCATAGCTAAACTAATAAATACCACAGACCCAATATAGGTTGTAGGGAACATAATACTAATATTACTCTTAAGTTTTGAAAGGTTTAATGTGTGAGTTACACAAGGAATTAAAGTGGGAAAAAGGACTGCAATAAGGTAGTCTACCAAAGGAAATGTAAAGCTATGTAAAATTAACTATTTAATAGCTCTGAGGGTCAAATGGTGAATGTCCTTGCTTAATAATTGGCTAAAACCTTTGATTTGTTAAACTTGAACTTTACAGCCTTGTGAAAGAGAGGCATGCCTCCAACAGAGCAGAGACTGTTTCTGTCTGATACATACAAAGATGAACATTCACATACCATTACTCTTGAAAAAAAAAGAGAAAAGAACCTGGCTTCCGTCTGCTGTGCAGCTCTTGATAAATAGTTTTCACAACAAATCATATTTTTCAGGCTTTTTTTTTCAGCCCAATCCAAAATAGGCCAAAGTGGAAAAAATGTTAACAGTTAAAGGGAAAATCAGTTGTTATTGAATTAATCTCCTTCAAAGAATACACATGATTAAAAACGTAATTAGCCGCATTACAAGCAAATTACTCTTCCTCCTCGAATTTAGATGAGCAGTGTGATAGGATGTTTAACCATTTCTGTAGAAGCTTACAGCTCAGCCTCTACATAAACATATGGAAATTAATAAAAACAAAATGCCCATAAGTGCCCATACTATTATGTTGAACAAGTGTGTCAAGTGAGGAAGAAGTTGTTTTGGAAGCCTGTTTCTATATCTGTCCTGACCCTAGCATGCCGTACATACCTCACTAATGAATTTAGCATCCCGACACTAGATGCTTTATGTAATTAATAGAGCGCAGGGCCATGGTGGCATCTCCATGCTGCAAGTGACACATAGGTAAGACATTCGCTGAAGCATGGGATTTTTATTTTAAAAACACAAGACCTCGGTGATTATTAAAACACACACCAAGAAACAGTCCTGTAAATGAAACGGACTCCCCTGACATCACGGAAGACGGGAAGTCGCTTTCATTTATAAAAAAAGTTAACACTTGATCGTGTGTTATTTTGCACGGCGTGTGTGACAGATCGGTGGCAGGCCATTTGTTTTTACATGCCTGCTATGTCTAGTTGCCTCTCTAATAAGTCGCCGTGAGGAAAGGTGACACTTTGTCAAATTCTAATTAAATTTCTTGTAACTGTAGGTGACATCCCACTGCTAATTTATGCTAAATGTAGAAGATATTCATACAATCATAACATGCACTTCAAATCAAATATAAAGAATCCATGCAAATGTTTCCAGTGCACCTCAGATTGGTGGAGATGCACTCAATTATCAGCACTGATTCCCTCCAACGTAGCCCACTAAAGTGCGATGACACATCACAGAAAGCAGATAAAACCACTCCAGCCAAAAGCTCTCCATATATGCTGCAGGAAGAGTACGAGCCAGTGCGGGTATGAGAGCTGAGGGCCTAGTAAGGGAGGCTTGGTAGAATGGGCCTGGTTTGAATAAGCAGCGTGGCTACGGGGAGCTCTGGGATAGTCACCAAGTGTGCTGATTAAAGTTGTGATATTAAACAGTGCTGGCTGCTACCGCCTGCCAAGCCCCTCTCAGTGGCATTTCACATTGTTTAAAAGGCCCAATCGGACTCATCTCGCCACTTGCTACACAGCGTTGCTTACATCTTTTTATTTTCTTCCACGGCTGTCTCATATTCTCCCCTCACACCATTTGTTAGCGGAGTTGTGAGACTTACTTTAAATAGGCTTTCCCTACATTTCTCAGGTTGTTTGCTGCTCTGGGTCACCGGGTTCACCTCGTTCTCGAACCGACCATAACTATCAGCACTATGTTACTGTGAGCATCATATAGAAAACACTGCTAAGGTGAAAGGCTTCAGATTGTGTTTACCTTTTCTGTGAAAGCTGGACATCTAATGAACACACGGAGTGCTCCTTCTCGGAAATTCTGCTCTGAACTCATTCAACCCCCTTTAAAAGCGTCACTGTAAAACCCAATAAAACTCTGCCATTATAAATATACAATTCATAAATACTGGAAAGCACGCTCGCTCTTCGTGAAATATGTGACCCGGGCCCCCTTAAAAGGTCAAACTTAAGACGCCACGGTCACTCCAGGTTGTTGCATTTCTTCAGCCATGACTGAACAGATACCAAAGTTATGCACCAAATCGCACTCGGGGAGCCAGCAAAATGTTGTAGTTTGATCTCAAAAGTCTGGAATGAGACATAGAAAGATTAGAGAGGGAGGGAGGGAGGGAGAGAAAGAAAAGGCAGCAAGAAAAGTGAGGGACTTTTAGGGGCAGCTGTGTTTTATTAACCCAGTCATAATGCCCCTAAAAATCCTTATTGCTCTTGCAATGGTCAACAAATCTCCTGTTACAACTTGCAGAGGATCTCTGAGCCGCGTGCAGTGATTCACATCAAGCAACCTGTCGCACCGCAGGGCCATGAACATATGTACTGCATGTATGGGTCGCATAGGTTCAACACCAGTGAAACCAACTGTAGAAGTCACAGCGTGGAGGGATGCGGTCTCAGGGGGAGCTGCCCGAAATCGAACAGTAACAAGAGCAACCTTCGTCTGATGTTTCACAACACGTTTGCAGATGCAGATTAGCACAAAGTTGAATGTGTTAACAAGTCTATCTGGGAGCTGCACTGGCAGAATGAAAAGCGACTCTTTGCTAACAATACCAATGTTTCCCTCTGGCAGACTTACGAATTACGCCATCATTATATCTCTGCCCAAGTCTTCATAGTTTAAAATGCAGACAGGGGAGTCAATGCTCTGTGTCCTTCTGTATTTTGACTTTGCAATCGAGTGCCAAGGGACAGACTGAAAAACAGAGACAGAAAGGCAGATAGGAAGGTAGACTGACAAATAAGACAGGCTGGCAAGCGGCGAAGGCAGACCGAGACAAATTCAGAGAGTATTAAGATACACAGTACAGGCTGGTAGAAATACAGGCAGGCAGATGGAGGTATAAAGACAGGTAAACAACGAGACATCTTGACAAGGCAGCAGCCGTACAGATATCAAAAATGGCAACCAGGCAGATGAGGAAGACGCAGAACAAGAGAGGCAAGGAAACAGGCAGAGAGAAAGAGAGACAGAGAGGCAAGCAGGCCGTGGAGGACTGGGATCCAGGCCTGGGTGTGGTGAGGTGGGCTGTCGTGGCTGGAGAGCGGGTGGTGTGGAGTGTAGTTCTCGATGTTGGTGAGTGAGTCATCGGAGGGAGGCTATTCTGTCGAGTTTCCCTGTGGGACGGCTGCCGCTGAAGGAAGGAAGGAAGAATCCTCTTCACATCGAGGGAAAGAGAGAGAGACAGAGACAGACAAGGAGAGAGGGAGTGAGGGAAAGTGTGGACGATGACTCAGGGCCACGAACCACATGGTGATGGAGGAGGGAGGGAGGAATTACTCATCAGAACATGTGGAATCTCATACGGCTATCACAGGACTGACAGTGTGCTTCCCCCGATGGCTGCTGCTCAGCCGCCATCACTCCCTCAGGCACCAGTCAGCCTCGCTGATACTGAGCGGGAGCAGAGTGAAGGTGGGGACGAGGGTGAGCCTGGGGTCAAATTCACATGGGACAGTTTTTTCTTTCAATTCCTTCATCAAAGCCGGATGCCATCCAGTTTGGGCACCCTGGGGCGTCACGAGGCACAAACTGACAATAAATGAGTTTTTAAACTCTTTCATCAAAGCTCAATCCACCCCAGTAGCAGAGAGTCATACGACTTCCCCCCCTCCCCTCAAAATGTCTCTGGCCTTGGTCGCCTGGCATTCTGCAGCCTCGGTGCGACTGACGAGTGCATGTTGAAAATTCAGTATCATTATCTGGCAAAAACATTTGAATATCAGCAGAGGCTAGAACAGCACTCCTGATGAGCATGATTGGGCTTCATGTTCTAAGCGTCTTTCTGGGTGCAAGAGAAATCACAGAGCTCGAGTTTAGCTTTGTCAAGTGGAGTAGCTGCTATAGTTTCTAGAAACACCTGAGCGTGGGAGGCCACACTGGCTCAGGTCCTGGCTTTAACCAAGAATGAGAGTAATTATCGAGTACAAATTCTGAATTATTTTGAAACGCCTCAGTCCCTGTCTGCGTATATTTGAGTTTAAAATTACAGCAAGTCAGTGCAGGTCTGTCTGCTCTTGCTCCGAATTAGGCAATACTGTCAAAATATTTAATCAAAAGAACTTTTCTATATGAGAAATGGCCTCATGAATATGTATCTACTGAACACATGAATAGAGGGTAACATTTTAAGTCCAGTGGCTTCTTTTCTTCTCTGTTGTTCAGCTTACAAAACAGCTCTTTCATGGCTTCATAAATCCATCTTTACACTGATAAATGTGCACTACAGCGAGCCTGTGGATGACAAAGTTGGACTGAGTGATGACAAGACAGAGAATAGAGACGAGTGAAAGGGTGACCGGCACGACACGCAACACAGTTTTTCTTTATCTACTCCAGACTTAGGAGTATGAACCTGCAGATTTCCCTGAATGCGAGTGGTGCTGAATTCAACCTTAACCCATAGCTTATTGGTTCACTGAGTAGTGAACTTAATCACCCGGATTGTATGCTATGTGTTCTGTACAGCTGTCCCTAAGATTTTTGGTCATGAGCAGCTTTTAATATCTGTCTATTCAGCAAAAAAGATGGTGATGAGTACACCGTGGTGGCATGACTCAACAGGTGAAAGGGGCACGCCCATAAGACTAGTTTAGGCCCCCCTTTACCAGTTGCCATTAGGGTGTGTGCTGACAGTGCTTCAGCACCAGAAGAACCACTCAAATCCAGAGCAAACACTGCAGACAAAAGCGAGAGGGCAAGAAAAACTGGAGCAGACCTTCCCTGTGTGGATCCCTGCAGCACCCCTCTTAAAAAAAAGAGACCGAACCCTCCTGACCTGCTTTTAGCCAATCAGCCTGTGAGACCGGCTTTGGTATGACTAAACAGAGAGGAGAATGATCAGCATTTATGTATCTGTGATGATAATTTCCTGGTCTTAATAATACTGTAAAGGCCAGATTAATGTGACACTGTTGTTGCTGGTTCAAACTTAGCCTCGTTATAATGTTGAATGTTTACCATGCAGGGTAAAAAATGGCCAAATGGCTTTTTATTGTTCAAATTTTATCAGCCACTCAATAGTTTTTTGGCTGGTGAGTGAAGCTAATCTACCAGCCACTTGCATATTTTACCAGCTTCTTGCTTGTGGTTGCTGCTAATGTAGTGCCGGTAAAATGAATCACTCAATTAAAATGGGATGCACCACATGCACTTGTTCTTATGCAGAGATTAGTTGTCACTAAATATTTACACAGAATAACTGCCAGGTGTTACTGTTACACAGCTAACAGAATTAACTTACAAAGCTAATGTTAGCTTGCTAATAGGTGACACATTTCGAGTGAATATGGTCCAGACACTTGATAAAATACTGTAAAAATGGTGTGAACTTATGATAAATCTTAAAAATAACATAATATACTTCAAATTCCAAAGTGTAACGTTAGACTTGCACCATGTGTTCACATCCTGCATAGCAAAAGCAGCATGTTAGCATAGCAGCGGCGGCTTCAGTGCTCGTCTGTGTGCACACAGGATGTGTTCAGGCACAGTGCTGCGAGTAGGTCACCGGTGTACGGCTGTGCTTAGAGCTCAACACATGATCACCGTGGTTATGTGTGTAAATTAGACAGAAGAAAACAGATTTGAAGCATAAAAACATGAGGCGAGCGAGACAGATGAAATGTCGGGGCTGAAATGCCTCCTTTGTAGACATGCCATACATAAGTGACCAAATAACTTCAGCTAGCTTAGCATAATATATTTGTTATCAGTTTTAAACCAAATGAATGTGACTGTCAAAACGAAGTGATGCCTACATTTACAGAAGACTGAAGTTTAATTTATCCTTTGGCCCCTGGAAACTGTTATTTATGCTACAGTTATGCTACAGCCTGTGATGCTACACGACGTTTTGTTTACGTAGTTGATCCTATTTGCACATCACTAAAGCCTCAACTTCCTGAGACAATTCTTAATTTTTAATGGTGCAGCCAGTTTAGTAAAACACGAGCTTGAAACTAGCTAGTCAGTAGGCCAGTTTTAGAAATAGCTGATAGAACAGAGTTGTGGTCCTTTAAAACTATTTGATGTGAGAGATGCATTTATGGATTCCAGCAACAATAAATAAACTCTGGAGGACAAAAAGTGCAGTTAATCTTTTTTGCACAGGCCTGTCAGCAGTATGCTACAATAGTAAACAAATAACACAACAAGGCTGTGCTGTGCACTGCAGTAGGTTTGGGCGGTGGTTAGACTGAAAGGTCAAAACAAACACCACATGACTCCTACTGCCTCAGCTATAGGTGTGGAAGACGTGTCTGTCTCTCACACTGAAAGATCTTCAGACTCGGTGGGCAGCACTGTGTACACATGTATGTATACACAGTCACACGCTCACACTAATGCACACAGCCAGATACATTGACTCCCGACCTCTCCTTTAC
Source organism: Chaetodon trifasciatus (assembly GCA_037975065.1). Taxonomy (NCBI): domain Eukaryota; kingdom Metazoa; phylum Chordata; class Actinopteri; order Chaetodontiformes; family Chaetodontidae; genus Chaetodon; species Chaetodon trifasciatus. The sequence continues at coordinate 16,844 of JBBMOE010000076.1, forward strand.
TGTGTTTGCTTTTTATATGGAATGTCAAACCGGCTCACAGGTATTGAACTTTTGCTTGCGCTCTAACTATAGTCTAAGGAGAAATGCAGCCACAGTCATAGTTAAGAGGTGCTTGAATTCAGCCTAAATATTTTTGAAAAGTCATTCCTCCTCTCTTGTCCTCCTTCCTTTGCCAACCATAGACAGGGCCACGTTGGTTTCCAGTTGTTTTCTGGCTATTTGGGCTCAACGGTGCATGCTGGCAGACCTCATCGCCACTTTCTCTTTGCATTGCAAAATTTGTTGGAGGCTGAACTCGGCTCAGCGCTTGTGTGCCCCGGTGTTGAGTAACAATGAGCTCCGCAGGGCGATTGGCAGATGCCTGTTTGATGCCTGCTGCAGATACAGTCATGCCATTGTGTGGAGTCAGCAAGTGAAACATGTGTGTGTGTGTGTGTGTTCATGTGTGTTTGTGTATAAGGGGTGAGGAAAAGCGGGTGTTTGTTTTGGCACAAAGAGCATTTGCCAAAGAAGCGGTTCCACTGCCAAAACTCACCGAACAAACCTGCGGCGGTGAGCGCTTTATCTGTCCAACCTCTCCAGTAGTGATAGTGGAAAGGTGGCCATTTTAGTCCACACATCCACCTCTTCACAAGTCTTCTGTGAGCTAAAAGGGCTGATGGTGAGCTGTGGTAGGCCTTTGTCACTGTGCTGCTTATTAAAATAAAAAGAGACAGCAGTGGAGGTAAGCTGCTGTTTTCCTAAACTTGCATTTGTAGTTAACAAGGGGATGAAGTAAACATTCTCAGTTAATCAGGGGCGTGACAGAGCCCCATGGCTGCTCTGATCTTTTCTTTCTACTCGCTGTGGCTCACTTGAAGTCCTATTGTCTAGCCCAAGCCAACATCCTCCAGTCCAGAGGGCGTCTGTGCCAAGCTTGGCTCTGAGGGTATTACAAAAAGGGAAAACCCATCTTCCCCAAAACCTTCTTCCATTACAGAAATTAGGTTTTCCGCTTCTATCGTAGCTGTCAATGGAAGTTATTCAAGCCACTTGGAACACATCAACTGCTGCTTTTTTCAGTCTTCATATTGGCAAAATCATCAGTCATGGGGACAGCATGATCCTTCCATGGTTGGTTTTTAGAAGAAAGGCAGACTGTGTGTATGTACATGTGCTTTTATACCCTTGATACTCTTTGGTGTTGTATGCAAGTTTTGTTGATCTGCAGAGCACATGTGGAGCTGACGGTTCTGTGAAATATCGGCATCTGCATTTTTTTTTTCACTGTAACCTTTGCAACTCATGTGGACATGAATAAATGGCCTGTGCCTGTGGAGAGTACCTTGTAAAGTGTTGAATGAAGAGCTGTTTTATTCACTTTCTCATTGACAGTTAGATGTGAAGGTTGATACCACTCTCATGTCTGCATGTTAAATATGAAGCTACCGCAAGCAGCCTGTTAGCTTAGCATAAAGACTGGAAACAAAGGGAAACGGCTAGCCTAGCTCAGTCCAAAGATTAAAAAAAAAAAGAAAGGAAAAAAGTGTTTGCATCTTTTAAGCTCACTAATTGACATTGTTGGACTTCATTCGAAGCACAAATTTAAGTGGAACCACAACACCGTTCTACTAATACTCGTCTGTTCAGATCCTGACCACCTGCATCCTCTCTGTATGCTCACGTCTGGTGACATTTAAACTCTCCGTGCACTCAATTGTCAAATAGCCTCTGGCTTTATTAAGCAAGGGGAGGATAACGATGTCTCAAGGCAACATCAGCTGAGGAGATAGAGACTAAAATCAATGTAAAAAGCATATAGTCCTTGTCCTGCCAGCAGAGCCGTAGCAACAGCTACAGCCATTTCAAAAATGCATTTGTTATAAAGGAAAGTATGCATAGTGGAATCACTGCATACCTTTTCCCAAGGCTGCATGGGAGGATGGAGGTGGAGCAGGGGGTGGTCAGAGGGTGATGGGGTTTGGAGGATAAACTCAGCTTAACTTTGTCAGTGCATCCAAATTCCCCTTATCAGCCCACATTCTGCCACCCCCCACCTCCACCCGTCCATATTAACCTGCTCTAATACAGTGTGCAAAGCTAATGAAGTCTGTGTCTAAAAAGCTATTAACGAACCTGAGCAACTTCATTTCATTATGTTAAATGTCAAAAGCTTGAATAAGCACCCCTTTGCACAATAAACAATCCTTCCAGGAATAATTAACACAAATTCAAGCATTGCTCATTTGTGTGTGTTTGCAGTTTTGTCTGAAGAGCGCTTGCACATTTTTTTTACCAGTGACTGCATTTTCTCACAGAAAATAATCCAATTCAGAAGTGGTAGAACAAGCGCAGGTCAAATAAAATCAAACCTGGAGTTTAACAAACTTAATTTTAAAAGCGTTAATGCCGAGAGGATTATCAGTCCCCTGAAGTGGGCTCCTCAAGCGGTGCCTACTTTCAGACTGTGAATCAACTTCAACACGCTCTACCAACTGAAACGCAAGCCAGCCATTAGTAACTTCATACCTACACTTAACCATCAACTTCTTAAAACCTGAAACTAACCTCTTGATTAATGGAGCTTGTTGGGAGTTGCACCTGGTGTGCAGGATGTTGCGGAGTCATTACATCTGACTTCATTTTTGTGCTGAATGCACTTTGTTTTGTATACATTTAAAACAGTGGAACACATCATATAAGCTGCCTGACTGGGAGAGATAAGATCAAACACTTCTGACAGACACGTCTATTTTTTTGGGCGTTGTGAGTCGTCTCACAGGTTGCATCAGTTGTTACACGGGATAAAGCGAGTCCGCGCCCGAAGCTCATTTTCTTGCCCAACGCCCCGCATCTGTTGGGTTGGGCCGTTATTGGGCTTATAACTGTATCCTGAATCCTGATCTCGGCATACTTGTATGAGGCACCAGCAGAAACATCTGAAGACCATTTGTACTCTTATTGGAACACATACATATGCATTACCAGTGTGCTCACTTTTTTAAACCCTTTCTCCATTTTTTAAACATTATCTCAATTTATTGCTAAATAAGTAAAAAAAAAAAAAAAAAGAAGGGTCATAAATGCCTTGTGGTTCCTCAGGAACGTAGCCATAGATTAACTCATTTTTGGCCACAAACAACACAAATAATCTCTGCATGATCTTGGTGGGACCGAATAAAGCATGTGCTGAGGAGAATCAGCAATATGATGATTTATTTCAAATCTGAGAAAACTGAAAAAAGTAATAAAGGAGAATTTTTCCCTGTGCTGTTTTCAGTTGCTTACTGAGGTGTTGCTGTCATTCGGGTTGTTTCCAACTCATGGCTGTCGGCGGTTAGCATATAGAAGGATTTGTGATGCAGCTTTGAGCGCGACTTTGTTTTTTGTTAACAAATACAGGAGCAATTACATGAAGAGTAGTGCAGTGTCTGTATAAAACCAGAGCCATAATCTAAGATCACAGTTGTCAGAATAAATAACAGATTGTTGCACATGGATCGATGGCTCAATAGAACATGATACTCAGCCCAAAAATACCAAACCACAACAGACAGGCATGTGACTCCTGGGATTGCATCTCACAAATGCTGATGTAGTGAAGGGAGACAGGTGGTGCACCCAGGACCCAAAAAATATTCACCAAAACAGCAGCTCATTAAAGTTTTGGAAGTGTGTGCCACTTTTAGGCAGACTTTCCGCTAGGCCCTCGCTCATGCTGCAGGCAATTAGTTAGGCCAACATCAAATTTGTATGTTGGCTGCAGACCTACAGGCCAACAGTATTTCATCCGGATTATGTTATATTAGCAAGATGCATTTGGGTACTTTGGCAAGGCACTGCAACACTGCTGCAGATACTAATGTCTTAATGTCATTTTAGTGGTTCATTTCAACTCCCACCTGATCTACTCTTGGTTGTCAAAGCCAGTGGGGGCCACATGAAAAGCTCTGACTGGCCTTAATCAAACCTTAGCTGGTAACCACAATGTTAACCGTCTCATTCTTTGCATGATCTGCCTGGCTCGGGCTCAGAGGGATGTGTTGTGTCGCAGGCATCAAGATAATTAAGCGGTCACAGTCTCGTTTTCCTGGAAGTTGACTGCATTAGCGAGACTCTTTATTCTCACCTCCTCTTTCATTATTTTCCCCTTTTTTTTCTTACTGGCAACTATCACACAGGAAGCTTTGGAGTGGGTGTAAAACAGAAGACGTGCATGTTTAATGAGCGAGAGGAAAAAATGGCTTAATTCTTTTTTTTTTTTAGGCAATTGCAACCCTGCTTACTGAACTAAGTGTCAGGGCAGTGAAGTGGCTTAATTAAGTTGTTGGTTATCAGAAAGAGACCAGAAGTGACATTTGTTGTTGTCTCAGCCTGATCGTATCTGTTTAATTTCATACTTTCTCTAAACAAGTCCAAAACATCTGCAACCAAATGCTGAGATTTCACCTTCTGAACTCACTTGTTAAACAGATTAACATCTGACTACGACTTGCCAGAAGGTTATTATGAGTCCATATTAAATGCTGACAGTCACTTCTTGTCAGTGATATGTGCAGAACCGGAGAGTGAGAAGGGAGAGAGAGAAAAAAAATATTGAGGAACGGTCTTGTACTTTCAGATTTACAGCCACGGGGTCACCAGTGGAAGTGGAGCTGGAGCAGAGTGGTGCAGAACTCTCCTCCTCCTCCCTCCTGGCCTCCTTCGTCTCCTCTGCTCCCTGCTCCCACCCATTTTTTTTTTTTTTTTTTTGCTCTCTGTTACTGTATATAGGTCATACTGTGATTGTGTGTACATGCTGGTAAATATGTTCTCTTTCTCAGGGAGCATATGAAAAGTAGTGCTCAAACCTTTACCTTTAAGTAAAAGTAGCCACACGGTGGAACAATGCTGCATTTAAAGTGAAGGTCAGGCCTTTAAACCAATACTTATGTAAAAGTGTTACATCAGAAAGTACTGTTATGAAAGTTGATGCCTTTCAGAATTCAAGTTACTGATTCTTTAATCCATAAGAAGTTTTTTTTCCAGTGTTTCAGCTGGTCTGACAATACTGTGTAGTTTCACGCAAACACTGCGTTTTCAAGTTTTATGAGCTTGTATTATTTGCATCTAAAACCCTTTTTCTGCACCTTCACACTGCAGACTATCACTGAAAAGTTCATACAATTTTGAGATAACTGTGACTGAGAGAACTGTACTGTTAATGCTCTGCTTCTGCTCTTCACATCTGTTATCTGCGTGCATGCATGTGTGTGTCTATGCATGAACAGCCTAAGCCCTATGTAATCATTTACACTATAGAATCTATACAGGACACTTTGAGGCTTTTGTGCATGTGGTGCAGTTCCTCCCTGAAGTACATGTTGCAATTTAAGGAAATAGCAGTGCTGGCAATATTGTAATTTAGTAGAAAACAACTCCATTTGTTTGAAATGACTGCAACTGAATCACAGTGATTGTCGATATTTAGAATCAGCAGTATGTGATATTCTTTTGCTAAAAATAAACTGTGAAGGCGACTTGTCAGTCTTTTTCAGAGAAGCTCTAAAAAAACACATTTTTCTTTAACCAGTCACAGAAATCCATGTACATGTGCGTGAGTGTGTTGGTTCCCACCAGTTCACCTGCACGCCCCATGAGAAGTCACCACAATCTCAGTCCAAGCAGGAAGGCCTGATGTTTTTGATGAAGCAGTGGGCTTAATTTAGGTCCAAACATTCTCAGTATCTGTCACCTAACTCCCAAGGATCTCAACACACACATTACAGGAGGCGTTTGTGTGTGTGCTCATGTTTATCCAGGCAGGCGGGTTATAAATTTAAGAAATGTACACCGACGCTTTGCCGTGCTAAAGAGACTAGACTACCTCCCTAATGTAGAGCCATGCCCATCCTCCTTTAAATTCTCAAATAATAATAATGGTAATTGCATCCTTATAATATACTATTGTGATATACTGTCTCTTTGATATGATTTTATTATGAATTATTAATACTGGCTATTAAAAAAACAATCCCAATAACCCTGCCAAACAACCAAAACCTTGATTTCTTCTTCTAAAGGAACTGGCTTCGTTATAGCTCCTGCCTGGCCGTAAAATAACCAAACAGTGCATTGCCAGCAAACCAGCAAAAGCAAAAGACGAATGCCAACAACCTCTGCCAAAGACAGCTTGCACCCACTGTTCTCTTACTGGTACATAGAGAAATTTTCTGCCTACTTCTCTGAATTACAGAATTTCTATGCCTGCATGAAAAATCTATTTATTCATAACACTTAAGTTTGAGCACGCTCTGTTGTAATGCTACATACCGTCTAATGTAATTAACATAAACCTACAGTTTCTAGCCCTCCCATGTCTAAGCCTGAGGTGTAATGTGGTGTTTGATGAGCACATGCATATGTTGAAAGGCGCAGCGTGGTTTTTGAAAACCCCTGTAAGAGAGAATCTGGTGACCTCGAGCTTGTCATCCTTTTAATGTTGCATTAAATGAACGTGCATTGACTCGTCAAGTGACTGCACAGAGTGCCGAAAGGAGAGGCGTGTGGTCGCCGTGCATCCGTAACGAGTGGAAAGAAAGGAAGACCACACAGCAGCATGGTCAGATCAGGTTGTCAGAGACCATATTTAAAATCTGGGTCAGAGTCCAAGCCGTAACCTCTCGCTCACTAACCGCTGCTCTGTACTCCCTCCTCTGCACCCCATTTCTCCTTCATCCCATCCCACTGCTACTCTCTTTGTCTTTTCTCCTTCTCCACAAAGCTTCATCTCCTCACCCACTTTACATATCCACATCTCCTTTTTTTGTGTGTGTGTATTTCATTCACTCCTTCTACCTTCCTCCCTCCTTCTCGGCTTCCTTTCTCTCCATATGCCACGCATGTGCTGCCTGCGCCGTCCGCAGAGGCAGCAGCTTTGCCGTCTGCCTGCGTTGTTTCTCACAGACAGCATCTTCAGATTAAGATCACATTAGCTGGACAGTAAATGAATAAGACGAAAAATGTAATAACAAGCTAAAAATGTCACTTTAAACTTGAATTGTGGAGAATACAATGGTGGATTCTTAACGATTGCTCTTCTCCCATGAGGAATTAAGAAAATTGGAGGCGGGTGTAAGAACAGCCATATGATTCATATGCAGGTCCAGTGGCAGCCAGACGAGTTATGAATGTTACAATAAGTCTATTCAGTTCTACTTTATAGCACTGAAGAAAAAGCAGGCGCAGCTGTCACTGCAGTACTTAGGCAGGACTTAAAATTCAGGTACTCATATTATATGGTAAACATAATTTTAATACATGCTCAAACAGTTTGGGAATTAGTCTCGACAGGCTTGGAAATTGATTACTGGGAGCATGGCAGAAAAGTTCCAGCAGCGGTTGTTGGTCAGTAAATAGCTACAATGCATATAGATTTTTTTTTCCCAACAAGTGTAGAAGTGCAGGATTCAATGTGTGCAGTTGCTTGAATGCATCTTTTCAGGTGCTAGGCTGGCTGTTAACCCTTTCTTTTGGACGATGTAGTGACAGGCCAAACATGTCAATCTCTCTTAAGCCCTTTACATGGTCTGCATATGCTTTTGGGAAATGCCATGTGTTGTTGCTCAGAGACCAGTAAAGAGCCAGTGATAGAGTTTGATTTAAGATTTAAGAGGTGACACACTGATGCTTATTCTCCAAGGCTGACCTGGCAGGCCTGCCGCAGCTGTAACAGTGCTCTTGCTGCCATTCATCAAGGGAAAAAGGCAAACACTGTGCAAATCAGCTGGCATAAATGTCCGTGCTTTTTTTCAGCCCGCTGCCTCAGAACGTATTGTGGAGTTAACATGGCTGCCAACAATAAGACATGAAGACTTTGTCCTTTGTTCATGCTGGAGGCCTCCCAGTTAGGAGTCCTCTTGAGTACCTCTTCAGTGTGACATGGAGACGGGCCGTCAGCCACCAGCGGAGCCGAGCTGAGCTGCAGAGCTGCTCTAAAGCCCTGCTGAGACCTGCCAGACCCACAGCTTTCCCTGCCAGGGGCCTCTGCTTGCAGTCAGAGTGAGTTACAGCCCATGCTCCTCACACACATGCTCATACAGACACACACATACAGATAGCTTTCAACGTGTACAGTATGTAGACATGCAGGCGCATGCATTGATGGAGCACATAATGGAGTATATGTGTACAACCATGAACCAATACACACATAAACACACACACAGAAAAAAATACTGTCTGTAGGCATGCAGACAAATGCAAATGTATGCATGCATTCAAGTACACCCACATAATGATACCCCACTCACAATGAGTGTAGAACCCCACTGGACCAGATGGTCCATGAGGATGGCCGCTGCACGCGCATTTACTCTCATTGCTAACCTTTTTATTCAAGTTAGCACCACAGTGACCTCCGCGCACACACACACACACACACACACACACACACACACACACACACACACACACACGCGCAGACACACACACAATAAATGCAAAACGAAAAACAAATGCCATGCTTGCATGCATACAGTGAAGTGCGCCTGTCCTTTTACAGGAGCTCTGTCTGTCAGGGTTAGTTTAAGGTCAAGGCCTGGCAGCTGCTGGATCAGCGGCATTGATCTGTCTGGGCAAACATGTAAAGTGAAAATGAGCATGCTTGCAATTAAGGGCTTAGCAGAAGGCGTGTGTGTCTGTGTATGCATGAGCGACTGAGGAACAGCATCAATCAATATGTGACTGTATACTGTATACACTGTGTAAAGACAGCAATGTGCAGATGTATGTGCTGCATAGGTGCGTCAGTGTGTGCTTATTAATGAATCTTCATCATCATCATGGCTCACCTACATGCAGTCTCAAGATGATGAGATGAAGCAAGCTCTAGGTTCAGTGCCTGTGTTTCTTGTTTTTTAATGGAAAAAAGTATTTCTGCATGTAAGACAATGGATTGTCTGTTTTTAGTGATGAAAAGTGTGCAGATGAAACACCTTTAATGCTCCACTCTTTGTGTATGTGTCTACCTGTAAACTATGGTGATTTACATGTTATTGTTGCATGTTACAGTTGCATGTTTACATGATTTTCCTGAGTTGAAAAATTCCATGGTGTCATGCCCTTCTAAATTAATTGAATTTTAAAAATCAATTAGAGACAGAGCATCAAGGACTATCTTTCTCACACAGAATGAGGGAAAAGGTTTCTGTGGCTACATTCATGAGGCTGCTATTTACGTAAGCGTATTTACTGAGGATTTTTACAATTTTCAACCAATTCATTATTCCAAGTGGCAACTGCAGAGGATTTGAGGCCTGGCAAATAAACTATATGGTTACGGTGAGCTCAGCTTGGGCAAATAAAAACACCTTTTAAAAGGGGACCTCCTTCGATTTTACACATCAAAGGCTGTTTACAGGCACTGGTGAGTACTACTGCATGTGAAAAAAGTTGTATAAAGTCTTTAGTGGTTACAGAGGAAGCTGCACAAAATCTTATGAATTGCCTTAAGTCATGTCACTTGAGGCAGGATAAGTTGGGACTGAAGACTACAAGTTTGAGAATGAATAAAAGCTGTGGGCGTGGAGTTCGAAAGAAGTGAGCCTAACGCACACCTGTAGGCCGCTCCTCGACTCTGGTCGAGGCTAGCAGTTCGAGGCTACATTAGCCACTACAAGTTTAGCACGCCCAACTCTCCTATTGAACAGTTACTGCTTGAGCTGCATTTTGGATAATGTAGGTGCCAGGTGGTTTTGATGAGGAAGAAGAATGCATAAAGTAAAAAAAAAAGGCGATATCGCTGGTTCTGCTGCATTGATTTTTTTTTTTTAAAGTGCACGTGTGTGGATGCACAGTTGCGTCAGAGTTTATCAGGGCCTTTAGACAACAAAGCTTGTGGAAGAACCGTGAGAATGTCTGAGGGACACAACACTCCAACCTGTCTTCAATTATAGAATGTGGTTATCATATCAACATAGCTGTATCTGGACATAAGCACATTTTGCACGCTCTACGAATGCATCTCACAACCACAATATAGCGCGTTTGTGTGTATGTGCATGAGTAGCTATAAAGCTTGTGCCTACATTCATCCCAGGAATGTTGATGTTGTTCCACTGTATAACAGAACAAGACGTGGGTGTGGAAGAGTCCCTCAGAGCAGAGTTGAGGTCTTAAAGTACTAAAAAGATTTGACCCAGACCCTACACACCCACTCACAGGGACACAGCACTGCTCTTCCAGCCCAGCACATGCTTTCGTACTTTGGCTACGCAGCAAAGAACACGAAATAAACAGGCAAGAAGGATATGAACTTAAACAATGAGCATACGTTTCTCAGCAAAAGATGAGCACAGAATGTAACCAGCCACAGATGTCGATGTGTTCGCCGGCCTTTGCTCAAACAAACACACATACACGACCAAACACATCCCTGTTGTCTTGTGTTGCTCGTCATGCAATGAGGAGCACATGACTTAAATCGGGCGTGGTGCATGACCTCTTATCGGACAAAAGCGTCCCACAGAGAGAGCTGATGGGGGAGACTGTGCCTCCCTGCCTGTCGGCAGTCATGAGGTCTCCATCCCGTTCGCCACGCCGTGTCTCGTGGTTCAAAGACCATAAAATGTTGGCGGCGTCTCGTCAAGAAATCAGCTGCTTAGCCTGAGGAGAGCGGCATTAACCAGTTGGTGGAGACTTGCAAAAGACTTATTTTTCTTTTATAAGAATGAAGCCTTTGAATTTTTTGTCGCTTTCTATAAATGTCGCACCTAGAGGGTCTCATGTGTCTCTATGAGAATGGTTGGTTTATATTTCATGCATTTACCCTGAAGCCTCCAAATGCTTATGCAGTCATGCAGAGCGAAATGCAAATAATCCAGTAACAGAGGCTTCATCCTGTTTTATCTCATTCACTGATCTGTTTTCAGATGAGGCTGTATCGTTTCGCTGTCATAATGGTGATAATATCTGCATGTTGGAGTAATGAGTCATGTGTCTCACATCTTACAAGGACCGTTTCTTGACAGTCTCCTCAACGTTGCAAGTCATACCTCACCAAATCTCGGTTTCAGCAACAGCACTGACTTTCCTACAGTAACGATGCTTGCACTGAAATCTCTGCAACAGTTTTGGAGCCCAACAGGACTTAAACATACCATATACTTTAATGTTGCACGGTAGGTTTCATAGGCAGGTAGTTAAAATGCTTCTGCAGGTGTTAAAACGGATAATAAAGCAACTTGTTCTACGACCAGGGCAAGGTATCTTTTTAGAAATCAGTGAAACGGAGGCCAGAGAGAACAAAAGAGGAGGAAATGAAGGTTATAAAAGTTTAACACTGAACATCCTCTTCGATAGTTCCCTCTTTGATTTAGTTGACAGCTGAAACAGGCTAGCAAAGTGTAACCAAAAGGGTGAAATCAGACTGAGCAGAAATGAGCGAGGATACCAGTCCATAATGTGTGTGTGTGTGTGTGTGTGTGTGTGTGTGTGTGTGTGTGTGTGTGTGTGTGTGTGTGTGTGTGTGTGTGTGTCTGTGTAAAAGCTGGCTGTCCCGTGACAAGGTAGCATCAATGAGTGGCAACGCCCCCAGGCAGCACGCCACAGTCCACTTAGGGCACTTACAAGCTTACTGGTTCCATCCACTGTCCAGATATGAAAAGGGCCGATTGTCTGGTGCAGCGCTGACGGTTGCATGAAAGCCAGGCGAAAAAGCTTTGAACTGCAGGCCTGTATATGTGAACATGGCCGACTGTGGAGTGAATTGAAGAACCACAGGATGGATCAAGGCACGTAAAGGCGGATGCAAAGATGGCTGTCCCATTAAGCAATGGCTGCCTTCAGGACAAATAATTGAAGGAATGAGTGAAATGAAATAAGGTTTGTAAAATGGTTTGTTGTTGGATAATGTGCACTAGTTATTGATAATAATTTGAATAAAGATCCTGTTCAAAGTAATAATAATAGTGTTGTCTCTGTTTTTGGTTCCTAATGAAGATGTAAATCTTTAAAGAAACACAAAAATACTTCAATAAAAACAATTTCTGAAAACAGCTGGGTATTGTAGCTTTTAGTAAACATCACTCAAACAGGAGTAAGTAGTACATCTGTTGGGGACTACTTTCAGCAATGGAATAATATCACTACATTCATCGTTATACAGAAGATTTTGGAGAAAAAGGCCTGTATGAAGGGTCATGTGACCAGCCCCCCTGTGTGAATTCTACTTGTTCTGATGAGGGGCTGCCATGGGCTGCAATGTTTGTGCCCTGCTCCTAATAAGTACAGATTCATTCATTGTGGGTCACACGCAGCCTCAAGCTTTCCATTTACAATCAATAGTCATAAAATATTTTCGGTTCATTCAGTCTGTTATGGTTGAAAACACTGATGTAACAATCCAAGAATCATTTACAGTATCACACACACACACACACACACACACGCACACACGCACGCATGCACCATTTGAGGTAGAGGCTTATCTAGTTCTTGAAAACATTAAGAGTGTTATCAGGCTTCAGTATGGAAAACAGAGTAGTTCAGCCTCCATTCACTATGCAAAGTGACAGCTAAAGAGACAGTCCCATGATCCCAGTAGGGAGAACAAATGTGTAAATGATCTAACTAAACTTGTAAAGTTCAGCCTGTCTGACAATATGACAGTCACACGCACGCACACGCACACACACGACTAATGAGTCAGACATTCCATGCATAGAAAATACGAGGCTCTCTCACACAAATGTTTGATAAGCTAGATCATTGTGTTGGAGTTTCTGTGGTATGTTACATGCTGCCGTTTGCCAGCAAAACACTTACACTCCAAAAAAGAGTTTAGTGTTTTCACAGAGAAAGAGGAATGACAGAAACTTTGAGATGTTTTAAAATAGACGCGCTGTAATTGCAGCAGTTTTCAGTACCTTATCTGGTATGTGCTGATATCACTGTTGTTCATGTCTGAAGAATCTGTGGCGTGTGTTTGTGTGAGTTCTTGAGGCACAGTTTGGTGGACCACAAAATTCCTTCAAATTCCCCCGCCAAATTATTAGCTGCTCGGAACAAAGCAAACTCTAAACTGCTTGGAAATACCGCACGGAGCCGAGATAGAATAGAGTCGATGGACACAAGCAGGGTCTCCTCACTTTACCGATACATTTGAAGACAAAAGGGGGGAATAAGGTCTTTTACCTGCCAGCTATTCTACTTATCCAATATTTCTGAAAGACTTGAGGTTCCGGCAGAGAGCTGAAAAGCAGTTTAACTGTGCTTTAACTGTGGGAGGCAGGTGACACGCCCCACTCAAAGAGCTGCATCATATGGCCCATTCACAACGCCTATGAGCCAAACCCTGGCGCATCCTGAGGCCGACCCATAACACCAATGAGCATAAGCCAGGATCATCAGGAGGCCCCGTCGCACAGCTTGCAATCCACACCCTGAAGCTGCATCGGAAGAACCTCTTACACAGTCCAGCGGGACCAGTCTATGATTTGCAAACACGCAGACACGCCTTATCTGTGCTGCGTTTCTGACAGAGGCCGATCAGACACATGCAGATGAAGCAGCAAAGGCACGCAGCCAGATGAACAGCCACAAACTTAAAATATAGCTCCTCATACCCTATGCTCAAAACACCCGCTGTTAACAATATCTAAATGTGGTTACAAGGCTAAAATGTCCGCAGTAACTTGTGTGTTTATCATCGGTAAATACACACAGCTGTTAGCGTCCAGTGTAGCTAGTGAACAATGCTGGCAGCTCCACACCTTCAGCACAAGGGACACATTAAGAGAAATAGTAGGAGGAACTGGCCCACTCACTCTACAGACCAGTCCCTATTGTAAGTGTGTGTGTGTGTGTGTGTGTGTGTGTGTGTGTGTGTGTGTGTGTGTGTGTGTGTGTGTGCGTGTGTGTGTGTGTGTGTGTGTGTGTATCAGTGTTTAATGTAAAATTTCCTCATCCTTAGGAGTGGGATGAAAATCTTACTCCAGCTCACAGGGATTGCAACATGCCTGCAAAGTTTAAAAGTACAGTATGCGAGATGAACTAATAACAGGAGCAGAATCCATTTTTAAAATATTCAACATGAATCAAGAGCGGCTCAGAAAATGTCACATTATTCAGCTCAAAGCCTAAAGTTCATGCTTGGTGTTAAAAGTATCTCAAATTTAGGCCATTTAAGAGAAATCCTTGTTAAGCTTCAAGTACATGCCGAGTGTTTCTATTCGCTAAGTTACCATAAAAAGTGTCAAGCATGATGACTCAAGCCTTTGGCCATCAAATGTTTTTCTTACTTGCATTAGTCAGGTCCCACAGAGGGAGATGATGTTTCTGATGCAAATAGAGAGAGATACCACGATCACTTGCTGGCACGTTCCATTGCTCAACCTGTTGATCAGGCTCTTTCCCAAAGGGCCTGAATGTTCATTTCACTAGGGGCTGTTTCTGTCAGAAGCAGCATCAAGGCAAGGCGGTTTGTCTGCCAACTGCCCCGAGCTAAATGGATGTATTTATGTTAAAGTTTTCCATAAGCTGGGCATACTGCAGGTGTAAATCATGAACAAACTAGATGTGCAAGTTTTTACAAAAGTGCACGCACACTGAATTGCTGCCCCCCTCACCAAAAAAAAAAAAAAAAGGGGCAGGATTTTGATATACAGTGAGCAAAACACCCTATTTTGGCCTTTATGAAACCAAGATGTTGATAATGATGTGGGTGAAAGGCTGAACTGACAACAAGTACTTTGCCAGAGAATGAACTTCAGCGTCTGTCTGGGTTTTGCAAGAGTATGAAATCTCCAATTTCAACAGCAGTCCCTATGGCCTACAGCAACACATGACCCCAACACCACACTCTGTCATAAACACACACACACACACACACACACACACACACACACACACACACACACACACACACACACGTTTCGCACACACTCGTGCACAGGAGGACCCTCCACTCGCCCTGGTGAGCACTCCCTCTCAGCGATCCCTCTTTTTTTTTTTTTCCCAATCGCCGTCGCGAGTAGCAGACGGTTTTGCCATCCCTCTCCCAAAATAGCCACCCGTTAGCAAAGCCAGGTCAGATGGTTTTGAAACATCCATGGCAAACGGCGCTGGAGTGGAGGGGTGGAGGAGCCAACAAGTGCGTGACCACCTCTTGGAGAGCTCTGGAGAGGTGGTCATGGGTGGGGCTCAAGTGGAGGTTTCTTTCGCACTTGGGTGACAATGAGTGGCGGGGAACAAAGGAGGGGTGATGTGTGCGTGCTGGTACATGTTTGCAACAGGTGGTGGCCATTTGATTCATAACGTCTCAACATTAGATACTGAGAGCTGAAGTGATGACATCACGTCAGGGTTTACTTTCTATACTTTGAGACAAATCTTCATCCGCTTCAGCACTTGCTATTAAAAATTTTAACCTTTGTGATTCAAGTTTAACTACTGCTTTGTGAGCTCGCAGGAAGATTTAGTTCCAAGGCTCCAGTTATTAGCATTACAAATGCTGTAAAAGGCTCTTTCACTTCCGGAACAGGACCCGGAAGATCTTTGGTTGTTTTTTTTTTTTGTCAAAAAGACTTCCTGATGTGCCCAAACTTTGCCGTAGCTGTTACATATGGATGTTACTAAATAATGTAAGGGGAAAAAGCGAGATGTATCCTAGCGTTCTATCTGTTAAAACATCAACACTTGCAAACAAACACAGGCAAACAGTGGTTTCTAAGAAACATAACCAAGAAATCACTCTGGTTGAATTCACTTGTGTTTTCACTGAGTAATCAGAACCATGACAAAAGGGTTTATGAACGTCAACTCAATAAAATTTTGCTGACAAATTTATAGGCAGTAGTGAGCAATCACATGCTCCATCTGGTTTGACTAATGTCGTATTGAAGGTCCTTTTAGCCATGCTAGCGCGCACGATCTGCGGAGGAGTTGGTTAAAAGTTGAAATGATGTGAAGGCCGAGATAGATCTAATCTTCCTGTCTGTGTGCCTCTTCCGCAGGCAGGCATTCGGCTTATTGATTCATCAGAGAAGTAGGCCGAAGCTTGACATAGCAACCCAACATGCAGCCTCCTAATGACTTAACCACATCAAGCCTTTTTCTTCTGTGCTGTTCACCCTCCCTCCATCTCTCCCTTCAGGCACCAACCGTGGCTAGAACACGGTGAGTCACGTTGGAACAAAAAGCCCCATTCAAAAAACACACACACATAACACACGCACACACAAACTTCTGATCAACTCTAGCCAGCCTGCCGCTTAATGAGAACTCTCTCTTCTTCAGTATACTCCCCCCCCTCCGCCCTCTTAATCTCCAGGTAAATCCAGCTCGCCATGGCAGCGGTGAGACCAGATCAAGCCAATCCAGTTGCCGAGCAGGGATCAAGTCACCATGCTGGTGCTGCTCCCAGAAACCACCAGGAGCCAAACCTCCTGAGGTCTTCCCACCACATCGCACAGCCTGCTGGCTGTGTGTGAGTGTGTGTGTGTGTGTGTGTGAGAGAGAGAGAGAGAGAGAGAGAGTGAGAGAGAGAGAGAGAGGCAGAGAAAAGAAAGCAGGATTAAAAGATAAAAACCATACGAGCAAACCAAGTCTATTTTGAAGTACGATGACTTCCTTCCTCAGACAAGGCCTCAGTTGCCTTTTTTGTCCCACATGACACACTCTGCGGCCTTTTCGCAGACCTGCGCTCTGCAACTCACCACAGCAAGTTAAAGAAAGAAAAAAAAGGCTGACCTTTTTCAAATTTTTGTTTTAGTTTTCATTCCCTTTGGTAATATTTGATTAGCAAAATGAATTTGTGATGTCTGGTTTTGTTTCTTCCCTTGTGTTTTTTTTTTTTATATGTGTGTGTGTGTTATCCTCAGCTGATCTCTGCGCTCGACCAAATGAAAATTCAACACAAAACCAAGGTTTTCAACATGCACATATGTTCTTCAGAACCTTGACTGAAGATATTGGTAATATACCAGCAAAACAAACTGAGGTTCACATGTATCCATATGCAAGATCACCAGTTTCATAGACTTATATTAATAGAACATTAATATTATTGAATAATTAACTTAAGCAAAACTCAGTGGTTGATGAGGTACAACATTAATTATAATGTTTTTGTGCTGTTTTCCATTGAGTATATGTCAAAGGGGATAAGAAAATTATTTATTTATATTTTACACAGTTACCCAATATTTCTGGAATTGGGAATGTACTCCAAAGTATAAAGTAACGAAACAGAAAAGAGTAAAATGCAAGTGAACGTAAGTACTTGAGTAAATGAACTTAGTTACATTCTGCTCCTGCTAATGGACATCTGGTTGACAACTAAAATTAACAAATAACATGGAGAACTTTCTACTAAAATAGTTTCAGTAGTGCTTGTGAATCTTCATTGATGTGCTACTTTCAGGGAACTTTCACCGGCAGCCAACGGAGGAGGAATCTCTCTGTAGGTCACTGAGTTTCAGTCACACACTTGTGTGTATTTATGTAAAGACAGTGATAATAGCTTCATAAGGAGACAGTTAACTGCAGTTTTTATGGCCTTCTAATCTCATGATCGTCTCTATCTCTACCTTCTTCATGGTTCAGAGATTTCTGACCAAACCTTCACAGGCATCCTGGTAGGTGCGAAACATGGTGGAAGCTTTGTGTGTTTCACAGTAAAACTCATGTTCTCTGAGCATTTTCTATTAAGCTAACCGTTTGGTGTTACAGTAACCTTTATCTTTTGCTGCTCAGCTTTAAACTAAAAGTCAGTTCCCATGAGTGACACCTCTAAACAAAATGGAATGAGGCATGGAAGAGGCCTCTCAAAGAAAAAGCTTCTGTTAGGGTTCAGTTGAGCTAATTTGCCAGGAAAAGCTTCCTTTTGTGCATGATTGTTCTCTCCAGGCATGAGGGGCTGACTTCCCAGTCAAAAGGCAAGTAGATTATTCAACATATTTGCTTTGATATTGTGTGGACGAGGGCTGGGGGGGCAGGAGCAAACCCTGAGGGTTACTGTGTACCTGTGAGATATTAGGCAATTACACACACACACAAAACGTCTGCTGCCATTCCGGCAGGGAAACTGTCTGTGCATGTTCTCTCACTATCTGCTGTATACAAAACATACATGCAAAAAAACTCCTACACACATCTATTCTTTCGCATGGCAAATGTAGCACATAATTGTGGTAAATAGGAAAGAGCATCTGCATGTTAAATGTCAAGCTTCCCCACAGCAGTGTCACATGCAAAAAAAACAACCAAACAAACATTTAAACATGCGGCAGATCAAATTCCCATAACTTACATTAGTGATATAGTTGTGACTGGGAGTTATTTAAGATATTCCGCTCAGCTCAATAAACTGTGTCGGCACAGCCAAACATGTATTTACATTGGCTAAGGCCCAGCCTTACAATCCTGATCTAGGTTATGTTATGGACATGAATAGCATGCCAGTTCATTTTACCTCTTGATGTTTCTTGCCTGGGGCGACCAACTCATACTGTTTGCAGATCTTTCTTTAAAATGAAACATTCAGTCCCAGGAGATCTTACTCTGAAAATGTTGGCTTAATACTGGAGACGGAATTGAAACGTATGTGCCAGGAGTGTGTATTCTTATGTAACACAGTCCAGATGTTACAACAAGTTTTTGTGTCAAATAAGCTTAAGCGTCTACAACCCATGCTAGCAGCTCTGTGAGGCTGCACTGAGGCACAGCAGTGCTTAGCATGCTAACACACTGAGGTAATGTTTAGCATGTTCACCAGCTTAGTTTAGTGCGTCAGCATGCTAATATTTGCTAAGAGGACCTAAATACAAAGTATTCCTTTGCAGGTATTTGGTCATAAACCAAAATATTGGACAAACCTAAATTTTGACCTGATGATGGCGCTAGATTATAAGATCACCAACTCTATCACAATTCATCTGTACCTAATTTCATAGCAATCCATCTAATAATCACTTCGATACTTGAGTCAAAAGTACAAATGTGAACATTGTGTAGGCACTAGAAGAAAGGTCAGGTGATCATTAGAATTCCTCATCCAAGAGCCATGAGAGTCTGTACAAAATTTCACAGCGATCCATGTAATATTTGTTGGGACATTTCAGTTTGGATCTAAGTGGTGCACAGACCAACAGCGACAGATGAACCTACCAACAGTGCCACCCCTGAAGCCACGCTAACAGGACAACACAGTGTCTGTGTTTCTGTGAAATGAATGAATGAACAGCATGTGCATAAGAGGCCTTCAGTGAGCGCCGCTGGAGTACAGATCTATACACACTGTCATGGCAGCACAGTACTGTTTGAGTAAAGCTGACAATCAGCAAACAGTTAGGGAGACTGTGGGGTTGACTGCACATATTTTCCACATATTTTTCCTTGTGGACACAGACAGATTTTTCAGACTATTGTGTTTGCTTATCTACAGCATGGGTTGCATCATTTGGAGTACTGTACTGTGCAAGTGATGCAACTCCCTCGCCTGGCATGAAAAATGACATATCTACAGGCTACTGTGTATTTCATCCTGACATAGCATGGGGTACAGGAAAGGCTTTAGGTCTCTAAAAAGCAAAGGCAATAGTTTTACATGGCAATTTTCTCTGAATATTCGAGGCACATTTTAATCTTCCCTTAACTCTCAACTGGGTCCTGACCCAGATTTAGAAAAAAAAAAGCCTGTAGGGGACTGTGTAGACCTACAGCATGCTCAACAGTGTGTGTGTCTGTGTGTGTGTGTGTGTGTGTGTGTGTGTAACACTAGCAGGATAGGGTGTGGTGAGAACAGGAGCCATGATGGAGAATACTAATAAGAAAGCGAGCTTAGAAAGCAAGGATGACTCAGTGTCATCACCCCAGACTGTATCTCAGTATAAAGGGCGGGGGTGAAAACCTGTCTCCCCACACCCACTCTCTATCCCTCCCGTCCACCCGTCCCCAGACACTCAGACAGGGTGAGGAGCAGACCGGAGGCTGGTGGACTTCACCAAACCCCGCACCAACCCAGAATCAGAACAAGCCGGCACCAACTGAATGTGAGTCACAAAGGAATTTCCCTGACACATTTTTTAACCAAAGACAGTCTTTCTTACTTTGAACTTCCTACTGGAGACGTGTGGCATCAAGTAATCTAGGTCATGTGCACCAAGGCCTGCAAGTTTCAGCTTCACTGAGGGCACATTAGCGATCATCTAAACATGTATAAATCTGTTTTCACTTGTTTTTCTGTGATTATAGTGTTTCAGTCGAGCAATTATGGAAATTAGAAAATGCCTAAAAGAATTACTTAATGGTAGTTCTTTGGTCTTATTCCACTGAATGCTTTCACTCCACTTCCATCTTTTCCCAGACCTGACATATGCTGACCTCAGAGGAGTCCAGATGGAACCAACATGTGAGTCTTAACAAACCAATACACAGTCTGATTGACAAGACAACCTGTGTTTGTCTTCTTGTCTGTCTGGCAGATGGACAAGACAGATAGCTGCCTGGAATGGAAGGAGAGGAGATAGTAAACTACCTGCAGATGGAGTGTTTGATATTTTTCCTTATTTGTCTCGTTGCCTTTTTTTTTATACCAATATGAGAAGGAGATCGGGATAGAAATGTGTGTTTTTGAATGCATCAGAGACGTATCGAGGATGTGCAACTGTGTGTCTGTGCGATTACAGACTGAAGGGCAAAGAGTTGAGGTGGTGTTTGATGCTAGTCTCGGTGGCAGGCTTCAAACAAACTGTCGTTCTGCTTCTGTCTAACACATGCATACATACACACACACATCCACATACCCACACACATTATGCAAACACATGCACACACGCACACACACGGTAGAGCTGTTTTGCTCTGCTTCTCACACAGGGACGTCTACCAGCAACAGGGCCGGCCACAGAAAATCCCTCTGAGCCTGCTGCATTGTATGACACGCGCACACACACACACACAAACACACACACATATATGCAATAACATGCACACAGATATACACATATGCATGCATGTGTAGCAGTTGCAATTGCAAATATAAAGCATGCACACGGAGGCCAAAGCAGGTTCGTCACAAACATCAGTCTGCAGAAAAAACGAATTTCCTGTGGAACAAACACACAAAAGAGCACTGGAAAGTACTGTCACACACATGTACAGACACACACACACAAAAATATATTTTGCATATGGAACAACTGTGTGTACACATACTGTACACATACTTAAAAGTGCTAAGTAAATAGATAAGGAAGCAAGCATATTCTCTTTCTCACGTACACACATTTAAACAGCACTGAAAGTACATGAGGAGGATCTTGCTCTTTCCTTTACAATGGGCCATTTCCTTAAACAGATTTATCACCAGTGTTGCACAAGCCAATCGATTAGCTCAGTGCATGACTGTGTGCGTGCGCTGTTTGGAGCAGAGTGACCAACGGAGCTTCTGTGATAGCGTCTCTGTGGATGTTTGCCTGTGAGTGTGATCAGGGGGCTCTGTGCTCAAGCTATTAAGATCAGGATAGCGGTTATATATGTGATGTGAAGGACGATTCTCGAGAGCTGAGAACAAAGCAGATGCTATTCCAGAGAAGGAACTGTGCAGGGCCAACAAACAAGCCCTGGGGGAGCACCCTCAACAATGCTAGCTTTAGAGCAGCTATTGTGGTTGGCCAAATATATTACAGCCAACAGCTAAAACCCAATACAATATCGAGCGCTGCCAAGAAAATCTGCTGTGCTATTATCGACACATTTAACCATCTGTCTGAAGTGTGCTCTAATATTATAATTTAGGGGGTTTTGTCCAAATTTCTTATTCATAGAGTTGAATTCCCTCCCCAATGTGACAAGGAGTTGATCGTTCTGACAAACGCTATCAGGGGTTTTTGGTTTAATGGGGTGTCAGATCTCTGGCACCCAGAGGGTGGGTGATAAATAAAGAAAAAAAGGGAATGATAAAGCAAAGCAAAATTAAAACATAAACAGAGACAAAGACTGTGTGATCATACAAGATCGGTCACAAAGTACCAGTCGTTCCTGTTAGAGACACACATCAAGCGTGTGCCGAAGTTTTAGAAGAGCAACAGTTAGGAGGGATGGTGAAAGACACATCATTTGTAGTAGTAAAATAAGGAGAGGAGAGCGAGATAAAGCCAAAGAAACTAAAAAGAGGAGGAGAAGGGAGGAGGAGAACGAGTGATGGATGAGGAAAGGGTCTCTACAAAAGCACACAACTGACGATAAACAAGAGCAGAAACTATGCATCGTCAGAGCTACACACACATACCTTCACACCACTGATGGCACACAGTCCGACGGCTTAAAAATACTTCACTGAGGAAAGCCAAGTTTGGAAGGCCAGCGGGACAGAAATATGCCAAAGCTACCGTTTTTTAGAGCTCTGGAGCTTCAGGTCGGCCATGATGACACATAAAACCTGAACGAGAGAGCCAAATGGTCAGACAAGAAGCAACAAGAATGATAAGTCATCCACAAAACCGTTTCTGAGTCACCCTGCAAAATCATTTCAATCCCACTGCCACACAGTAAATCCATGTAATCTGTTTAAATATTTAGCAGCATTACATTCAAACTGCTTTAGATGTATTATTTTTTTTTATGTACAATTAAGGTTCTTAGGACCTTTTTAAAAATTTTCTTTCCCATTCATTCAACTTTATTTAACTTTTAACAAACAAACTACAAATAACACATCTGATGGACAAAGTTCATTTTCACTTGAAATATTACTATTGGTTATATAAAAAAGATTTAATTAATCTGTGCCTGTTAATCCATTTATTCTCACAAAACCTCTCGACAAAGGAAGAACGTTTCCTCAACTTGTACGATTTTCATGGAGACACAACAACGCTGATGAGATGAGCCGTTTTCTCAGATTTGGTTTGCATGTTTTTACATGTTGACCTGATGGAAACAACCGAACATGTTAACTATGTTTGTATTACAGAGCAGAGACAGTGTATTTTATTGATTAAATAAGAATAAAAATTGGGACTTGTCCCTGTGATAAGATAATTAATAACATAGTGTTAAACAGTGAAATGAATCAAGACATTTTTGTCTGCAGCCCCTTGTTGGACTTGTTAAGTAACACTGTGCTCTTTTTATGAGTGATTTGATTTGAATATTTTTATTTGACTGCAATCATTTCAAAAAGGAATACTTATTTGTTGAACTGATAAAAGGAAACATTGTTTAATGTTTAGGAAAAGAAAATATCACTTTTCAATTCTGCTCCATACACCGGATTGTATCATTGATGAGTTTTAATCTTTTAAATGATTCTGCTCAAAGATACTGAAGTGAAATAATTGGATTAGGTTTTTATTTAGTTTCTGTGCAATTCTTACACCATCACCTTGACTCCAGTATTCAGTAAAAAATTACACAATTATTAGTCTGATAAGGGCGATTATTTTTAATTAACTTCTTCTGTCCAGACAACACTTTCAACAGACGAGAATACCTTCAAAAATGGGATACCATCATTAATAAATGAAGTATAACAAAGCAACACTTATGTTTTACTAACATGAAATGACTATTTCTTATTCATTAAACTTGTAAAAAAAACTGTTTTATTTTCAAGCCAAATGTCTTTTCATACACGGTTACACAAATTAAAATCCTTTTAAATTGTATTTTTATTTCCAGTTACCACATGTTGCTTTTTATTGTGTCTTGTCTAATTAATCAATGTTTGGACTGAGGGAATAAATGGACCCTTTAGTAGTTGAGGGTTTAGTTTAGGTTAGGTTTAGGCTTTGGTTTAATGGTCTTATTATTTGAAACACCTTCTTCTTCGTGTCTGGGCCCCTATTCTCCAGCTTCAGACAGCTGATCAGGGTGTCCCATTTCACATATCTCCATCATGTCTCATTTGAGTGCGCTTGTATTTCTAACCGTTTGTGAATAAACTGAAACTGAGCTGACGGTGAAGGAAAATAAATACTTGAAAACACAGACATCAATGTGTCAGAAAGGTATTACAATCCATTCTATCAAAACCAGACAGCATAAGTCAATAAAATCTTATCAGCATTTATTTTCAAGAGCCCACAGCCTTGAAACACTGCGACGAGGTTTGCAACTGTGCTTGGCAGCAACCGGCTGCCTTCAACCGGCTCCAGCACAACAGTACAGCACATAAACATGTATGAATAAGTTTAGAAACATGAAACCATTTGGTCTATCTTCAACAAATCTTTCTCTTTTATTGCACTTATTGAACCCCGGTACATCTGAAATAGCTTAAGGCCTTAATCCAGCCAAAACTCTTATAAAGGAATCTTCTGTCAGTTTCATTCCGTTTTCATCAGAACTTGGTTTGTGCTTTGGCAGCGGGAGCTGAGCCAAGCACATTTCTCTGAGTCATCAGTGGGGGGAGGGAGGAGAAAGAGGAGGAGGTGGAGGAGAAGAAGAAGAAGAAGAAGAAGAAGAAGAAGAAGAAGAAGAAGGGGGAGGAGGAGGAGGAGGAGGAGGCGAAGCAGGAGGTGGCAAGTCCGGAGTTTCCCTCTTGCTCTTGCAGGCGAAGGCCTACACTGAGCAGCAGCAAGCAGAGAAAACCGTGCTCTATTGTTTCAGGCTCTGCTGGCAAAGTGAGCCTTCCTGAAACTCAGCAAACAACTATCTCACACACACACACACACACACACACACACACACACACACACACACACACACACACACACACACACACACACACACACACACGAGGGAGAGCTGCCAAAATGCTGCTCACTGTGAGACCTGCCAAAATGGAAGAAAGCTGTTGTGTGAGAAGTTTACAAGGACTTTCGTAGAATCTGTTGTTTTCTTTGCCTGGCAGCCTGACAACCATACTTTCAATACAATCTTTAAAAAAAATAAAACTAAAATTGATGAAAATATGATGAAATAATTGGGCCTCAAAGAAATAATAATGCTTCTCTAATGATGGGTAATTGTGTGGCAGCATTAGAGGTGAGATGGTGTGTGACAACCTAAAATCATCAATCCTCATGAATACATCGCTCTGTGTAAACAAATGACTCCTTTCAAGGACTCTGTGGGCATGTTATGACACTTGTCCTATTAAACTTTATCATTTGTGACTAAAATACATTATTTCAAGTGTTGTGACTTCATGTGACAGAAGGCGGGACCCCTGCGGCAGAAGTCACTGCATGGTAGAGGGAAAAAAGACAATGCTGTCACATGACTGCCGATGGTTTCTGAGAAGCACCTGAATCTCTCTCCTTCTAGGAACCACGACAGCTTAATTTAGAACACTTTTCAACATGAGAGGTTATATTGATTGTCGCAGCATTTCATCAAGTTCATACCTTGAAAGCAACGCAACCATCAGACTCTTTGATAAGCTCAATATGATGAATAACGACAGGCTGCGGTGTGAGAGAGAGCTTCAGCCATGGTGCCAGGCTTTGCGTCCTGCTTGTCTGGCAAGAGGCAGAAGGTGGAAGGAATGACAAATGAGCGACAAGGCAGGAGAAAGCGAACGGGCTGAAACGTGGCAGCGCAGCTTTGAAGTACAACCCTTCATTTCGAGTCTTGGACTCTGTTCAAACAGTCCGCAGGTTCTCGTGTCCCCCCGGACCTGTCAGGCAGCTCCACTGTTTGTTTTCCACTCCAGCGTGGGGACAGATTTGGACAAGGGTGACAGCGGAGTCTATTTTCTCCACCTGGAAGCTTGGAATGGAGGGCAGGGAAACTCAAGACTGGTTTTGCCTGCTTCCTGGAAACGGTAAAGCAAGCAGGAGGCCCCACCGTCAGGGAGAGGGGTAGAGAGAGACTGTGTGACAAAGAGTCTGCAGAGAGAGAGCGACTGAAACCTCTGCTCATAGATAAGGAATATGTGTGAATGCATGGGTGGGAGTGTTTATGTGCCTGCCTGTGCCTGTGTGTGTGTATGTGTGTGTATGTGTG
>JBBMOE010000076.1:43147-105808 GCA_037975065.1 Chaetodon trifasciatus
AGAGAGAGAGAGAGAGAGAGAGAGAGAGAGAGAGAGAGAGAGAGAGAGTAAATGACAGAATGGTATAGAGCACGTGCTCCAGCCAGGGGATTTGCTGATGCCAACAAAGATCTGTTTACAGTGAGTGCCCCCGATGACCCCCCAGAGGATGCAGGACTCGCTGCCAACACACACCCAACACAGACGCACACATCACCCAGGCCACATATCTCAGCAGACATAGATACAGGGGGTCTAAGGGCACCTGTTAGAAACATCCGGAAGGCTAGATTCCAGACAACCTATCGTAGCACTAAAAACCCAAGCTGGAGGCAGGTGTTAGCGGACGCGTGATAAGGGAGAAGGCGCGAGAAATGCTCCTCAAACCTAGCAGATGATGGAGCCCCGCAACTCGACCATTTGCGGCTGAACGGCACTGTGAAACCTCACATGGGGAGATAAAACGAGCAAATCAAACACGCGCAGCAACGGAGGCCAAGAAGGAGTGTGAGTGTGGGAGTTTAAAGGTTTGTTCCAAGGCCCGAAGGTAGAGAGGCTGGAAGAAGAGGAGAGAGGAGTGAAGGGTCGACGAACAAGGACAGAGGGAGAAGGAATCAAAGGGCAAAGCAGGCATGAATCAGATAGGGCACTTAAAAAAAAACTCAGTGCCAAAACAAAAAAAGTATCTTCGACAAAGGCTGCGGTGCTAAAGGCGAAGCTTGACATTCTGTGAGTTAGATGAGAAGATTTATACCACTCAACGTATGCTCAATAGCAAGCCACAGCCAACAGCTGATTAGCTTAGCCTAGCATAAGGCCTGCAAACATGGGGGAAATGTCCATCTGTGTTCCAGCACCTCTGGCTGCAGTCGCTTGATATTTAATGTACGAGCAGGTGTGTGGTATCAACCCTCTCGCCTAGCTCTTTGGCAAAAAAGTGAACATGTCCCAGAATGTTCACCTATTCCTTTAAATCCTCACCCTCCTCCTCATCTTCCTCTCTGTCCTCCACAGATCAGCCCTGCTGCTCTTTTCACATTTGCACATGATAGCCAGCTTTTAAGCCTGCCTGTTACATTTCAGCGGCAGGCCCCCCCCTTGACACAAATGGACGTGCACGCCTGCTGACTCACCAACCTGTCTGTCTGTCACAGTGATTAAGTGTGATCAATGCTGCACGGCAACCGTGGCTGTGTTAATGTGCAATAATATCGCCTGTACAAAAAGGAGCCGGCTGAGATGAATAAGGTGGCTGAGAGAAAGAGAAAGTCATGCGTAGACTTAACTTAGGCTCTAAATTACAGGGCGTCGCTTTGACGCCACGTGATGAACACGGTCAGGGTCCAAGGTGTTTCTGCGTGGTGCACAGGCACACCGAACTATGCTCGACATGCACACCGTATGCAGAAATGTAGTAAATAAAGGAGGATTTAAGCATTCCCCGAAAGGTGGGTATGGAAGTATACTGTAATGAGCTCTGTAAATATGTGAGCATATGGGAACAGAGGACGTGTCTGTGAGTGTGACCACAGGGACAGAGATGGAGAAAGAGAGAAAGTGGGACAGACAGCAGCGATACAAGCTCTTAACTCCCTCCTCTCCTCTCCTCTCCTGCTCCATCCTCCTCCTCCTCCTCCTCCTCCCTTCTGCCACTGAGGGGAAGCGAAGGAGGTCACCCACTCCTACAAGCACTCAATCAACCTGCCGGCGACCTTGCTCGTCCTGGATACGGTGCCCGCTCCCTCTGTTTGACTGCCTGCTCTGCTGCCATCCTGCTGCCATCTCACTGCAGCCGGTGCCAGGTTACACCGCCACGAGCACAGAGGTGCCGTTCCACCAGATGCCCATTTTTTCTGCCCGCGCTGTGCCAAAACGCGATGGCAGACAGCTATGTTTTACGTCAGTGGATTGCATTAGGAGGAGTCTTTGACAGGGATCATGACAAGACATGCCCAGGTTAATTGGTGTGTGGGGGATCTTTCCCCCTCTTTAAATGCAATGATGATGCTCTACTAGAAAGTGATTTATTCATCACCAAGGAACGGTTTTGGTAAACTGGACGCTTGCCAAAGCGAAGGGGAGTGAATGAGGCAGAGTCATTCCTTCACAGTGTTGTGAATAAATTAAAAAAAACATGTATATTAAACATCATTCAGGAAATCCCGTAAATGACACATTCAGTTAGCGACAAACAGGCGGAACTGATGCAACAACTCAACAATAATCTGCTGTGACCCGTCAGGAGATTACACTGCAGAAACATTAGTCCTGCAGCTGTTTTCATGATTGATTATCATGCTAATTATTTTCCTGATTGACTGATTAATGGTTTGGTACATAAAGGGCTGTAAATAACAATTACTTTCACTATCGGTTAATCCGTAGATCATTTCCCAGTTAATCATTTGGTCTATAACACGTCTGAAAACAACACCCGGCATAATTTCTTAAAATTATTTTTTTTTTTGTCCGACAAACATATTCAGTTTACAATGATGTAAAACAGACAGAAGCAGAAATAGAGTGTTTTTTTTTTTTATTCTATCTATTGTATTAAAATGGGTGCAGATTCATTTTCTCTTCGACAACTAATCGATTTATTATTTCAGCTCTACTCTGAAATACAGTTTCACATATTCAAATAATCAAATTTCTGAGTTTGTTTAAGCTAACTAGCCCACAAGTCTTCAGCTAATTCTCATAAAAGGCCTAATTGCTTTGGTCCTCATCAAATTCATCATGCTGGTATACTCCTGTGCATGTCATCCTGAATGAAGTGACTCCTAAAAAGACTCAAATTTAACTAAACAAACATGTGGTTTGCCAACAGCCACTGATCTGTATCCACACGAATGACACGACGGCTTTACTTCAGGAGAAAGTATCGCCTCCAAATCCTGGCAGCATCCCAACACAGCAGGTGGCCAAAAACACATTGCAATGTATGACTCTGCATGGCGAAGGGAAAGGTGCAGCTTCTCATCTCCAAACATTTTACATGCCACCATTTTGAGCCATGACTTACGAGGGAGATGAAGGGAAGGGAAGGTTCACTGCGCGCTGTAATACTACAAAGTCAGACTTGTATAAGCATAATTAGCCGATACTGTAATAAAAGAGGAAACAGCTGAACTCCACCACCGGCTACTGCTAGAGTGCAAATTAACACACGGCAGATATCTCTATCAGCTGTGACAGTGAGGTCACATTCCTTTGTTATGTGCTGTCTGATGGGCCTTCCCCTACGGAAAGCTGGTTATAACTGTGGATGCAGCTGCAAAGATGGCTCCACTGACCACAGCTACAAAAGGCATGGAAAGACAACAACGTGAGGGGGAGGATGGAGCGCAGAAGAAGGGTTACATTTTTCTGAATGGATGGCAGAACAGCTGGAGAACCTTGGACTTCATCAGGTATTAGCCTGTTCGGTTTGTAGATATTGTGTGTGTGTGTGTGTGTGTGTGTGTGTGTGTGTGTGTGTGTGTGTGCGTGCATGCGTGTGCGAGGAAAAGGGAGAGGCAGACAGAGACAGGAAAGAGAATATAATTCATCTTTAAAAGGGCAGATTCCTGGGTGATGTATGGCGTGCAGTGTGTGTGTGTGAATGTGTGTGTGTGTGTGTGTGTGTGTGTGTGTGTGTTTGTGTATTGTAGAAAATGGTGTGGGAGGTGTAAGCTAGCTAGCTACAACTCCTCTTATCGCTCCTCAGAGCAATGTGGAGAATGAGGATTCTGGTTTCTGCCCTGCTCATCAAAGACACACAGAGAGGCTGATACAAAAATCCCCCCCCCCCGCCTTCTTCCTTCCCAGCTCTTTCACACACACACACACACACACACACACACACACACACACACACGCACAAACATAGAATTACAAGCTCAGCAAATAGCATGCAGGCTAATGCTATGAGCAATGACTCTACACTGAATAAAAGGCAGAGAGAGTTTAGCTAAATATGTTAAGTTTTTTTTTCGTGAAGAGCTTTCTTTCATGCTCATTGTGGTTCTAAATACTCATTTTAAATGGTATCAGAGCAGGGCGACACACAGCAGACCCAGGATGCTTAATGAGATTAACTACAGACAAAATTATGCATTATACAAATGAATTGCAAATTTGTAACTCTGACTACAGCTCTTTACACTAGATG
The DNA here is from genome assembly GCA_037975065.1 of Chaetodon trifasciatus. Lineage (NCBI taxonomy): Eukaryota > Metazoa > Chordata > Actinopteri > Chaetodontiformes > Chaetodontidae > Chaetodon > Chaetodon trifasciatus. The sequence goes on from JBBMOE010000076.1 coordinate 47,280, forward strand.
GCCTCATCTGTAATTCAGATGCAGGTCTCATCACACTGACGGTGCACACAGACATTATATGACATGCCTGTGTGGGTGTGCATGTGTGCGGGTAGGTGTGAGGGAGATAGTGTGTACGTGCGTTTGAGCATATAAAGTCCCAACAGAGTCGCAGCTCTGCTCCTCAGACTAAAAGTGCATCTGCGTGTTAATTCAATAAAGAACCAGCGTTAGGCCTTTAATAAGAGCAATGTCTCCTCTTTCTGTCTCTCCATCTCTCATATCTCTACTTTCCCACCTATCCATCTGCTCCCCTCATCGTCTCCCTCTGCTCCTCTTAATGAACGTCTATCTCCATGCGTTCATCCCTTCCCTGCCTCTCACTCTTTTCTCTCCACACCCTGTCTTACTGTATGTACTCCCTCCCTCTTCCTCTCCTCCTTCTCTTTCTCCATTTATCTCTCCTTTCATCTGTCACAGCCTCCCCCTCCCGCTTTTCCTCTCACCCTCCCTCCCCGCCTCCTTTCTTGTATGTGAGTGGTGGGTCTGCGGGGTCCTTGTTATCCGGCACCTATCCAGACATCCCTCAGCTGGGAAGCTAGACAAGCCAGACAGGCAACCGGGCAGACAGAATGACAAACCAGAGAGGAGGAGAGACTGACAGCCCGGCAGCTACTGCAGCTAGACTGACAGGCAGGAGGAAATCCAAGAAAAAAAGAAAAAAGTAACTGGATGGGAGACGTCCACAGAGGCAGCACTGAGACATCCAGGCGAGTAGTCTAACAGGAAGACAGAGAGGCTGTCAGTTAGAGACTACCAAACAGGTAGGAAGACAGATACAGGCAGGCAAGTAGGAGGCAGACAGGTAGGCAGAGCAGCCAGACATGCAGGTCGTCAAGGGCCAGTACGTAGCAGCCAGCCGAGCTACGAGCCCAGCATCCCAACGGGCCAGAGGGTCAGTAGCTGCATGGCTAATAAACACTGCCTCTGTCTGGGCCTGGCATGGTACTGCAGGCATTAAATGATGCCTGCATGGAGACAAGTAACCCTTTAATTGCTGTGCGTTCAGCCCAACACACGAAAAAGGAGACATGATGTCCACTTGAAGCCTGAAGTAAGGCTTCAGGTGAGGACACTGGAGGAATGCAGTACAGAATAGGAAACGTGAAGGTCAGTTTGGGCCTTGGGCGTTAAATCAGCGTAGAACATTAAAAAATGTTAAGAGGAAATTTGGGATTTAAATAAAATTAAAATAACTTCAGCTCTCCAACAGAAAATGAAATGAATTGTGATTGAGGTATTTCTTTCTTTTTTTTTTTTTTTTAACAAAATTGCCCAAAAGTGACTGCTGAAGCTGCTCCAGCCTCTTAAATGTGATTAACAGCTCTTTTTTAGTCTACTTTGATAGCTAAATGGATACATTTGGGTTTTGGACCGTTGGTCTAACAAAACAAGCTGTCTGAATATGTCAAGTTTGGCATAAAGGAATTACGATGGACATTTTTCATTATGACCTGACACAGGCAACAAGAACATCACTTCCAAATTTATAATCAACATAATAGTTAGTTGCAGCCCCACCGGATCCACTGAGCAGAAGTAATCAAGAATAATCTTTCAATCTCATAAAATGTCACTAAGAACAAACTGAAGGGACTACGAAGTGTCCACAGTCCCAGTAGCTTCCAAAAAGAAGACCTCAAAGAGGAACTGTACCCAATTTAAAATGAAATTATTATTCAAGCCATGACAAGAACAAGAACAAGTCTAAACGAGAGCAAAAATAATTTCAGGCTGTACCAAGCCTATTAAATCTGTAAATTGAGACTAACTATCCGCAAGGATTTTTAAATAATCTCAAGCATAAAATGCAGCCGTAACCCTGGAGAATGATCCTGGAACTGTCACACTGTCTCTTTTTCTTTTAATGTGTGTTTGTCTGTGTTAACGTCATGTTAGACACTCAAAGATGGCACAATCCTTCCTGTCTCGCCTGGTAATCCTGGAGACAGTCGTGAGTGTCCACATACTGGACTATCACAGAGCACAGGAGGAATTTCTGTTAGAACAGATGTATTTCCTAAACTGTACCCTAATAAAAGCCATCATGTTACAACAAAAATGTCCTTGAACAGTATTACAGTGACACTCAGGAAGTGAATTTACCAGACACAGGCTTGTAGCGCTGGTGCACTGCTCCAGTTTCACCATATGGTGAAAATTCTGCTCCAGGCAAACGCCCTCTGATTCCAATCACTCTGACTCAGCGAAATCTGTTGCCTTTCCTCTGTTCACCAGATGTGGTAACGGTCTCTTTCAGAGCAATCCATCCAAAAACACGAAATATGCTAAAACTTAATTACAGTCCCCCAAGTTCTAAAAAATAAACACCAATAAAGTGACTCAGGGTGAAGGCCCAGAAATGGTTCAGTGTGCAACAAGCTAACCGAGCTGGAAGAGCCGTCAGGAGCATTGCAGCACTTGTTGTTTCATCACAAAGTTTAGAAACAGCGTGCTTGGTCATCAGGCGACTGTAACCTTTACAGTCACTGCTGCCAGCTATTTCCACAGGCCATGTACATTTCTTTTAGCCGACGGTCTGTCACCCACATCTCTACACCCTGGCTGTCTTCCTACTAGGTCAAGCCACAATGACAGGAAAGCGTGGACCTTCTTCTTTGAGAAGGATACAACCAGCTTTACAGAACCTCAGAGAAATCAATGTGTTCACATCCTCACAGCCCAAAACAAGCTATTAAAATACTATCCACCATTTCCAGAAAGTTGAGAGAATTTAAAGTGCCAAGGAGTCATTAAATTTAATGCTGCCAAATTTCTGTGAAAAAAAAAAAATTCCCAAATTAAATAACACTGGCATGGACAGAGCCTGACTGAGGCACATTTTCCTAAAGGGCCTTGTAGTTTCCATCTTTTACTAATTTTCAATAGTGGACTGAAGATAATTGCTGTAATTTACCAGAATCCCTGCTCCCAAAAACAGTCAATTTATTTATGTTTTTGTACTGGTGGGCTCTGGCTGTGCTTAGCTCACCACAGGCATTTTCCTGTACTTGCCAACTCACCGTTCGAAGATCAATCAAGAGAAGGCACAGAAAATGACTGGACATACTGAGGAGAGACGAAAAAGCCATGACTGGAGGTGAGTCAGAGGAGAAAAAGCAAGCGAGCTGCCTGTCTGAACCGGGTGTGCAATTTATCATGCAGTGCAGGGGGTCGTTTGAAGGAGACGGAGAGGGGATGGAATCCTATTGATGCACCTCATATCGCTGTTTGTATGGAAAAATCTGAAGGGACAGAGGAAATTCTGATGCAAATTGTTGTAAAATACGATCCGTTTAGTTTCTTGGTTTAGAGGTTGGAGTAGTATTGTGCTCTTCAAATTTATCTTATATTCATGTAGTGCAGTAATGCTTTGTCACACAATTCTTTTCCTCCAAATATGTGCTCATTTTCTTGAGGGGCTTATTTGTGGCCATCCGCCTTAAATAGAATATTTGTTCCCATGCATGTTAAACCTAAGGAGATAACTTATCCCCCAACTGTTCAGTTATAGCATTTACCAGCATTTACCAATATTTTATATGAATGTTAACATTTTAGAAATAAAACAGCTGGGTACTGCAGTTTTTTAGCGAATGCCACTCAAACAGGACAAAACAGCACATTTGTTGGGGACTACTTTAAATAGTGGCTTCCACAACGGGAAGAATTAGCCATTTACTGTTTAAATCACTTTGATTTTTGTGTGATTGTATCCACGACCGCAATCTGTTTGCTTTGGTTAGCTGCAGGGGGTTAAGCTGACCACACTCTTCCTTCCTGTCTCCTCACGGGTCTCTTCCTGTGCCAGACTAACAAACCATTAAGTTACCAGATCAATCAAGACACTGAATGCTAACTCACTGGTCACACTGGGAACAGATGAAACAACCGGTGGTGATTCACATCTGAGAAATGTGGCGCTAAAGGCCTGCAGCTGATTTCCCAAAGCCATCTCACCACTGGGAAATGTAGCTTGTATGATAATCAAAGTCTATCTAGCTATCAATACAACATGGTTGGGTCAGTGCACTACCAATGAGTTGAAGGTGACCCCTACCACGACTTATGTGTGGACGCTGGAGGACAAGTAGGGCTGGTCACAGTCCAGACGTCCAGCATGTCTGCTTACTTGTCCAAACAGGATGTGGAGAAAGAGTCCACTGAGACGCATATAGGAGCATTAATCACTCACCAAGATTACAAAATGTATGAGACATGCTATTTCTTAACAATGTAACTCTGATACCACCCCCATGAAATTATAATGCAAGACTTTCACAGCTACTGCAGCACCGAAGGGGAAATCCAAAGCAAACACAATGAAAATGATGCCAGTTTAGTCAATAACTGTGAATGTGAAGCAGCCGCTCGCACAGCTAAAAATGAGCATAGTCCAGTATGTGAGCTGCTCCAGAGACAGTGAAGAACAGATTTTGGGATCAGATTAAAAAGGTTGAGTTGAACTTTAAATGAGAAAATGGGCACGTTTTTATTGACTAGCATCTACTGCTAGACAATGTAGGACACACGGAAGTAAAAACAGTGGCTGTGGAGCACTTCCTGACAAAGAAACAACTACAGGACCTCATGATGACACAAATTTGAATCAGGGATTTCTGGTTTCCAGATTGTGGAGGGTTTTATTCCTGCCCACAAATATTTAGGAAACTGTCTAAGATCAGACAAATAACAAATGTGAATTCAGCTCTGGAGTGGATTTTCACTTTAGGCCGAGCCAAGTTCGCAAAGTGTGATCATCAGTAGAGTAAATGAACAATGACATTCAGTGTAGGTCAGCTTCCTGGACACTAATGTTTCAAACAGATAAAGACAAACACAGATTCAAATTAACATTCAGGGCAGCCGGGGTTGCTCACCTGGTTGGGCGCATATCATATATCAAGGTCTGAGTCCTTACTGCAGTGGCCCGGGCTCCAGTCCAGCCCGAGGCACTCTGTTGCATGTCAGCTCCTCTATCCCTCTCTCTCCAGCTGTCAATCACACAAATAAAGCAGAAATGCCAAAAAAACCCATCATCCATCCATTTTCTAAAGCACTTCTCCTGTTCAGGGGTGGACAGGCTGAAGGCGATGCCTGCACGCACTAATCGAGAGGCATAAGGCCTGCGTGTATGTACAGACAAAGACATGCCCTCACATTAACACAGGTTATTAGAGCTCACGGGGGGACGTGCAAACTTATTTATGACACTCCACTCTCAAGTGTCTGACACGCCAGTGAACAGTTCAGTGGGACTCATACACACGGAGCTCAGTGATCATTCAATCCCCATCTTAAGCGTCGGCGAACACCAGAAAAGAACGACGACATCATCATCTTTCTCTACCATCACCGCTCCTCCAGTCACATTTGCCCTCGACATGAACAGCGAAATTCACAAAGAAGGCCTGTGAACATCAAAAGCCCCTTCATCTCTTTGATAGTGACGGATCTGATGTTGCATGCTTTTGCTTGAAAAAAGAAAACAAACCCAGAGCCATACTTAAAATTCCACTACAATGTCTCACTGGAGCACATGGAGCTGTGGATTTCACCAGAGATTACGACCTCAATCTATTATTGACATGGTGTCTGTGGACATGAATGATTTAGTATTATTAGATACTAGATGACATTAATCAGCTTAGTAATGGTTGCCTCCATCTTTAGTTGCATTCTGAATGAAACTCCAAGGAGAAATGGGGTTTGAACAGTATGCAGTATGCCTCCCAAGTCCTTGGGAATGAACCCACTGAACTCCCAAAGGTGTGTGGAATAATTCAGAGAAAAACAAAATCTGACACCCACTCTCCCATCTAGTGGCCAAAAGCTGTCACTGATTCTAAGATTCGACCTAAAATGAAACTTTGATTGAGAGCAGGCAACATGAGTGAATCTGTTGGTTCGTGTGGTAAAATGGGAGCGAGGGATCCAGACAGTGGAGCACCTGCTCATCCTGCACAGCCCAGGTGCACAGGTGCAGCTCATTGTGACAGGCGGTGTGGTGATAAACAGGCACGGCTTGATCACAACGTACAAGAAAATTTGATTTATTGTGGATGTGAAAATGAAAATGATCGTCTGAAATGGCAGATAACTGATAAACTGCTGCTGTTACATAATCAAACCGTACGTCCTCGATGAGGCTGGCTGTCCAAATTTCAAACAGATGCCTCACGTACTTATTGTGAACGTGCGCAAATTCGAAGCAATAAAATTGATCTTATAGCTCTAAAGAACAACTTATCATCACAACAGTGTTCATATTTCAGATAAACTTAGATAAAAAACTATTACTCCAGTTGTTGGAAGACGAGCAACATTATGAATACATGAAATGGAAGAACAGCAAACGCATGACCATCTCCAGTAACAACTGCAACGGTGCAACAGCAACGAATGGGAGTTTGCTAAAAATCATTCCTTAAGACCATATAAGCCTAACAAATGAACATGTTGCAAAAACAACATATATAAAATCTTAATATAAAATTAGAAAATAAAACCCACATTAAAAAAAACTACCATTGCAACGCAGACTCCACCCTACAATATTTAACCTCGGACTGCATTAACCTGAGTGATTTTGGAGCTTTACAGACGCTAAACTAGGCTAAGTTTTCAACTGAATTTCATCCTCTAATGCTGAACCAAACAAATAATCTAAGCAAATCCCAAATAGGTCACACAACCAGAAAATCTTCATTTTTATCAGTGCTCTAACAGCACACATCTGGCTTACTCGTCAGCGTCTGCAAACTGGTCTGGCTCAGTGGGCGTGTTGTAGCAGGACCATCGTACAGGACGTGGGTGGTGCATAGCTGGGCTGTAATTGGCTGTCATCGGTGGGTCAACTGTGTCGATTTGTGCAAGTGTCAAATCCCGCAAAGCGAAATCAAGCACATCCTCTGGACCTGGAGGAGGCACAGGATGAAACACTTGTGCTTGGCCTGAATCCGAAAAACAGCTTTGAAATCCAACTTCAGCCTGAGCAGAAGCAGCTTGTTGTTCTTAAATCTAACTTTTTGTCCAGGTGCAACAATTCTGGAAAACAATGAGCACTAAGGTACGACTGCAAATGAATGGATCCCTTAACAACAGCATTTTCTGTCAGTGAAACATTTCAATGTTTGTTCTTTACCATAGGCCATGACCCCAAAACACATCGTTTCCCAGTCAGTCATTGTGACATCTTGGATCTCATTTTCCCAGTCCTCCTCCTCCATCTGTGCTGGCCTTGGTGGGGGTCTATAAAAGATTGATATTGGAGGTCTCAGACTAACTTAAGCATTCCACAATTAGGCAAATTTCATCTTTGCAGAGACTCGGAGGGAAATTAGCCAAATGTTTACATGCATTATTTTCTCTGACATCGAGGTTGTTTCTTCTTCAATATAAGCTCATTAAATATTTAGTCAGCGAGCAGTGGGAGCAATTACAGGAGCAGTTCTACGTTTTGGGAAATGCATTTATTTGCTTTGTGAGTTAGATGAAAATACTGATGGCACACTCATATTTGTTCATTATGTAAGGTTACAGCTAGCAGATTATTTTAGCTTGGCATAAAGAGCGAGCCTGCCTGCGTCCAAAGAGACTACCAGTGCCTCCAAAGCTCACTACTGAACACCTTGTACCTGGTTTGTTTAATCTATACAATAAGCAAAGCATATAAACAACATTTTGTGGTTTTGCAGAGGGTTAGAACTAGTGGGGCTGTTTCTTGGCTGAGCTGTTCCCTCTGTTTCCAGTCTCTGTGCTATGCTAAGCTAAGCCTTATGTTTAACAAACATATATGAGAGTGGTATCAATCTTCTTAACTATCTCTCAGCAAGAAAGGTTTTAACTTTGAACTGCACAACTCTTAAGACAGCAGGTAGTGAAACATGAAAATTCAGGCATCTAATATTCTTCCCTGTCAGTTGAAATTGCTCATCTTGACAGGCCCAGCTAAAACACAGTGGGGCAGTGTTTTCAGTCTCCTGTCTGACATAACAGACACATTTCCATTTTGACCAGTGTAACTGTCTCCAGCAGCCGTCACACAGCTCACACTCAACTATACATGAATGTACATTTTGGACTGAATGAGTGTGTACGGTAGATGACGCACCTCTTCTTACGTCCATATTTCTTGTATCTCCATTTCTTCTTTGCTGCTGCTAGATGGCTGGGTTCTGGTGCCATTTGGCCAGAGTTACAAGGCGAAGCAACAGTGTCTAGACTGGTGGCCCCATTCACTGAAATACCACCAGGAACGGCTGCACTGCTGACCCTGCCAGCTGCCAAGGCATCAGTGACAGCTGAAATTGGGCTTTCTTGTTTCCTGTGAGTCCTTGGCAGTGGTGCTTTCCTGCTCTTGCCCTTGGACCTATGGTTAATATAACCATTAACCATGCATTGTGGATTGGCACCATTCAGCGTGCCAGCTGGTGTGCTCTCACTGGTTCTAGTGGCAGCTGCTTGGCAGCCATTGTGAACAATGGCTCCATTAACCAAACCTGTGCCTAGGACCTGAGCGGTGGCTTTCCAGCTGTTGCAACACGTTCCTCTTCCCCTACACTCAAGGTTCATATCATTCTGAGGCATCACGTCACCTGCAATGTATAGTTGGAGGGTTAGATATAAGTGATGTGAGCATGAAATCAAACAAAATTTAAAAAGAATCAAAAATCATTTTTTTTCACAGTGGGCATGATGTTTCAATGGTAGCAAAAAGATCAATTTAAGAGATGTAAAAAGTTGATATATCAGAACTTATTGTAGACGCTCGAGAATAACTATATTTGGTATCTTCTGGATACATTCTGATAAACTTTGGTACACTCATCATGGTCCTGGAAGGATAGATTCTAATGACTTTGGTGATCTCCACACCTCAACCCCTTCATACTTTGTTTGTCCTAGTCAAAAACAGTGAAATAATAACACCAAAACAATAAAACCAGTACATGTAACTTGCACCTTGAATATCTTAAAATCTGTTGCAAAAAGAAATAGGTTGAAATATAATTTGTACTTCTTTACATGTACTTGACATATAATCTAATTTAGCATATACTTTAAGTAACCCAATTATGTTTTCCATGCACTTTCAAAACTACTGTCAACAGAGCAACAAAGTGTTAGGAGTTGTTTTGGGCTTCCAGGGTCACAGAAGTAAAAATCATCCTCATTTTCTGCATAGACTTGAATGACATGAATGTTTGATGACTTGCAGTCGGAGTACTCCCAAAGCTTGGCTGGACATGAAACTAAGATGAGCACTAGAAAATAGGTGGTTCTTTGCTTTAAAATAAAGTTTACTTCAACTCTAAAGACGCATTTCAATAAGAAAAGTCTTTAACTGTGTTGTGTGGCCATGAATCTAGGAGTCTAAAGTCAGTGTTAGCTTTATAAAGCAACTATGATTCAGTCACAGTCACGTCTGCTTGGCTTCTTCGCCATAGCAACAGTGGCTAAGGCTCATGGGTATTGTAGTATTTAAGCCATTCGACACCAAACTAAAAGTCAAAAAGCATGATTTCTCAGAACTAAACAAAATAGATACAATCAAAATCGATGAGCATAACATAAGCCAGTTGTCTCATTAACGAATCCAATAGATTTTCGTGTGTTTATACTAAGAAACATGGACGATGTCGTTGAGAGAAAACGTCCAAATGGCAAATACAGAGGCAAGTCTCCTTCCATTGCACTTAACTGTGTCCAAAATAGATTTCGTAAGAGTGTCATCTATTTATTAAATCACGTTTATTGCACAAGTATTTCTTTACTGTGAAATAGCTGCTCTGTGTTGATTAACTGTCTCAATAGTGAAGCTGACCCTGGTGTGACTACTATATTGAAGTTAAACTCCTTTACTTTGTGGACATTTTCTAAAAGCTTTCCGTTGCTCGAAACATATAACGTAACGTGACAGGGAACCATGTTCGCTTTAAGAGCAAACACAACCTTAACTTTAAAATGTTCTCGCGGCATAAATTTACTGTTTTAACAGCCATACTCTCAGTGGTACAAAACTTCTCAACCCCAATGCACGACGGCTTCACAGCTAGCAGCTAACTTAGCTAACTTCTCTTATTAAGCTAGCCTTGTGATTGACAGCTACCGTCTTGTCGCCTCGTGACAGTTAACGTGCTTATCATGGGGAAAAGCAACAGTCCAGACAACAACATTAATCACACAGCTAACGGCAATTGCCAATAAATCTCTTAACTTGAGGCTACATCCTTGTTACCTTCAGTTTTACACTACTTCTTAACTTACCTGTTCTGTGGCCTGACACACTCGCCGCACAGGTTGTGGGAATAGGATGTGTGACGCCGACAGGAGGCGCAACAGAGAAACTGTCATATTCTTAGTTAAATTTTTAAAAGCAGTTTAAAGAGCGTCATATGAACAACCTGACGAAAACTTATAGTAGGTTTAGATAATCAAACTCTAACCCCATGTACGCTTGAGAGGTGATTCTGATTTTAGATTCAGATAAGTTAATGATCCAACAGTGACCCCTGGCTGCAAAAAAAGGAACTTCTCAAACAGCTCCTGCAGCATGGATGAACCTCTTCTCTGCTGTCCATCCGCTCTCACAAACGCTCTTTTTACGGCTACAAATACAGTTTATGTTTGTCTTTAGTGTTGGTAGCTGGCTGTCACACTGACTCACAGGAATAAGCCACCATGGATCCACATTACTGCATCCCCTGTGAAGAAGCATGCAAGCTGCAAATTTTTCAGAGCCAGTCGGTTTTTTTTTAATTTATTATTATTATTTTTTTTTTTATATAAATTAGAATAAACAGGAATAAATAGTTTTCAATACTAAACATGAATCTTAGACTGGACACAATTATCTTGTATAATTATAAAATAGACCCTTGTACAGCAATGGATTGAATGTAAGAAAATGCACATTAAGGAAGTATTTCATTTCATTTCATTTGGGGTACTCTTGGTTTAAGCAAAGCCTCTGTTTGAAATCTTCATGCTACCACAGACACTGGTATTTCAGACAATGGTTTGCTTCAAACTTTGTGGCAACAGTTTGGAGACGGCCCCTTCCTGTTTCAGCACGAGATTGCCCCTCGTGCACAAAGCAAGGTCCACAACGAAATAGCTTCTGTGGACACACAGGCCAGTACAGAGCTTGACCTCAACCCAATCCAACACCAATCTGGACCGAGCGGGAGAAAATTTCCCTGCAGTCAGCCAATCTTTTGGAAGGCCCTCTGAGTCGAGTGTAGGCAGCATTTTAATATTTGTGATGCTTGTAATGAGACTATCAATAACCACGTATGGGTGTAATACTGAGCTGTGCACATACTCTGTTCTGTTGTCCACATACTTTTGGTCAAATACTATAGATACCAACAAAGATCTATCCCTCAATGAGCATGTCTTTCAGCTCCAGTCATTGTCTCTGCAGATATATGCCACCAGCTTTTAAGTAAGACAAAGGATTAGACACACTTAAATTGTGATTGTAAATTCTGAAATCAGTAATGTAACTGTAATGTACATACTGTTCTATTCACAGAGCAGTATGCACTGTACTGTACTATAGGCACAGAATAAGTGCTTTCAGGTTTTAGAAATTTTAGTCTGTAAATGGAAACAAGGAGAAATAAATGTAGTCCAAAATGAAATTTCATTAGACAGAATCACTGCCAAAGCCATTTTTATTGCTATTTATAGTGACTATATCACATCAGATAGCCCTATTAAGTCAAAATTTAAGAGCTACAAGAAATGAGTTTGTGACAAATTTTACAGCTTAATGTGCCACTTAATTTTTTTTAAGACCTAGAACACTCTAGAGCAGCTATAGAGTGAAAAGATTTGTGAAGCAAAACAAGACACAAATCAGCAGGTATTGGTAAATAAGTTAATATTGCTCATAATGCTCAACATTTAGTTTAAGTTAGGAAGACAGTTTGCAACCATATAAAAAGCCAGTTTAAAGGAAACTGAATAGCAATGGAGTCACCGTGACTAACAGAAAAATTGAGAAATGCAACACAATATCCCCCACTGCATTAAAAAAATCATTACCTTAACAAAATATTCTTAAAATGCTAACCTGGCCTGTGTACCATACAAAGCATTGTGCTATATTGCTTTTCTAACAGGACACCTAAGCAATCACAAGGTCTTTCTTGATAAAACTGTATAAAATAGTTATCATAGTATCAATCTGAAAAAGAGTGGTGAGTGGCACATGAATACAAATTATCACTATATAATTACAACATTTACAAGTCAAAAAAATATGTCAGACATAGACATAGAATGTAGCTTCAAAAAACTATGTAAATCTATCGCAACATCATCTTGAAAAATGTCCTCAAAAGGCACAGACAGAAGAAAAGGTGAACCATGCAAAAGGAAACAAAACTTTTTTTTTTCTCTGTGCAAGGAAGCAAAACTCAAGTTTAGAATAATTACATAATACAGCAGATTGTAATTGTTTCCCCTCTCCAAACAATGCCCTCTTCATTACAGTACTGAATACTGTACATGTGCATTACAACCAATCTTAACCAATTTTAAGTCAAACAGCCTTTTTGGCCACACAGAAAGTGAAATATCCAGTTGTACATTCAGCATATTTACAGTATTAGAGAGCTTCAGAGAGCTATAAGGGAATTAAAAACAATCCGCAACCTGTAGGCTTCAATGAGATTGCTAATCCAGTCGTTTTTACCAAAAAGTGAGCCTCCTGTGTGTGCTCACAGACAGTATCTGGGATGACTTCGCTGAGCATAGAGGGATTATTCAGGAAACCACGTTACAATGGCGACCAGTCACGTCAATGCAAATCCACCACACGTCCTGTACATTCATATCCTTACATTTCTGTGCAACATCATTGGATCTACTGCGAGCAACAATGTACCTTTTTTCAAGCTGCTAGCAAATAGCAGCCATGGAAGTTACAGTTTGAAGACACTCCTTGGTTGCAGCTTCTGCTCCATAAAGTGACACTCGACTACTCACTACTCACCACCTAAGGGCCACTTCTCAGTGAAAAAGATTCACTATTGGACTGATTGATACTGCGAGCACTGTTGCAAGGTTGCTGAACATGAGACATGTTCTGAAGAATAAACCAAATTCTTATCCTTCGATTAGCCATCAGCGACTTCACTAAAACCCTCCTTTCCTCGCATACGTGGTCTGTCATCTGACTTCCCACCTCTTTAAGGGAAGGGATGTGTTACTTTCTTTCTGACTGAAACTCTTCAGCTTCCCTTGTGATTATAATGGTTCACATTCTTTTCTTTCTCAGACCACTTGCCACTTTTCTCTCTCTTCTCTTAAAACATGCCTCTCCAAATACATCATCAACATGCATTCTTCAGAGCGCACCTACATGACAGAGGAGAAAGGGTGGGCAGAGTACGGATCAGGCAACACTCGACCAGTCTGCCTTCATGCCTCTGAGAGTCTGGTTTACAGTCTGGTTGCCAACTTGTTTGTCCGTCTCCCGAAAGTTTGCAGTCTACATCATACTAAAGCGTCTACCTGGGGGTAAAACAGCTCATATTACACCAGGATACAGAAGAACCCATGCCAGGTTTGTTTCATTCTTCCAGTCTCTATGCTGAGGTACGTATGTCCGGTGTACTACATCGAGCGACACTGCTGATCCTCAATACACGTTGAGCGCTGCAGGATATTCCTGCAAAAAACTCACCAGTTCAGAGTTGTGTCAGTAGCTACAGTTCACAGCATCGTCAGCGAATAAAAACAGTGCAGGGCAAATCAAGATAAAGAGTCATGGTAGTATGATCTACAGTCAGAAAACTCCCTTTAGTTCAGTGCAGAATGCCATTCTACCGTCTCTGCAAGAGAAGTTCTTTTCCTGCCACAAACAGCAGGGGGCGATGTGTGTCTATTTATACGTTCCAGTTTGTGAGACTGGCTCTGGTTCTCTCTGCTTTCCTGTACAGATTCCTGACCCGGGGCACAGGTTCTGCTCTAAACAACTGGAATGATCCTCACTCTCCTGAGACCGGGGGTGATTCTCATTCCAGTTGAGTCGCTGCTAGTTCTTGATCTCCAGGATGGAGGGGTTGTGGTCCAGGATGGACAGAATGATTTTATCCATGTACTGTCGCAGACGTAAGTTGATCTCTTCCTGCTCCTTCAGGGCTTCCATTAACTGAGGAGAGAGAAGTATCGCAAACACATTTCCATTTCAGTTTAGCAAACAGGGTTAAGGATAATCTCATCAGCTGTAAAGTATTAGAACATTTTACTATGGAACTTTTTGCTACAGCTGAAGCTAGGATACCCTGTACCACTGGCTGCATGCAACTTTTTTATGGCTACACCTGCAATAATCAGGAACATGAATTGTTGCGATTAACAATTATTTTCAGTATCAATTAAATTCCCGATCATCTTGATCAAACAGTTAATTAGTGGATCCATAAAATGTCACATAATAAGAAATGATGCCCCAGGTAATGTCATTAAGTTTTTTGTAAAGAAGATACAAATTTCACAGTTATTAATTTAAGCATGGCTCGTTTCCATAGTATTTGGTCAGTGTCTATGAGTGAGACATAGTCACAGTGATGATCTCCATATTATGCATATTAGATTCAAATCTACAATAATGTAACATCTTCAGCACTGCTCTGCTGTTATATGTCCTAGAATAAAATGTATGTTCAAACTGCTGCATGTGATTGTACCTGGTCTCTGGAGGCGTTATCTATCTCAGCAGCTAGAGACTGGGCCTTGGTCTGTGTGGCAAACAGGGTCTTGGCTTCATACAGACTGAGGCTGAGGATCTGACCGTTCAGCTCATCGTTCTGCTCCCTCAGCTTCTGGTTCTCCTAAAATACACATTCAGGGTGGGAGGTAGAGGAGAGAGAGGTAGGGTGAGACTGTGGTAAGTATGTAGAGCACACTGTGTATCAGGAGGGATGATGCCTTTTTAAAAATGGCCGCTACTCAAGCCTCACTCAAAACACAGACAAAAACACAGCAGTTGGTACCTCATCCAGCAGCAAACACAGCCTCTATTTTGGCAACACCTACAGGACATAGTGTGGGTTATGCGTGTTACAGAACAAACTGCTCCCCTGCCTTGTCTGGTGTGTTATGAAAGCTCCATGATTAAGTTGCCTTTGAGTGCTGACCGGGGTCAGTTTGGTTTTCCCTTGTTCTATCCTGAACCATTAGTGAGGGAATTGAAGCACTGACCCTAATTCAGCTCGGGCAAGTTCACTCTACTCCATTGTGATTAGTGGTTAATCAGGCGGTCAAAGGTCACGGAAGCAATTTTACCATCAGACCAGGACGGAGCCGAGCCCCAGATAACACCAGGTACTGGAATTCAGGGGGAAGAAAGTCCTGGGACACAAATCGCTGGACACACACACACACACATACAGACATTTACAGAGGTGTACAGGCAAGCATAAGACAGTGAGCTTATCCCAGTAGGTGTCACAGGCAGTGTCTCTCAAATTGGAGCTACTGTCTACACAGAGCTACTTCATTTGTCCAACCACGGACAATCAACTTGAACTGTTCTGTATCTGAAACTGCATGAAGTAGCTCAGGATAGGAAGTTGATATATTGAGAGAGAAAGTCAAGAGGTATCTGCAGATTTAAGCTGGCGCAAAACAGTTATTATCATTGCCATTCTTGCTTGCCTGCACTGATTGTGACAAGTTTGGTCTGAGGCTGAACCTTATTATCTTAGTCCCTCATAAGATACACACACTGTGCAAATCAGCAATTTTAAGTGACAGGCTTTGCAGAGGCTTGCACATTTACTTCAAGGCTGGTTGGTTTTAGTAACTTCTCTTTTTTGAATTGCCTTTTCTACTGGCTTAGGGACTTAGGGACCCACAGCGGTCTGGAAACAGTAACACAGTATTTGAATCTCTACCTGTGGAAAGCACAGGCAGAGGTCACTGTATCTAGGCTTGCTGAAACTACTAAAACAAATGTATTCTGCAGCTATTCTCAAACTGTGACAGAGCTCAGTTAAGCTCCACTGGGTTCCTCACTCCATTACCAAGCTATCAGTGCAACATGTCGAGGACAGTGTGCTGCTTTTAAAGGGGATTTTAAAGGAACAAGAGGAGCCAATGTGATTGACTGTGATCAGCCCCTAACCTGACTGTAATGTACGATAATATATTCAGCCAGTGTGCCACAGGTCCACCTAGAATCTGCAGCCATGAAAATAACAAAGGTGTGGCTTGATTTATGAAATAACTCCACTTGTTTTGGCAGTACATAAACCAATTAATTATATCAAATGGAAACTGTTCTACTTCCTGTGAGTGCAAAGTTAAGTGCAGTGACGTCTGCAGGGATAAATAAAAAAAGGAGTATAAATCTATGTAATATATCATCCAGATCCATCTGAATCATTGCGCAGGTACGCCCTCCCATGACCTTCGCAATGGGTTATAACACAAAAAGTGTGTGTGTATTGTGTTGCTGAACTGCAACTATACAGTTTTACAAAAAATAAAAAAAACATGGACAAAATGACAAGGCTCCATTTTGGCGAGATAACTGTTCCAAGAAAAGTGCAGGGTTAGCTGAATGTGTGTTTATTATGACAATTATAAAGTTCACAAATTCCTGAAGGGGTTGACAGAGTCAGAGACTTGGAGTAACGAGCATGATGGTGAAAAATCTATCTGTCAAAAAGGTTTCAATTTAAGACACGCTTTAGAAATCAAGAATACAAAAACAGGTATTTTGTGAATGTTTTGTATAAATGCTGCTGCTTTAAAAAAAATAGAAATCAACCGTCATGATAGCCAGCATTCAATCTGTGAGGGTATAATTATGTAGCTTGCTCTGAGACTTTGAGACTCTGTGCCTCTTCAGTACATCCAAACCAAAGCATCATCTTCTCACGGCACCACAGCCATCCTGGTTCACTGTGATTACCCTCTGATCAAGTCTTATGCTCAGATACTGTTGAAAATCTTTTCCTTATGCATGACGGCCTCCCTGCAGACTCGTAGCTGTGCAAACACCAACAGACTTCCAAAAGGCACCATGTTGCCTATCACTCTCTAAAATCAATGTGAAAGAGTATCTCTGCATCTGAAAACTGCCACTACCGTATTTACTGAACCATACACAACAAAGACATTCAAACTTTCATCAGTACCTGCTTGAGCCTCTTGACCTCATGCTCTAGCTCCACCTCCCTGCTCCTGCTGGTGAAGTCAGCCAGCCCAGAGGAAGAGCTTCGGCTGCGGCTCGGCCTTTCCGTCTCCAGCTTGAAGAGCTGCAAATGCTCCAGCTCTCGACGCAGGTCCTCTATCAGCTACACTCAGAGAGAGCACAGATGAACAACGTTATATAATGCCAATGCAGTTTTTTGTGGGTGTATGAGCCAGCATGATTTCAGTGAGAGAGATGAGAGTGAAAGAGAAGACAGACAGTGAGCAGCAGAGCAAACAACCCACTCTGTGCATGTGTCTGATTGCATAAAATAGTCTCTCCCACCTCCTGCATTTCTTCCTTTTCTTTCTGGAACTGGTGCCTGCTCTGTCTCAGTTTGTCCATCATTTTCCTGTAGAGGTCCATCTCATCCTTCAGGCGCAAACTGGTGTCCTCCAGCTTGTCTGTCATCCTTTGTTTCTCCTGAGGGACGACACACACAATTACAGTCTGTGTGTCAGTCATGTCAAATCAGAAAAACACACATGCACTTACATCTAAGATCAGTGCTCATACATACAATGAAAAATTTGAAAATCCACATAGACATACACTCATATCTACATTGATAGACACAGCTATAGGTACTGTGTGTGTGTGTGTGTGTGTGTGTGTGTGTGTGCGCGCATGCGCATTTTGAACTTTCTCTGACTATCATTTTTGAAAGGGACAGTAGGACTGTGCTGGACATGGAAATTACAAAGACCTTGCATAGTCGAAAGAGAAGTGCTTCGGCTCAGTAACTGATTTAGCACTGCACTCTTATGAAACTGTGACTCACTCAGTTTAAAAAAAAAAATCATAAAAATCGATGAAGCAGAACTGGAGATGTTGTCTTCTTTTATTCCAAACATTCTTCTTTCTTATCAAAACCTCGCACCTACCTTACCCATACTGCATAACCCCTCTATCAGTTTAATCACAGATTCGGACGTGCTGTGCTAGTAATGGCTAATGTAGCCTTGAGCCCCATAGACTCAAACAGAAGTGAGGCATGGAGGTCTCTTAAGCTCACTTCTAAGTCCACACCCCAGATTTTTTCATCTTTAAACTTGAAGTAATCTAGTCTGACTCAAGTGACATCACTTAAGGCAATTAATCAGATTTCACACAGCCTCTCTGGAGCCACAAAAGGCTTTATACAACTTTTTCACATGTGCAGCACTACTCCCTCAAATCTGGAAACAGGCTTTGATGTGTAAAATCTGAGGAGTTACCCTTTAAATGTAAACATATGGTCATAATAAAGACAAACGAGGTAAAAGAAAGCAAATACACAAAGAAACAGAAAAAGTAAATATGGCTTACCTCATCCAGTTTCTCTGTCTGTGATTTGAGCCGGCACATGTTGACAGTAAAGTCACTGTTTTCCTCCTCCAGCTGCTTAACTCTAAAAACACAAAATCCTGCTTATCAGTTTACTTTTACATAGAAGCTGAGTTTGGCTCATAGTCAGCTAAGGCACTGGTTTAAGCATATGCTACAGCTCCAGAGGCAACTGGCTAAGCCCTGGAGGAATTTGAGCTCTGCATAGCACACAGTTTTACATTCTGCACTTTCTCCTAACAGGCAGGCACCTCGACGTCCACATCCAGGGGATTTTGGAGAGCAACGCTGTCTAATAGACCTCTCTACATTAAAAAAGCAAATAAAAATCTATACTTTAATGAAATCATGCAACTGCAAACAAATAAAAAAGAAGCTGTACATTGATCGCTTATGCTTGACTATTTGCGTGTTTCTCACCGATTGGTCAGCAGCTCTATCTGTGTGTTCTTGTCTCTCTCCATCTTGCTGTAGGCCTCTCGGTGTCGTCTAAGCCCCTCCTGCAGATTTTGCTCTGCTCGCGTCTCCTGGTCTTTCAGCTGCTCCTCCAGCTCATGAACCCTGAGATGATGAACCCGTCACACACAATTCATTCGATATAGTATCATAACTGATTTATTTCTCCTAAAATAATGTTTTTGTGTTTCTGAAAGCCATTTCTCTGACTCTACCTGTGTACTAGTTGTGTGTTCTCCTGCTTCAGCTTGGACTTGAGATCACCGTTCATCAGAATCTCACTCTCCAGTTCTGCCACCTTCTTCTCCAGAGAGCTCACCTGACAGAAACGGACACAGTTTTCTAAAAACTGAGTTTACACCATAAACATATCTGAATTTGACAATTACATTGAGGGATGCATGCTCAAAAATGCTGTCCAGCATGAAAATAAATAGAAAGAAATATCCCCCCAAATATCTCAACTAAGAGCAGTTCTCAAGTTTTTAAAGGGTTTAAAGTGATAACCCTCTTCCTTCAATTTGCAAATGTTAAGAGGAATCCTGACAGAGCTCATCCGATGGATTAGCATTCTCAATTTAACATGTGCATCCACCAGGAACTCTGTGATTTTAGAGCATAAAAAATGCTGAAGGTGAGATATATTTAATCATTTATGAGTTTGAAGTAGTCGCACAGAAATAGAAGGGTTAGTATTACTTCCCACAAACATTTGTTCAATGCTTAAAAGAGCATTGAACAAGATCAACATATGGACACACAAACACACTCATACCTTCTCATTGATGTCGATGTCGCAGGAGTCGATGCTGTCTCGGAAAAGGTCCTCTGTGCTGCCGTTACTGCTGCTCAGGTTGCTGTTGTGAAGCAGCTGCCTGCTCAAACACACACAGAGACACACAAACTTAAATAATCGGCCAGGAATAGATGCAGGTGAGGTCGGACCAGCTGGTTACATGCACAGTAAGTGTGTGTGAGAGAGAGTGAAAGGAATTGTGCTCTATCCTTCAGTGATGCAGATGATACAGGACTGGAAGAACAGTGGCAAGCAGAGAAGCTGGTGCACACAGAATTCAAATTAGTACACAAACACACGCACGCGCACACACACACGCCTTGTTTTAGATGCCTCGGACAGACCACCGCGCACACACACACACACACACACACACACACACACACACACACACACACACACACACACACACACACACACACACACACACACACACATTATTAGTGTGACCGTGTCACACAATAAAGTGTGACATTCAGGCTGTGATGTGACAACAACTGTGGCCACTTTTCGCTGATGGAATGACTTGTGAACAAGATCATCCATTACTGAGATTAGCAATATGGAGGAGAGAGGAGAGGAGAGGAGGAGAGAGGAGGAGAGAGGAAATAAAGGAAAGAAAAGAATTTTTTTTCAAGATAGTTAATAAGTTATAAGTTTATAAGCCACCAGATCTGTCAGCACTAGTCTGGGTGCCTTCAGCATTTGGCAAATGTCTGTCAATATACAACTTGTATGCTGTTAAACCGCCCAGCTTTCATGCTACTGTTGTCCTGTTGCTCACATGTCTTTGCTTTTCATTTTTGTGAGGCTGTTCTGTAATTTGCTTCTCATGTCTGTCCTTACTTGTGTTTGTTTGCTGTGTTGCTTGTTTTTGTTTTGTTGAACTGTAATTTGCTCTGCTTTTATTGCTGCTCATGTCTTATGTTCTGCTTATATCTGCCTGTGTTCTTCTTACTGTAACTGAAACGTCTTAAATCATGATTATTGTTATAAACTTGTTTCATGACTTTGGGTTGCCAACTTCACACGTGGCCAGGGACTGCTGATGAAAACTCACTTCTTGGCTAATTCCATCATTTACATTAATATGCATTACCCTTGAGAAACAAACTGAAACTGAAAAAGAGAGGAAAAGAGGAAAGGAGAGGAGAAAAGTAGAGAGGCGAAGAGAGGAGTGTGGATGAGAGGAGAGAAACGAGAAAAGCGGAGAGGAGATACATGAAAAAAGAGGAAACAGAAAGGAGACAGAACAGAACAGATAAAGAAACCAATAAAGTGGAAGAAGTAATCAAACCAGACAGAGAGGACAGTAGAAGGAACGGGGGGAGAGAGCCAAACCTTATATTGAACACATAGATCAAGTCCGACAGGCCATTTTCACTCTGTCACTATAACTCAGTTAATGTGGGTGGAAACAGGACAAAAGCCTGGATACAAAACGCTTCACCCAGTGCAGACCAGCAGGCCATGAAGAGGGATGCATGGCTGCCACTGAAGAAGACGATGTCCAAACTCCTCCTTCTCAAGTCAAAACCAGAAGACTTTACATCCCGCTTGGTTTCAGATGAGATTCATTCCATCCAGATGTTAGTTAGTAATCAACTGACTGTCAGAGCACAATGGTCGGGAAGCCGGCTCATAAGGAAGCAGTAACTAATGTTGCTGCGAGTGTGTGTGCGTGCGTGTGTGTCTCCTTATGTCAACAAACAGAGCAAACACGTGCAGCACAGGCTTTATGATGCAGAAACACACACAGTACAAATGAGTGACCTTCTCTGTAGATCACACACAGATACAGATACATACACACACACACACACACACACACACACACACACACACACACACACACGTTGTGTTTTTATCACTTGTGGGGACATTACATAGATTTACATTGATTTCCTGGAGTCTTACCCTAACCCTAACCATAACCACTATCTGTCTATTCCTAACCCTAAACCTAACCTAACCTTACCTAACCTGTGACCCTATCCTCAGTCTGCACCCTAAAATTTAATGATTTACATTAAGGGGACCTGCGTTTTGTCCCCATAAGGCAGGGGAGTCCCCACAAAGTGACTGTGTTAACAGATTTTTGTCCCCACAACATGATAAATACCTGTTCTCTCTCTCTCACACACACACACACACACACACGCAGGTGAGTGGCCTACCTTCCAAAAGCAGTGCTGGAGATTTTCCTGTTGGGGCTATGAATAGAAAGAAGAAAATGACAGACATTTTTATTATAGTGAACTTCCACGGACTCACAGCTCAACAATGCACTGGAACTAACTGCTGATGGCAATAAAGATTTTGGCTGTTCAGTGTGGCAGACATATAGGAAAGAGAGAGAAAGACTGAAGGACATGTCAATGATAATACAGTTTCACTCCTGGTTCAGTGAGCGGGGGTTTCTGTCAGCTCAGCAACTGTCTCAGGGGGACAAAAGCCCAAAGACTCTTTCAGTCTGACGTGTCTGTCTGTGCTGGGTTTCACATTGGATTAACAAAAATGAGCAAACACAGTGCAGGGTCACGCAAATGACAGCGCAGTGGAATATACTGTATGAGGCAGCAGCAGCAGCAGCACTGTATGGTTAAACAGGCAAATCTTACAAAAACTGTTTATTCAGTGAAAACACAAAATGCCGCTGCTGCATCCATGTGAAATAACTTTCAGCATGTTTCCGTCTGTCAACCTACATTTGTCAGGTGCTGATGATTATGGGGGTTGTGGTCGATCATGTCATATAATATTCTCACTACTTAAAAAGTAAGAGGTCAGACTACATTTTCTACATTCCCTCACTTTGCCGCAACAGTCACATAAACTGTGAAGAAGCTCAAAAGAGACGTTCAACCCTGATTCCAAAAAAAGATGGGACACTTTGTGAAACAGAATGTGATCATTTGCTGATGCTTTTTGACAAAAACTCAGATGAAAACAGTACAAAGACAATATATTTAAAGTGTTATCACATCGTTAATTTTTGTAAATATCTGCTTATTCTGAATTTGATGCCAGCAACATGTTTCAAACATGTTGGTTCAGGAGCAACTAAAGTTGTGGAATGCTCCAAAAACACCTGTTTGGAACATTCCACAGGTAAACAGGTTCATTGGTAACAGGTGATAGTATCATGATTGGTATGAAAGGGGCATCCTGGAAAGGCTCAGTTGTTCACAAGCACGGATGGAGCGAGGTTCACCACTCTGTGAACACATGACTGGATAAAGGAGATTATTACATGGGCTCCAGAACACTTTGCAAAACTGTTGTCAATAAACACAGTTCATTTGCATCCTGCTCTTATTTACCTTTTACACAGCGTCCCAACTTTGTTGGAATCAAGGAGACATAATTTCTGTCCCTTGGCAATTAATCTCGTTCTTAGTTTGATTAAAGAGAGAAACTTGAATTCAGAAGGTGTACATTTATATTTTCCTGGTCAATCAGACAATAGGTATAAGAATATTTCCTGTTTTGACATTTTGTGAGTTTATTTTTTTCCTTTATTAGACTGAAAAAGCTAAGAGAGCTTGTGATGTGTAACAAACACGCACACATCTCCCAGCTGAAACTACAGGCAGCTATGGCACTGGACTATCGCCTCTTGAGAGAGGACAGGCTACAGCTAGCTGGCTAGCATGCTAACTGCAGTGGGTATCTCTACGACACAATACACAGATGTCTTTGACACACCATCACAACTGTCACTTACATTCTGTTGATAATGTTAGTTGAACATTTTAAACTAATATTTGAGCTGTATCATACACATTTTACCTTTAAACCTGATATTGTTGTTTCTGCCCACAAGTTAAACGAGCAGATTTTGTGTAAAGTTAATACTCGGTGAGATATACTGCACTACCCCCACAATATTTTACACGATTGTGTGTGTTTTTTACATGGACTTTGGTTTGCACCACTGCATGCACGCCTTCTTCATTTTTGCCCTCTGTTCAGATGAACCAAACTCCACTCATTAGTTTTGTGTGTTTATTACCCATGCTTCACTGTAGCCAGTTTAATTAAATTAAGGAGCTTGACATGCACAAGTGATCCTTTGAATATTGCATACTGCTTCGTGGAAAAAGCTCCTTCTTCTGTTCTTTCTGAACCCATTTAGTCTTGCTTAAAATCCTTAATTCTTTGGATTAATATATATGGTGCCTTGTTTCATTTTCTTTTTAGATAGCTCAGTATTCCTCCACATGAACTGCTACCCATGCATTTCGATTAATCCTCCTTCCTCATCAGAATCCCTTCCCTCCACCATCCTGTTTGGCCTTTATCCACTTCCTATGAGCCCATTCCATTCAATGTAATTTCTCCAGTTCTACTCTCTAACTCTCTTTACATTATTCATAAGGGGAAAGCATGGATCTAATTAGGAGAGCCATGTTGGATTATAGGACCATTTCTCTCTGGGGAGAAATCCTGCTGAGTCAGCAGAGTCCATGTAACAAAGAAAAAAGTGACTCCACAGTTCACATAGTATTCAAAAACATTATTCTACAACATTTAGTCTTCTCCTAATACCTTTGTGTGCGTGTGTGTGTGTGTGTGTGTGTGTGTGTGTGTGCAGGTGGAGAGCAGAGCTATTAATGGTCGCCACGGATTATGTTTCCAATAATAGAGTCCCTATTACAATGACTGATGAGGTAAGCACAGGAGTGACAGCCTTATATAACAATCAGTTAGAGTTTGTGTGCATGTTTGCTGGTGCATGAAACAGGAGGAGCGACATGCTAAACATCTCTGTGACAATATTACATCATTCTTATTACATTATACTGAATGGGAGGGCACAGGGCAAACAGTGACCTCTAACCTCACCAGTCCAGTGTGAGTGGATTAGTATGCTTCACAGTGCTGTGTGTATCCTGTACAAGACACATAATAGCTGAGGCCATGATACAACAGCGTGGCATGTAGGTTGTTGTCTTTTAATATAGCATGGCTGTGTCTTATTACCTGCCAGGATAAGTAATGCTAATTTTTCACAGAAATAGGTCACCCTACCTGTTTTCAATTAAAGGCTTTTGTACAGGAAATTAGGTATTGTGTGGCTGCTGCGGTATTTTTCACCATGGAAAGTTACATTAACTTTAATTTGACAGGAGAAACTGCAGGCATTGAATGCATGCTGGTGATTTGATCTGGCTTACAGTCAGAATAAGAGTACGAAAAGTCAGCGAGGACAGGAAAGAGTTCAAAACTGTGTAAAACGTCTTAGCTAACAAAGTAACTCCTCATTGAAGTTGAACTAACAGCTGGCATTTAGTGGGTGTAGATCTACTGCTTTGTTTGTGTGTGTTTGTGCTCGTGTGTGTCCTACCTGTTAGCCTTGAGGTTTTTGAGGCGAGCCTCCAGGTCATTTAGCAGGTTGACCTTTTTGCTGCACTGTGAACAGTAGACATCCATCAGTTCACCTGTGTAATGCTGACGCACCCTGCGAGGAGTCTGGCCCGCACTGTAAACACACACACACACACACACACACACACACACACACACACACACAGACAGACAGACACACAGACAGACAGACAGACAGACAGACAGACACACACACACACACACACACACACACACACACACACACACACACACACAAACACAGTCTTTATCTGCCAGAAGAGATCATATTAAATTGAACTGACTTTGACTACATGTGCATGTGTGAACATACAACCATTTGGGGCACAACTTGATGTAGAGAAGTGAGATGGATATAAAACGATGAAGCTTGTGCCACAAAACAGAGAAAACTGATGTGGCTACACACTAAAGATCAACAATAAAACTGAAACTGAAACTAAAACAGACTGTTCTTTCTGTCTGTGAGATGATCCACATTTTCTGGGGCTAATCCGTTGCTACACAGGAACTCATTGGAACTAATAACACTTTGTTTGGAACGAACACTTTCCATAAATATACCTTGCAGTCTCCACTTAGCTTAATGCGTTACTGTATGTTGAGAAGATGCAAGACAGCAAAACAATGACCTCATTATCAAAGAAAAGTCATAATGTCCAAGGTTTTACATAAACATGAAGATACGCTCCTTGAATTTGTTAGTTTCCAATAACTTGCCCCAAATCCCAATCCCAATCAACACAGTTCAAAGCCGAGTTTAAAATCTCTAAAAATGTTTGCTTTAAGAGACTCTCTACCAAAACCAGTGAGTGCACCTTTAACCCACTTTGTACTGTACTAATTCCAAGTTCTCTCCCATGCTGAGCCGTTTGAGACTTTTTGTAAATCTGGGCCTCATTTTGAATTTAAATCTCCATGCCAACTCCGTTCGGTGAGTTTTGTCTGCTTGGTATGCGTGGAAGGAGCATGGAGCAGTATTGCCAGTCTATCAGGCGGGAGACTTAATCCCATTAAACACAGGCCTTTGATGAATATTAATGTGGCCTTAAGGGCAAAAACTCCTAAACTACACTTCTGCAGTCAAGACTGAAGAATAAAATGAGTCAGGTACTGATTCTGGGGCTTGCAGACTGGAGCCTCAAGTCCATAATATTTAACAGAGTTGAAGCTATATAAACGTCTTCATCAGGACTTAACCTTTGAGAAACACCAAAGATGCCTCTGCACACCTGAAATGCATAAATATCTGCTCTCAGTAATACTGTTGTTCCCAACCTGACGTCAAACATTTGCTTCTGGGAAGAAATTTCAAGAAATCTGAATAGTAGTTATATATAATGTATACTTATACTTAGCTAATTAAGGCTCTGTGGAGTAATTGCATTGACCTTGCAGTGTACCTGTAGAGAATCGCTCCCCGTCACGCCCTAAAACAACGTGACAAGTAGGTCATGGGTACGTGAAGTACCCGTCTGTCGTCACATACTTATGTAGCTACACAATTAGCATGTGCAGTATTCCTATTACTCATATAACATGCTAACTAGGGTAAAAAGCAAAGAAATCAAGAGTATGAGAGAGAGTCTGAAAAACTTCTTTGGTAGTGGAGTTCCTGGAGACATCCAAATGTTTGACTACTATTGTGGTCGTGACACCCATGTCCACAACAGCACTGTCACTATGCGAAAACAGTCAACTGTCAATATATGTCAATGTATGAAGCTAGTTATCATTAAACTTTTTCAGTACCTTTGTCAATACAATGTGGAGGTTCAGCTCTGATACCAATATTCTACTTGTATTCCAGTTCTCAGCATTCAGACATGAAGACCAATGTTTCTCTGTCTGATTGACTCTTACCTGGAGGGAACAGATGAGCCAAGGTCTGAGTATCCGTTGGTACGAGTCTCGTCGTCCGGGCAGGGGCTACTGGGAGTGTAGTCTGGTTCCTCCCCTTCTCCGTAGTCCTCAAACTGCTCCTCGTTCAGAGAAGCCGAGGAACGTGTTGACAGGTCAGATGTCACTGAGATGCTGGTGTGACCACACCTGAGGAAAAAGAGGGAGAGGGGAGTGTTATGCTGCATTCATCATCTTCTTATCAACAAAGGCCCTCCGTAAGTCATTTGTTTTAGATTTGTTTTAGATTGTGATCTGAAATTAATGATGACACATGATTTTCTGTATATCAGAGGAAGTAGTAGAGAGAGGAACCGCGGACAGCGAATCACTGCTATAGGACTTTGGCCTTTATGAACAAGCAGGTCTATCAAGCTTAACAGAAACAGACATTTGTCCCCATGAATGGAGATCCCTCCTGCATGTGGCACTGGAACAAGGAGCGTGATGAAAAGAACACGAGACACATAGAAGTAAAAAAGATGGAAGCAGGCTTACTTCTCCCCAGGGAAAAAGAGATCCCCCAGTACGTCTTCCTTGTCCCCCGATCTGATCAGGCTGTCAGACGTGTCTGACCCTTGGGTGCTCTCCACAGCACTGTCTCTGTCTGATTCCCTCTCCCTGCCGTCGTCTGCCACCTCCTCCTCTGGCTCCTCCACCTCTCCCGGGAACAGCTGGCACTCGGGGACAGGGTCAGGATAGGCCCGCGTGCACATGATGACCGGACAAACCGGCTCCTCCTCACCACCCTGGAGAAAGCCGGGAAGAACGGCGACAGATTTACAGGCACTGACCTGTGAAAAAAGACACATTTCAGAGCTCGAGTGCAGCTGTTACTGTGATCACAGCGATGTTGCCAAAATCTCGCTAAAAACTGGGGGAACCACAAATTAAGTGACAGCATTACTTCTGATACCATTAATTCCTATGAAAAGAAAACTTCCATAAATCCATAATAAATAATAAATTAAGTAATTCTTGAAGAGAATCAATATCAAGCAAAAGCAAAAGCCGAGGGTTCAAAGGGATAAACACTTCACAGTGCTTCAAGTGTGGAGAAACATTTTGATCCCTTCAAAATACATCACAATATCTTGCAAATTGACATTTCTAGACAAAGGAAGCCTGAGGAATTCATCAAAATGGCCTTGTAATTTATTTTCAGCTCACAAACCCTGTCTGTTGCAAGTGTAACACTTGTGGATTCTGTTTTAAGGTGGATTTCCAATTAAGTGAATTCCTTCAGGGTGGGAATGGTCTTAAGTGAAGGGGTCTGGAGGACCAGAGGGGTGAAAGGGCAGCGCGTCAAAGGTCACAGGTCCCACTCCATCTAGTTTCACTCGTCAATGGCTCACGTCTGGTCTAACGCAACCAAGAACAAGGACTTATCTCAGCATGACTGAACAGCTGAAACACACAGCTGCATGAAGGAGGAGGACAGGTGAAGAGAGGAGAGAGGGCAGGCTGAGTAATGTGTTGGTTAGTGAGTAACAGAGAGGTGGGGAAACAGGAGAAATAGGCATGCATGGTGGTATGGACAGAGGTGGGGAGGAGGAATAAGCACAGAAAAGAAGAACAGAGCTAATGGGTGTGAAGAAAAGAGGGCATAAGATACAAAGCCAAGACAAAATGAAAGGGAATTAGCTGTACAGTATGCGGCTAAGATTAGATGAGTTATGAAGAAAGATGGAGGAGAGGCAGAGAGATAACGAAGTAGCTTGAGGACAGTCAGGTCGGCATGAGACAACACTAAAGACTAATAAAAGATTTCAGCAACTAACATTCAGACTCACTCTCTCTCTCTCACACACACACACGCATACACAACCTTTCATCCGTTAAGCTCCACTGGTGTAGAATTCTTGGCTGAACAACGAATTTTCAAGCCCACACAAAGGACAGAATAAATATAGAAACTGTGTATGTGTGTGTAAGTTTGGCTGCCAACAAAATATACAAAATGACATAATATTCAATGGACCTAAATACTCAAATGATATAAAAAATGATTTGTATTTGAACCGTACCTTCAAAAAAGAAAAAAGGAAGTCTAAAATGACTTGAAATAGAGCTGGAGGTTTCAAAAGTGGGAAAATAGAAATCAAAACTGCATGATTTTTCTTTTAAAGCTGGAAGTTCATATAATGGCAGGAGGTCCAGTGGTCTGAAGCATCTAATAAAAAATGAGAGAGCAAATAAATAAATGGGCCTTCCATACCCCACCAAACACGCACACAAATGTTCATGCCTGTGTTGAAAAACTCAAAAACTGAGGCTCTGTATTGTTACAAAGAGCCAACATGGGGGTCTGGAGCGGAGTCACGGGGAATAAAAGGAAGGATAAAGGTCTCTTTAGCATTCCTTAGACCAGTCTCCTTATTTCCCCACGGCAGAAAAAGAAGCCGTGGGAGGCAAGAAAAGAGGCAGCCCCGCCTCCGTGCAACAATTAAATAAACCAAACAAGCTAACACAGCGGGGAAGTTTGACACCTGTGGTGCTCATTCTGAGGAGGAGAGGAGAGGAGCTTTTTAATATGAAGAGCAAGCTCACGGAAAATAAACAAACAACGTAAGAGCTATAAAGATATGACGCTGAATATGGGTCATGAAGGTGAGAAATCCTGTTACGCAACACATTTGCTAATAATGTGACAACATCTGATCATTACATCAGCTGTAAATAACCACTTCGTTGGCTTTGTTGCTTTAGTTGATAATAAAATGAAATACCGTTAGAGTACAATTAAAGTTAAAACTCCAACTATGCTACCCATAGTGTTTTTAATACCTCCACTCTCATTGACTACATTATGCTTATGCTACACTAATGCAATATACTTAGTAAAGGCTGATTCAAAGAGCGTTATTGTCCTCTGCTCAGGTGAGCGCGTGTCAGCGACTCACTCAAAAGTTCAGAAGCAGGAGCGATACACCTTGAGGAATCAGTCAAGATCCATTTCTGGAGAACAGAAGCACATGTGCCGTCATTTGGGCTGCCAATTGAAGCCTTTCTGACAGCTGTTGTTTCAGGCAAAGACACTAATGGGCAGTAATACCCTACAGAGTGTGTGTGTGTGTGTGTGTGTGTGTGTGTTTTCAAACAGAAGTACTTTGCCAGTCACTCTGATGAGAATAAAAAAGTGATGATTGAGGAGAAGCTGTGTATGTGTGTGTGTGTGTGTGTGTGTGTGTGTGTGTGTGTGTGTGTGTGTGTGTGTGTGTGTGCGTGTGTGTTGACAGTACGCGTCTCTCCCCTCGTACCTGCTCCAGAGCAGCCCGGGGGCTGTTACTGCCAAATCATGAGCCTGCAGAGTGTTTCCCCGGAGCACAAACACAGCCAGCCTGCCAAACAGTGTCCAACCTGCCAGTGGCTTTGAACTGAGGATGCCAAATTCAGCTCGTGCTTGTAACTGCAGCGGCTCTGCCTGAAGCTCGACGCGCCCTCCCATCACCCTTTGGCCATATCAACATTAAATGTTCCCTTGGGCCAAAACAGCTCTGCTACTGATGATTCATCAGCAGGTTTTATCAGGTGATAAAAGTGCCTGAAGCCTTTCAGTGTTTGGTAGTACATGTAATGTATTACACAGCATTTGTTTCAGACTTGAGTGTGTTTGTTTTTCAGGGCGGTGCTTTTACATATCAGCATTTTTTTTTTTTTTTAAATATGCTGCTCAATTCAGTTGATGACTGATCACCAATCATGCCCATGGACTTCTCTCAGATGTAAGAACATTTACTAGAGAGGGACAGGAAAGATGTAAAAAACCACGCAGCTGCTCATCTGCTCACTGCACAGCATGCATGCTGTCGTACATATTCTCTTTTCACATTTTACTTTAAATAAACAGGGAAAAAAGATTCCCGATCTCTCTGTGAGTCTGTTGCTTCAGGGTCTGACCCAGTTAAAATGCAGATATCTCATCATTTCTTTCACACTCTCCCAGGTGAGAGGAAAAAGAAAAGATGGAGGGATGATGGAGAAAAATTCAGTCTCCTTCTCTGAGATAAGAAATTCAGACATTTGCTGTGTGTCTGTGTTCAAACTGTGTACTTCTATAGGCAGAAGTTGTCAGGGTTCATACAGTATGTTAACAACAACTAGCTGTATGTGTGAATGTGCTCTCTGTGCAGCGACCCCCTCAGAGTTTAACTGACCTTCTAAACAACATCAATCATCACTGACTAACTCACATTTATGATATCTAATTCATCACTTGTCGTGTGCGGCTGCATAAGCATGTGTACGCTGTAAACCTTCTAAAGTCAGACATTTGGTGTAGACACGAACACTGTCAGCCCAGATTTTCCAGGTACGGAAGCAGTTGTACAGCATGAGGAGTTTCGTATGAGAATAGAAAGAAAGAGACTCTAACAAAGCCAGACTCTCTGAGGAAAATGTATTATTTACATCCACTGCAGCTGCAACAGAAATGAAAGAAGAGGAAAAAAAAGAGAGAAAAAATGAAGAGCAGCGACAGTTGTCACTTCTCTGAGGGGAGCTGAAGAGAGAGAGAGAAATAGACGGAAAGAAAAGGAGAACGAGAGACTGATGGTCGAGCAGAGAAAAGATCAGCCGCAACTGAAAGTAAAATAAAAAGCATAACAAGCACAGCTATATAAGTTTGTAACACTTTGGAAATCTGTCTGAAGTAACTGGAAAATAATCTGACCTCCTAATAAGCTTTCAGTTCAGCTTGGCAGCGACAGGTTTATGTAGCATGTTGACACAATCCTGAAACTTCAAATGTTGAGTCAAGCATTTGCGAGGCTTCAGCTGTTGAGCAACACTGCAGGAGATCACAGTATAGAAAACGGTGAGATGCAAATGATGTCACTGTATTGCAACGACTGTCACAACGCCGGCTGCGATAGGGAGGCAAACATTCAGCGCTTTCTCGTGACAAAATGAAGTGTGTCCTTGTGTGAGAGAAAGATTTGGAAAAAACAGGGGAGTGGGAGGCAAACGTGCATTCAGAGAAACACTGAAATGTTTAGCTCCAACTCCTCCTGCCAATGTTCACTTGCAATTTTATTTCTTCTGTCCTCGCAGTCAAATCGTGAACTGGTCCAAATACACCATGCAAATTCCTCATGGAAATAAACGTCACAGAGGTGAAGCTTATTCTTAGGAAGGCGAGTCAAACTGACTTGGTATTCAGCATTTCACACATGGGAAACACAATGTAGGTCGACAAAGAAGTAAACTTGGTCCTCTAACCTTCATGAAATGTATTATTATTCATTTGAACTCAAACTGCCATGTTTGTCTAAAGCTAACCAAGTCATGCTGGTGCTCAAACCTAACCAAAGCTTAACCACATTGTTGTCAAACACGTTTATTTGTCAACAGCGAAGACTTGAATGGCACCGACAAATTATGTCATCCTGCTGATTTCAGCGTCAGATCAGAAAATGCTTCTGTGTGTTTTTCTTGAGGGCAAATGTTGTATTCTGATGTTTAGTGAGTTAAAATCAATATAATCTACATTCACCTTCTGAAAAAGAAAATTTAGTTCACTCCCTTTCTCTCCAAATAAGTACATTTTCAGTAGCTGATCTACATACTTCAACACAGTGCTAGTCAGTGTTGGGCAAGCTAAGTGTAGTGCGCTAAGCTACCAGTTACTCTACGTCAAATGAAGCTTTGCTACACTCATGCTGCTCCCAAAAGAAATGTAGCAACCTT
This sequence comes from Chaetodon trifasciatus, assembly GCA_037975065.1. Lineage (NCBI taxonomy): Eukaryota > Metazoa > Chordata > Actinopteri > Chaetodontiformes > Chaetodontidae > Chaetodon > Chaetodon trifasciatus. The sequence continues at coordinate 80,093 of JBBMOE010000076.1, forward strand.
CAGCAACATGGCAGGAGAGGTTTACAATATCAAAGATACTTCTTTTTTTTTTTTTACATTGAGGCTCAGGAGGTAGAGCGGGTTGACCACTAATCAGAGGGTCTGTGGTTTGATTCTGCGCATCGAACAGTCCTTGGACAAGATACCGAACCCCAATTGTGCTGTGCCACCAACCCAACACGTGCCACGTTCATGGGTGAATCAGCCCAAGGACTGGTGCGTGATGTCACTGTCAGATGGAGGTGCTCCTGTCGGCAACACATGCACACCCGTGTAACAGAAAAGCTCTGCTGCATTTGAGCTTCACAAATGTTTGGAGAAAATGTAGCTTGTGTGGATGCAACTGCATTATGTGACCAATTAAAGAGCTGAGCAACTGAAAAGCTACTTGATTCAGAAAACAGTGAGGCTACCACCGCGCGACTGGGAAATGTAGTTAAACTAGTAGCGCCCCTACTTGTAGTGCCTTGTATACAATTAAAGCTTACATGCACACCCACAAAACACACACACGCACAGAGTGTCAGGCAGAGTGACATGAACTAATTAGCTACTGAAAGGCCAATTAACTTGAGATTAGTGTTCTATCTCGAAGTCATCAAAGGCCACAACTCTTTATCAGGCTGAACAACAACAACAGCTTTGTTGCAGCCGTCATTAAAAAGACTCTGTATATACCTCTCCTCACACTCCTTTAGTTGATGCCGAGTGCTGAGGGTCAATAACATTTTAGTGCTGAACAAATCATTAATCTGCCCCTCTGGCATGCTGGAGAATTATGTGGATGACCACGCATTTCAAAGCTCTATTGATCTCAATGTAAAAGGTGAGGGATGGCTGCCAGACCGTGACCGGGTACGAGTGGTACAACCAGAACATCTTATTTTCAGCTGGAAATGCTCCTAGCAGACTGACATTCCCTTGTGTGTCGAATTTAGTTTCACTTGTTTGTTTTAAACTTGTCTGGTTTCAACTTTTGAAGTTTCACATAAGCACACGTACAGCAGATAATGCCTCAGATATCTGTAAAAGACATCAAAGTCTGCATTAGATATTTTAATTGACTGAACTGTAAAAATGTAAGTGTCTTCCTTTTAAAGAGATGTAGCAGTGATCTCTCCTGAGGACAATCCTCGAAGAATATTTGAGGAATGTGATTGGTCATTTGAGGACAACTAGTGTGGAGGACTTATAAAGCTTATAGGGTTTTAAAATGTGTTGTTCCTCTTGTCTATTTGTTGTATAACTAGTTGGACAGCAATCATGCTGTTGCTACACAGTCAAGCAAAGATGTGTTGTGCAAAAGGCAAAGAAGACGAAGCAGAGATGGAGTGCTACATGGGTGTGGGTGGGACTGGATGAGCGGACGCATGAACTGACATCAGCCGGATCGATCCACACTGATGAAGCTTTGATTTAGTGTGAGTCAGCGCGAAAAAGGGATGGGAGGATCAGGCAAAGAGAGACGGGGAGAAATACAGAGAAATGGACGGAGGAGAGAAAACAGAAAGAGGGAGAGGAAGGAGGAAGAGAGAGAGGGGCAGCAGAGAAAGAGCAGCAGTCTCTCTGCTCGTGTTTGTCAGACTGAGCTCCAGAGATAAGAGGCGTTCCTCTGCAGAGGCTTTACATCTCTCTCTCTCTCTCTTTGTTCTTTTCATCCTCTCTCACTCTCTTTCTCCCCATTCTTCTAAGCCCTGAGCTGCTCCAGCGCTGCCACCACAGAAATATTCACCTATAAAGTCAATCGTTTAATGCTCGTGCTTTGATATTCAGCATTTTGGCTTCGTGGCTTTTCTGTCACTCTGAGCCTCAGATCTCACCAGTGGGTAACCAGAATCGGTGAGACAGGAGGGCATAAATGACTTTACAGAACCTAAGAAGGATATTCTAACTCGCAGAGCTGAAAAGATTAGTTGGTTATTGATTAGTGATTCATTTGAGTCATTATTCAACCAATAACTCCAAATATTAGCTTCTCAATGTTGGTATTAATATCAAATTGAATGCTTTGGGCTTTTGAACAGGAAGGAACCAGAAGTCTAACTATATTCTGCAGCGTGCTTGTAGTTCAATTACATTCATATTTGCATAGTGATATGAGAGTAGCCATTTTTTGTTCAGTTTACAACTGAAACTATAATATTAGGACATAAAAGAGAGGACTGGTTTTGCATTTTGGGCACCTCCAAATGAACCCCTTTAACCAGCCCTGGCACCTTTTCCTTCCATCCTGACAGCTGTGAAGGCATGCCCAGGCAGTGCATTCATCAGGCAGCCGCCACCACCACATACTTGACCTTTGTGCATGTGCAAAAGGGCGTTGCTCAGTGCTCACACAGCGACAGTGTCATCAGGGATAAGCCTCCCGAATCTCAGTCTGAGGAAGAATCATCATGGCTAGACTTCAGCAAATACATGACACTGACTAGCTCAACCGATAAAACCTACGTTTTAACTTGTGACAGCTGAGAGTAAATCTACTGCAAAGACACAAACCTCAGAACACATCAGTACTGATTATTGTTATTTGTGAACAAATGTTCAGAGAGGTTGTTGCATAATATTTTCAAAGTTACCTGGCTAACAGTAATCCTGCTTCATGCACCATCCCCACCTGGAGCGACATTCTTTGCATTTTCCCATGAATGGTGGGGAATCTTATTTTTTGGGTATTTTATTGTATGACTTGTGAACAAGCGGGACCTTTGTGCAATAACCATTTGCTGGCATGTGACTTTTTTGCATAATATTTTGTTATAATTTCATGGGTCTTTGCTAAATTTTGGTGGTAAGAACTACGTTTTCTAAATATCTTTAACTCAACAAGGCAGATTTCTCTGGTATCAGTAACTGGTAGTGGCAAAGTTGTGCTTTCAAAGCAGCTTCCCCAACACTGCTTTTGAACTTGAATTTGAAGAGGTCACCTTGGACTTTTTGGGAAACCGTAATTGACATTTGTCACTATTTTCTGACGTTTCATACACAAATCAGCAATTCACTGAGAAAACAATCAACAGAGAAATCTTTGGTAAAAACAATAGTTAGGAGCAACCCTGACACATATTACCTGTAAATAGTCTCTATTTGTTGAGCAACGATCATATTCACACAATATTGCTTTTCCAAAAAAACCATGACGGGAGAGAAGAAACACTCTGTTGTTTCTGTACTGTTCGTGTATGTGTATGTGTGCATGTATTCGCCTGCGTGTCTGTATCATTCAGCTCCTATGATAAGCAATACTCTTCCTACGCATGCACACTGACACATTACACAAAGGGGAAGTAATGACTCACATTTCACCAACATTTTGTTAAGTCAACACTGTAAGAAGCAAATGAGACACACATAGTCGCCCAACAGATATACTGCATACAAACACAAGGGTTTTTAAATGAAGCCTCTGCTCCGCTCTGCTCATTCATCCTTAAGTCAAAACAGTTCAGTCCAACATCAGCACCGGGCCTTTCACAGCAGTTTGACGCACACACCGACTCTGCTACAAAAACATTAGCATTCTACACTCTGCACTGTGCTTCAATTACAAATACAAACACTCACGCACACTCTCTCTCATACACACATACACTTGTTTCCACCTGACTCTCGAGGGAAACGGGTAGCTGCTTGGATTACCAGGAATGTTGCGCTGGACAAAGGACAATGTAGGGAGGGACTGGAGCAGCACACTGGAGACTGTGCAGTTATTCCCAATGAAACCCAGCTTAGACACACATGAGAAACGCAAAGAGGTGAAACTCTGTGTGTGTGTGTGTGTGTGTGTGTGTGTGTGTGTGTGTGTGTGTGTGTGTGTGTGTGTGACTGTGTTGTCTGTTGAAGGAAATAATGTCTGACAAGTGGAAAGAAACTGGAAAGTACTTCGGAGTGAGTTTATTTTAGTCTGTCCTGACTTCATCAAGGGGGAGTTCAGGTGAGAATTTGGATTATTATTATTATTATATTATTATTATTATATATTACCATACAGATTATCCACATAAATGTAAAGGGTTAAAAACAGGTACTGTATTACTGACAGTTGAGATTAGTTGTTAAGAAATATGTGTGTGTGTGTATGTGTGTGTGTGCGTGCGTGAATGTGTGTGTAGAGTGGGCACGTTAAACAAGGAGAACTTGAAATACATCCTTTGCTTACGAGCAATTTAAGTGAGCTAGTTCATTGTCTGTGTGTGTGAATTAATGGAAGAGCGGCATGAATTCAGCTCCATTAACTGTAGCTCACAAAGCTGCACGCAAAGCGATTGTTGTGTCCTGCTGCCATTCAGTCAATGCTCCACATGTGGGAGGCACAAACCGGTCCAAAAAGTTCAACCAAAGAGCTACGCTGCACCTGCTCATGTGTTACCAACCCTTCAAATAAAGAAAAACTACAAAGCAAAAAGAAAGCTAAATGTTTGTGCGGGTATATATGAAGAAAGTCTAAGTGAAGGCTGCGCTGTCACTGTCATCTTGAAGTGTAATTAAGAGAAGCTGTCATACAAGCAGACAGAGGTGTGTCTACTGTATCTGTGGGTTTATTTTCCCAGGGTGTCACCCACATGTTCTGAACTGTTAAGTCCTTAACAACTACTTACAGTATGTTGGAACAAAACATGCTACTGCTTCATATCAAAAGAAAGAAGCGGCAATCAACCCACAAACGTCAAACCGCAGATGTACAACAGACAGTGTAATACAGTTAACTGGGGCTGCGAATAGTTATTATTTTAGTTACAGTTTCCGAAAGATGCTTAATTCACAACAATATTAAACTGGGAGAAGCCGCACATCTGGACATTTTTGCATGATGTCTGATTAATTCTTTGTCAATTGATTAATGGTTTAATTTTGGTATTATGAGGGACTGCAATGAGACAAGCACAACACCCTGAATCACATGTGGCAACACGAAAGCTTAACAACTCTCCTTCTCATTCAGCGTCCAAATCCGTCGTCCTCACAGCTTAACTGTGTTGTGTCTCGCGCATTGATCATCCTCTCTGAGTCATCAAGCTCATGTCCGGTGAAAAGAAAAGAAAGGACCTTGCTGTCTTTCTGAACAACGTGCATTGTCTCTCTCTCTTGAGCAATTGTTTGTCAGCCCTCTTGCTGTTGTCCATTGAATGGGGGCATTTCAGTGAGCGGTTAGAGGCAGACCCTCAGCAGGTGGTCAGGCCCCTGCCTCTTGTCAGCTGTTGCGTGAGCATAGCAATAACTCATTTAAATATTTTCTAAAAAGGAAAACTACAAGAACCAAGAGAGCCTCTGCAGATGCTCAACACAAGCTCAGAGACAATATTCAGCTTTGAAACTGCATTGACTCAGTGAAGATGTGAATTAAGATAAGAAAGATAAATATTTGTCTCGTCTAGAGAATGTTCTTTATTCAGTATCAGATAGTATGGAAGAAATAATAGAGAGGAGTGACTATTTTAACTGCTGAGGATTAGTCGCCATTCATCCAGTACAGCCAACTAATCTAGTTATTCTCGTCCTGGTGTACAAACTCTGCACTGTCAAAGACACATGGCTGCATGTCCGGCTTGTTTAAGGAACAAAGTCTCTGCAAATATATTCAACTTAATGCACATTTGCAAAACGATTCCAGTGGAAAACAAAAGTCTTCCAGGGATGTTTTGAGCCGGGCACCATGAGCAGGGAGCGTCCTGCCGGGCCGAAGAAGAGTAGATCTCATTATGTAACGCCCAGTCACAGACCAGGAGTATTCAAAACGACGACAGGGTCTGACGTCACATGCTGCTACTGTCATCCTCACAATACAAATAAGACTCGGCCTGCCTTTCTATTTTAGGAGTCATGAATGAATATTAGAAGGAACAAAAAGTACAGCAAGTATCTATTGTATTGTCAACAGCTCGTGACTTAAAGGCTAATAGTCCAGTACTGTCAGCACATTGTAGTCACACTTTGTTAGATTGCCAAAATATCTCATTCAAATGACAGGAAAACCTATTTTTACAATGATGACACTGGCCTGTTATGTGTCTATTATGTCAACAGCACACCTACGTTTGCAGTGTGGTTGCTTCCAAACACAATGTGACTGCTATGGTATAAACTTGTGCATTTTCACTGAACAATGTCCTGAATAAACAGACAGACTGGAATAACGTGAATTACACTTACAGAGCACAATGACTTCAGAGCAATTCCAAGTAAATTAACATTAATACTGATGACACACCACAGACCCTGAATCATAACAGACTAGACTGTCTGACATTTATATTCACCTCAGTCCTGATCGACAGCAAACCTGTTGTTCTCACATTTACAGCATTCCAGTGCCTTTCCTCGGTCTGTCTACACCTGGACATGCTGCGTCTGTCCCGCACACTTCTTCTGATCACACTCGCTGTCTCCCTCTCTCACTCCCTCTTCTTCCAACGACCCTGATTTCCAATTAATCCCATTACTGTCAGAGAGATGTTGAAGCGCAACAGAGCCACCAGCGACTGAGGCAGGGAGTGAAAATGATGAGGAGGGATACTGGAGAGCAGACAGGGGAGAGATGAGAGCGAGCGGAAGAGACAGGACAGCGCAGTGTGGTGACACAGACGCCAGCAGCTGAGCGAGACAGGCAGGGAAGCCGCGAGGCAGGGTCAACCGCATGCAACACACACACATCCAAACAGAAAGTGGGGGACAATGGATTCTGCACTGCCGCTGGACTGTCCTCCCCCCCACCTTTAACTGGCCAGTCTCCCCCCTTCACTAAAAACTACCTTCATGTGTTCGCCTTTCTTTCACTCAACCCTCACATCTCTCTGAGTCTTTCCTCTGTTCCCATTCTGTCAAGTATTCTTTCATCATCCCCATTTTCCGGTTGGTTGGCTGCAGTCTGGTTGCTTACCCCGTTCACTAGTGAGGGGAGTCCATGTTCAGCGGTCCCCCTTGTTCCCCCGGCCAAACCCTCATCCACTGAAGTCATTCACTCGTCCTGTTCACCAGGGCTCAGTCCGTTGTCTTGGCGTTTCGAGCGCACACACTCACTCACTCACTCACTCACTCACTCACACTCTCACACACACACACACACACACACACACACACACACACACACACACACACACACACACAGGTGTTCCCTTCAAAGGCAGGAGGAGGAGGAAGCGTCGGGATAGTCCAAACGGTGAATCCCTGTTGGTGGTATAATCCAAAGAGAGGCAGAGGAGCGGTGCAGGATGTATCGTTCACTTTAAAACTACACCGGCTGTCTGGTTTCTCCACCGACAGAGACCGTGACGGGCTCTCTCTCTCTCTCTCTCTCTCTGTAACACACACACACACAGGCACACACAAACACGCACAAACACAAGCACAGACTCTGGACCTCACACCCTCACACTCACACACTTTCCCTCTCTCTCTGGCTGCTTCGCCGGCTGACTCGCATTCACACAGTGAGAGCTCAGATCAGGCAACAGTTGTTGAATTCATGGCCCCTCCTTCCCACCCTCCTTCCCCCTCGTGGGTGGTTGCTTAGCAACTGGCTTCTGTGGGCGGGGCTTGCGCGAGCCCTCACATTGCTGCACACTCCGCTCCGCGCTGCCGCCCACTCAGGCTGTATTTGCATATGAAGCCCTGCCTGCTCTCTGTCTGTCTGTTGTGGAAGAGGCCAGTGCCTGTGTGGGCTGTGAGGGGGGAGGGAGGTGAACGCTGTCACTTAAACTGAAACAGTTTGTCTTCAGTGATGCAGCAGATTCCACAAGATGGGACAAAAAGAAAGGGACGCACTGGTTAGTGACAACAGGAAGGAGAAAAAGGCGGAAGGAGGTCTTGGAGAGAAGGAGAGGGGCGATGGCAGAGCAGCTACAGGCATGTGCTGATGAGTTCACTCACAGAAGTTCAGGAAATCACTTAAAAACAGGAGAAGACACAAATTAAACTTACATTTTAGAGCTTAAACAGTTAGTTAATTAATTAGATGATCAATAGAGATTTCATTGGCAACTATTTCAGTCATGGATCAATCCTTTCATTCAAGCCTCTCCAGTTTGTTGGTTTCCTCAGTCTTTTATGCTGTTAAACTGAATCTCTCTGGGTTCTCAAATGATGGTCAGACACACTTTAATATGCCAACTTGGGCTATGTGAGATTGTGAGGGCCATTTATTTTTAAGTATTTTATGGACTGATTAAGCGAGAAAACAACTGACAGACTAATCAATATTGGAAATAATCTTTGGTTTCATTTGCAGAATCATTGATTCATGAAATCCTTTGAAAAATGCAGAGTGGTCAATGTTCACATGAAGCTGTGTTTCATGGTTCCTGAAATTTTGACATTTCATAGATACAGTGCGTTGCACAGATGTGATAATTGAGGAATTGTGTACCAAAAGTTACATATTTCTAAGTTGATTATTGGTTCCAATCAATCAGTGAAACTAAGATGAATAACATATCTATATTCTTATAATCTAATGTGCAGAATTGTTAAATGGAAACTACAATTAATCCCTTGAAAAAGCAAAATTTTTTTTGTATTTTCACGCTGCTTCCAGAATTTTCCAAAACCACCTTTTTCATTTCTTCCTTCTAAATAATTTCACAGCACTGTTCCCTTAAGCATATAATCTACCCCTCAAAGAGTCCACAGAAGTTTTAAATAAATGTAGGAAAATATTCTGTGAGCGGACTCTCTATAATGTTTACCATTATTTCTTTTTCAGCTCTTATCTCAGCTCCACAAGGCATTTCAGTCATTCTTTCAGCTGCCACTCTGCGCCTTACTCCTCCACTTGGATCTTTTAAATTGCTCCTATTCTAGTTGGAGGCTGACCAGACTCTCTTATCAGAGTCAGGGATACAGAAAACAACTTGAAGTCTGCACTGAAGGGCCCGGTCATCTTCTAATTAGAGCTCCAAAAATGTGATTATCATGTTTGTTACTCATGCTGGGTGGCGCCAGTCCCTCCAGTCCTTTGTGGAGCTATTTTGCATTCAAAATTCCACGTTTTAAAGATACTGCTCATGACTGTGGCCCGAGCTGAAATGAGGACCATATGGACATTACAATGATGTGACGGCAGACAGAGTGCTGTACACTAACTGCAGACTGAGTTAGACAGCACCATGAGCATACAGTATCTCTGTTAGTGTGAAGCTACACATTTCTCAAAAGACGTCAAGATGACCTGGTTTCAGCTGCGCTGCATACAGACGTACAGGCAGAGGATAAAACACAGATTACCAGAAGCAGTTCTAAATCTCACATGAACTGCTGCTGTCCTTCATGTTTGGTTTAGAACCGGCTCATGAACTGACATTATGATTCATACTCTATGTCACAATGGGACAGGATCCGATAGGTGAGTCTCTACTTTGTTGTTTTTCTTGAGGTGGGGGCAGTGGTGGAGGAAGTATTCAGGTCCTCTGCTTAGGTAAAAGTACTAATATGACACTGTAAAAAATAATCTGTTTCACCTAAAAGCACTGTGTTGAAAATGTTACTTGAGTAAAAAGTATGTACGTACAATATATTAAAGAAAATGTTATGTAAAAGTAGCATTTTACTAGCTAATTCTGAACTATTTTAATTGGACTGCAATTAATGATTATTTTCATTAATGTTATGTTATTAATAATTATAAAAAATAAATTACAAAAATAATTTTAAGGTATATCAGCAAACTCTCACTTTTGAGAAGCCGAGACCATGAAATGTATTTACATAAAGAATTACTAAATAAAAAATATTTGCCAATTAATTTTCTGTCAGTCAGCTAATTCATTAATCAGTTGATCATTTGAGGTTTGCTTTTTAATTTATAACAAAACATTGTATTCCATAAGCTCTTTATGTGTTTTATATGCAAAAATCTGAATTTGTTAATTAAAGAGGTCAAATAACTGTATGAAGGATCTCAGATTTCTTGAATAAACGAACTCCGTCACATTACCACCACTGAGTGGAAGTGCTGTGTACCAGATGATTAGTCTGAATCTATTGTACTCTTCTTCCTCTTGTTTGTTCTCACTTTCTTCTGTGTGCATGTTTATACACACTATGATGAATGGGTCACAAAAAAAAAAAGATTTGATTTCACTGCAAACAATTTCTCAGATATATTTGCTATATTTCTGCGTTATCTAGCCTGACTGAACAAGCTGCTATCACAGTATGATCCACTTCCTCTTCATATTGTCATCTCAGAACCTCCCGGACTCTCATATTGCTGTTGTCCTCCTTACATTTGAAGGACCTGTTCCCCAAGCTGTGGAAACATAAATCACACACTCTACTGCCATCATAACAACTCCACTCCAGTCTCTGTGCTACTTGAAATAAAAAAAGCAGGATGATAGCCTCTGTATGTTCCCCCGGGCCAATACACTACTACCCGTGCATTTATTTTTTAATTCAATCAACTTCTCTCTGCCTTTCCTCCTCTCTGTGTTTCACCAAAAATATTGGATTAATCTGTCAATTTGTTGTCTTTGTAATTCCGATAAAATCTCATACTTTCTGTATGTGTGTATGTTGTTATGCCTGCATGGTGTTGGCTCAGGTCTCACCACTTCATGTCTTGTTCCAGTATGTGGACTCAGCAGCCTCTGGCAAGAGCTGATGGCAGCTGAGCCAAAACTTAATCCTGCTAAAATTACAAGGAAATGTCACGGAACGTATTTCCTTCTTGCTATCTCTCTCGCTCTCTGCCTCTCTCTGGGCATATTTTCAGTGTTTCAGTGTTAACTTCATGAGTCATACTCTGCATGCCGGCCAATCTCTGTGTCTCATAGAATAGGTGTCACAGAGCTACCGCTGCTTGAGTCCTGATGCTTGATGTGAGTACTCTTGTACTGATGGAGTGATGAGAAAAAGAGGGAAAAGTGGTGAAAAGATGAAGAGGAGGAAAGAGATATGATCCAAGCTGAGGAAGCCAAATAAAAGCTAATTGTGTGGAATGGAATGCACCATATAGTCTCTCTTCTTTCTCCCTCCCTCTTGCTCTCTTTCTCCGTCACCTCTCAAAGATGTTGGCAGTGGCTCAACCAATGGCCTGTGGCTATTTGTTTATGTGCAATTTGTTAGAGGGCTGGCCCCTTTCCCCCTTTTCAAAGAAGCCATTTACAATTCTATTCATGTCTACCTGCCACATTCACACTGCAGCACATAGTTATGGTACAAGAGGTTTGGACAGGTTTTCACTCAGTTCTTTCACAAAGTGTTAACACAGTTATGTTAATGTGTTTCAGAGAAGAGAAGACATTATTACATTACTTTTTGTAATGGCGTACAGTATAATGGAGTGAAGGGAGGTGCAGTATTAAAGTGATAAGACTCAGTAGCAAAGAGGAGGTGGTGGTTCTGCATCGTACTCCTCATAGATGAATGGACTCAGGGCTGAAACACACACATATACACCTTCAGACACACATCCTGAGCTGCACATATTGTAGTATTAAAAAAAGAAAACCTAAACAAATGTGCATGTTCCAGAGTTCAGCTGAAACAGCTCTGCGGGGATTCTCATCCAGCTGCTGGGGTTCGCAATGCAGCAAGACGAATGATAGAGAGGAAGAGGGTGGGGGTAGAGATGGATAGAGTGAGAGAGGGAGAGGCCCCAAAGAATAAGAAGAGGAAGCACAAGAAGCTTAGAAGAAGTAAATGAGGCAGGGATACTCCTCAAGGGGCAGTAGGCTGGTAGGCTGCTTATTTGAGCTGTGCTGTGCAGTGCTGTGAATGCCAATAACTCAGCAGCTACTTCTAGCAGATATGGAGAGCTTTGGACTTATGACCGCCACGCATGTAGCTACTTAAAGGCTTCCTGTGACATTTAGGGTTGGGTAGCAAACTCTTCTTTTCAGGGCACTGACCAAATTACATTAGTACTATGGAGTACTACTACTTCAAGTTAAATGAATCAGTTCCAAATTTTGGTACCTGAGAGTGCATCAGGGGCGCAGATATGTTTGTGCGCATGCGCTGTGTCCGTAACCCCCGCCCCTCCCCCTCCATCTTTTAGTTGACCAAAAGCAGCTCCCGCTCCAGCTCCCAGGTAGTAGCCAGCTGCAATCGTTCACTTCAACGAGCCGTTTCGTTCGCGACCGACACATCACTAATTCCGCTACCTGTTCCGCTGTTATGAAAAATAGCGAAATAACTTGGTGGGCGTTATTTCTCTGCGTGAGAAATACAATGTGTGGTGTGTGAGTGTGTGAACGGGTTGAAATGCGTGTGTCTCACGCTCAATGCGTGAGACTTGAGAGCCCTGCAAGGTAGCCACACCCTAAAGCACACCCTGCTTTACCATCTATTTTACGCCAAATGAGAGCATCATTTACAAAATGCACAGCATGCTGCAGTGAAAAACCCTTGAAACTAGTGATTAAGACCAGTTAGCTCTGGCCTAACCTGAAAAAACACCTGGTCAAACACAAAATATTAAGTGAAAGATGAAGAGTGTACTGTGTTTGATAGCATGAAAGCCATGTCCCTTGTAGCCACAGCTAACGTTAGCATGCCTACAGACAGCTGAAGAAGCTGACAGACAGAGGAAGAAGCTGAACTCTCCATGGACGACACAGCTTAAAGTGAGGTATCGACAACTTCATCAACATATTCAGGTAATTTATTGGCTTGTTGGATGAGTTGTTGAGATAACCGCTTTTTTCATTGTGTTGTTGGATGTAGCTTAGCATTAGCAAACACTTAACTACTGGCTACGTCTGAAATTGCTATTTTCTATTTATTATGCTAAATAGCATGTATGACAACCTGTTAGTCACCACTCAATTTCATTTCATTCCATTAAGACAGCAGTCTTTTAGCTACTTTATCCCACCAGCCTTGGGTATTCAGTACTGCACGCAGCCGCTCATTCTCCAGCCCTCTGAACTCCTTTGTTGCTCCTGCCTCCGATAATTTCCATAACCTCAGTCTGAATGATGGCATGGACAGATCTGACTTCTGGACCATGTCACATTCAAAGATTTGATTTTCTTAAATGATGTGTAATTTCTGGCTAAATTAATAAGTACATGTAATTTGAAATGATGCACTTCAGATGCCATTTATCCTCTATCATTACACAGGGTTAGGGTTTGGAGGAGTATATTTATATCTGTGACAGAGCCAAAGATCTTACAACATGCAACCACTAAGTGCACAACTTTACGAGACTCACTTTAATAACAATGTAGGCAGTGGAGGCAGTGAGAGGAAGGGGTCGGACAGGGTGTGAGTGAGCAAGTCGGCGAGCAAGGCGAGCAGGGGAAAGATTGAAAGGGCTGAAATGTGCAGTATCATTTCTGATGCTATCTTGAGTTTGCCAGTCTTGACAGAAATACGAGTCTCACAAATAAATAAAGTCTCAGAAAGAAATAAAAAAGAAAATAAGAAATAAACTATTAAATAACAGTCAGAGGTACAACTTCTTATCTTCTTATTCTTAACAAAAAGCATGAACGACAACTTTAAATTGACTTCCTCAAACTTCCTCTTTGTACAGAAGCAGTGAGCAACAGAAGTATAGTATTGCATAGAAACATGAAATACTATCTCCTGCTACTGCAGGTCTTGTAAGAATGACAGATACCACTGTCATATTGACATATGAACAATAGTTATCACAAGGTTTTCACAGAACTGTAGTTACGCTGAAATAGAAGTAACAGTGTATGGAGTAACGCTGAGAATATTTTGAGGGAATCCTGCAGGTGAAATCATACAGGATGCACTGTTTCTTCCAGCAGGACACGTCTACGGACTGTCTGTTTGTCACATGAGTGAAACCAGGTTACTGGGTTAGTTTTGCCTGCAGGGAAAACTCACACACTGCTGTGGAGGTATTGATGCGTCTGCGCATGGAGGGTGACAACGTCCTCTGGCACACTTATGAATGGCAGACAAGTGTTCGGTCTCCAACAAGATTTCGACTCCACCTCGAGAGAATGGTATGCACGTCAAGGTGGCGTGGGAAGTCATATACACGCGTATTGTGAGAGTATACTGTATGTAAAGGACAGTGTTATGAAGTGCTCCAGTGGGAACACGGATTTTCATATGAGTACAAAACACTGTCAGCCTGTAAACAGACACCTTAACATCTATGACAAATATTTTTTTCAGCTCAACAGATCAGTGGATCCTGCGCTGTGCAATTCAACATGTAGGCCTATCTCCGCACAAAGTGGTTGTAAGACAAGGCAGAATGGAGATACTGTTGGATGTTTGAATGTGAACAACATTAGCTGTGGGGAGCTGAAGTTTGCTATGCTGCAGCAATGAAATCCTAGTTATTATCTCATACTGTTTCACTTTCTGATGGCCACTTTGCATCTATATTGAAGCTTTCTCTCTTTATAAGTCTATCCTTGTTGTCATGTGATGTTGTGTGTGTATATATATATATATATCATTCATTCATTCATCTTCTATACCCCTTATATCCCTTTCGGGGTTGGGGGGGGGGGGGCTGCTGGTCGGGAGCCGGTCGCCCACCGACTGCAGGGCATACCGTGCCGCCCATATATATATCATCTCAATTGAAAAATAGTGACAGTGGGTGATCTCCTCTGTCAGTGTGCTGAGCATGCCCGGCTAACAGGTGACTGACAACAAATCAAAGCCTGATTGTGCCTGATGATCAATACACGACCTGACCATCCATCTATCAAATCACTGACAGACCAGTGGGGCAGCAAGTGACAGAGGGATCAATGAGAGAGATAAAGACAAGTCTGATTAAAAGCTGAGACAGGAAGATGAGAGAGAGACAAACAGATGGAGAAAGGCACCGGAAACACAGAGAGAAAAGGCACTGAAGAAGAAATCTGATGATTTGGGTTTCAAAGTTTTCTACAGAACTCTAACCATTTAATCAAACTCCCTGGCGCATTTGCAGCTCACAGCTGAAGAAGTGCTGCAGAGCTTCAGTAGGATGTTGAGGCTTGAAAGGAGGTTTTCACTTCCTCTATTAAAAGGTTACAGTGGGTAGAGAGGGCACTGTGTGTGAGCTGAACCGGAACAATGCAACTAGACAATGGCTGCTAATTAGCCTGACAGACAGGAGAGAAAACACTGAACCATGAAAGGAGTTATTGACCAAGGTCATGGAATATAAATGCACTTTGCAAAGAGATGAACAAACACAAGAGATGCACACAGGTCACACACAGTGGATGAAGCATTTGAATTTAATGAGAGAGATAAAGCGCATTTTCAAAGCCTCAACTGTTCACAAACATGTTTTAGTCTTTTATCCCGAATGGACACATTCATTCATTGGTAATTAAACTTATACTGCTGCTACAGATGAAGAATTTGCACATCTTTGTAGCACTTTACAACTGTTGCAAAGTACCACAGCACACATTGTACTAAACAGAATACTGGACAGACAGCACTGGAACTAATATCAAGGTCACAACAGGACTAAATGAAAACCTGTTCAACATGTGATGATCTGTCACTTTTTCTGTATTATACCAGTTGCACAAAAAACAGTGCAGCAGTGTTGTGTTTTTAAGACACCTGGGTGCCGACAAAGGAAGTCCTTTCTTTCACTCACAGTTCGCATTTAGGTGGAAGAAGGATTTGAGCCAGCTGCAAGGTTTACTGGGTGTCACCTTGGTGTGACACAGCGGGGGATTTTTTCTTTTTGCTGAAACACCTGTTGAAACAGTTTGTGCAAGCATAAACTTCCTTCATGGCTATATCGTAACGCTGAGGTGGAGGCAACATTCATGTACGAAATTTCCCTTCAAACTTCCTATGCTCATCATTGATACATAATTTCTTTATATCTATCCACCATTTTCTTAAATATATACATACATTTTTAACGTGACAAATATGCATGATTGTACTTCCTGCTTTCCTCAGTGAAGTTTTATCTTTTCCTACATTAGCCAATATTCTGACTTGAGTAGACATGAACTGTGCTCATTTCTATCATGCTGTCAGTAAATGTCTCAGCAAATTCAAAACAATGCAGTCCGTAAATGTTTATGGTCATGTCCAGTCAGTTTGGTGATTACAGTGCCATAACTCCCACTATAGTGGGAGTGTTGTTTCTGAAAGAGGGAGAGAGAAAAAGGGAGGGATGGAGGCAGTGATCCAGAACTGAGCTCCTGTGACAGCTTTTCAATTCAGTCCACACATCACAGGACAATCAGCGACCTAATTAAACAAACAGAAAGAGAGTGAGGGAGAAAACGAGAGAAACAGAGAAGAAAGATAAGGGGAAGAAAGAGAAAGTGATGCAGGAGAAGAAAAATGGGTGGACTGATGGAAAGATAGTGAGAAAAATGGGATCAAAGGAACAAAAAACTGCAGAGAGAGGGAGAGAATGAGAGGATCTAAAGAGCTAGTGGAGAAAATCAATGATTAAATCAGGCAAGGCCCAAAACATGAACAGCAGAGTAGAAAGAAAGTAAAGTAAGATAATGGAAAGAGGGATGGTAACAGCAGTGAGGAGTGGTGCAGTGTTTTACACACTGGCCTTGAGCAACATAAGAAATGCTGGCTCAGATTCGGGGGCAGCAGTGCTGCTCCAAGCAATTCAGTTTATCCACTTCGAAAAGAGGAAGACAGGGTCTGGACACTAATTATGGATAACAAAACAGACAGACGGACAGCGGAGCTTAGCCAAGACCTCCAGCACAAGTCAGGGGAGATGGAGAAAGATGAAATTATGGAGACAGCAATGAAGAGTGAGGCAAGTGGGACAGAAAGTAAGAGAGTTGAATGTTACAGTTAAAAAGACGAAGGGCACACGGATGGCACAGGGGTATACTTTTTTCCCACTACCACAAAGACCCAGAACAATTTCTTGCCTGCAGCCATTACAAGGCCAACAGCAGAGCATAAACTGGAAAAAAAGTGGAAAAAATCCCCTCAAGTCAAATAGAGGGAAAAAAACTCTGCTGGATGCCACAGACTAAATGACAGAGAGTGTATCCTGTTGGTCACACAGATTCAGCTTTCTGACACTTTCATGTGAGGCATCATTCTGTGCACATATCACAGTCTGTGCAACTGTTCCTAAACGCAGTGCAATCGCTCATTTCAGCTTTGATTATGTCAAAAGTGTGTGCTTTGAGCGTACATATGTCATTTGGTGTTTTACACACACATTTGTATGGAACACTTTCCCGTGTTCTGCTGAGTACTGAGATGCTTCCCACACTTAACAGCTGTGCCAGTTCACATGTTGTCTGTCCTGCACTCTCTCTGTCTTGCAGGGGAACGATGAAAGAGGCACCCAGGCAGAAAGAGAAGTTGTTTGGAAAGTAACAGCTAAAAGTGATGGCGAAGCAAAGTGTTAAGAGGGTGTCATCAACAAAGGAAGGGCCAGAAGAGATATACCCACGCACACACTGAGATGGACAGGAGGGACAGACCAGTTAAGCACATACAGGACAAGATAGTCTCTGTTTATCCCAACCAGTCCTCCAGATTAAACAACAAAACTTTATTTCATCACCTGTAGAAGAACACATGCAAGAGCTTTCTGATGAAGTTTACTGCTAGGAAGAAGGAGTACTTGGAGTACACAAGTAATTGTACTTTTTAAGGTACAAATGGCATGTGTACAAAAGTAGACTTACAGCAAGAAAGGATCTTTTCTTAGGACCTTAATGTCCTGACATATGGCACTATGTTTTTCACTGTTGTGTTGTTAAATAATTGAACCTCTCTTCTACTACGATACTACAACACAACTATTCTCCTCATCTGGCAAAACCTGATAGAGTGCAAAGAAAAGTACATTTTCAGGACAAGGCAAGAGCAAAGCAAAATGAAACAAAAAGCATGGCCCACAAAGACATGTTAAAGGGAACAATGAGTTGTCTACTGACTGCCTGTGCAATCTGATTATCTGCGCTGTGAGAACATACTTGCATCACAGAATTTATTAGCGGCCAGCACACAGCAATAAATGCACGTGTGTGTGTGTGGGGTGGGGGGGGTAAAAAGTCTGCATGCTCTCCACCCAGATGCTCCTGACAGGTGGTGACCTCTGTCCACTAACAGACGGTCTGGACCTGTGGAGACTCCAAGCCTGCTCAAAGTCAGAACAAGGGCATGTCAACTTACAGAAAAACTAGCTGAAGAGGAACAGCAGCAAGAGCAACAATTTCTTCAGCTTCCTCTTTGACTCCAGTCTCGCTCACATTCATTGCAGCTCTCCTCCAAATGCTAATTCCTCTCACAGCACTGCCTCCAGCTCCAAATCTACCATGATGTAATATTCTCATATCAGCAATATGAACATTGCTATATAAAAGATTTAAAGCACCTTTAGTGGAGTTTGTAACTTGTTAAATATTGCAACTGTTTTGAATAACAGAAAGGAAACAGCCCTGGGAAACACACACAAAAGTCCAACATCAACATGGTGGGACTATGTGAGGTAATCAAACGCCGATGAAAAGCATCATTTATGAGACAGTTGAAAGAGAATTACTTGCATGTGTTTCTGTGTGAACTGATGCTCCGGAGGGAGAGAAAGAGACGTGGAAAGATGGGGTGGTCAACAACACATAGACTGTGAGATTATTAATGCAGAATAACAAGGCTGAGCAGGAATATGTGAATGTATATATGCAACACATACATGCATAAACATTGCAACTGGGGAATTGGACAACACGGCAGAAATGAGTGAGAGCCAGTAGTGTCTAAGATTTATAGCCATTGCTAGTCAGTGAGATCATGGGAGAAAGACAGTTCCTATGTGCATGCATGACAAGGGAGGGAGGGTCTCAGGGTGAGCGAATGATGTTTCTGTTCATTAGCAGTCCTCCCTTATAGCTGGACAGTTACATGATAATCATGTCTGCTTGGTGGCGGTGTGTCCTTGACTGTCATTGGTGGGATTCTGCTGGGCCTTGTCTCTATTCCAGACTTTGTGTGTGTGTGTGTGTGTGTGTGTGTGTGTGTGTGTGTGTGTGTGTGCGCGTGCGCGCGTGTGTCTGTCTGTGTTTGTTTGTATGTGTACGAGAGACTTTCAAAACTTTAATTAACCAACTAAGCCAAACAATGTGGTGCCAAAAACTGTGAGGCGGTGACGCTTGTGCTCTGCCAGATCAACAAAAAGTAATTCCCTTCCTTTCCAATCAGCCTATTGTGTGTGCATCCTCCAATCCACGGAGGATTTGATGTATAACTGAGACAACAGTAATTAGAATGTGCATTAAATATTCTTAATGGTATTTTTGGGTAACTGTCAGTGTGACACACCAAGAAAAATGAAGATAGAAAACAGACATAACAATGGTCACTGAAAACATTCAGTGGTGCAGCTGCATGCACCTTGTCCCATTTTTACCAGGATACCTTGCTGTGTTTCTTTATTGAAAGCATCTATTGATCCCTCTCTGCTTGAACAGAGTTGGAATAATTTTGCAACTCCACAATACTGGTTTGACTGGCTGCTTTTCTCAAGGGTATTTTGCAAACTTCTGCAGCACCCTGATCGATGGGTGAAAAATTGAGCACATTTTCCAAATAGCTGCATTATTTTTTTCACGTGACCATATGAGTTTCTCTAAATTCTGGAAATACAGACAGACTCTGTTTCACTAGTCAATTGAGTGTAGAGAGACACAGATATAATCTACATCAGATAGCTTTAAATAATGCACAACTCAAAGGCAACATTGAAGAACAGACTGTACTGAATGACTTCTCAGACATCGAGACCATAAGCTGCCAGCAAGTTAAATCTAAAACTTCAGACCTTTTAAATTTCACAGATAGAACAAAGCTCAATTTGGGATTTAAATAACTGTGACAGCAACGTAAAATCAACCAAAAATCTGTGCATGTACCATTTCTCCCACTCCAACCTGTCACAAGAACCCCAAACAATAAAAATCTTGATGAATAACATAAATGCGATGTTTTACTGCATTTAAGATCTTCACTTAAGATAATTTCATGTTTTTTCGACCATGTTTATCTTTTTGAGCAAGGCAGTCACAGTGCAGACCACACACGTTCGTTTCTGGCTTGTCTTGTGTGTATCATCCATTCCTGTTTCCATCTGAACAAAAACAGCCCAGTGACTGATTTAGAAGTGAGGCCCGATGAGTTTCACCTTCACTAACAGGCCGCGTCACTCACAACCACAGGCCAAAGGGCTCCCTCATTAATGAAAGAGATAAAAGGTGCTGCTTAGTTTATCTGACTCAGATGCTTTTCTGTTCTTTCTCTTCGCCCACTTCTTATCTTTTCTTTTGTCTCTGTTTCTTTTTGTTTCCCTTTCATCTCTCATCAGACTCCCGGCCTTTGCATTCTATTCGGTGCTCTTATCTCTTTCCAAACTCTCGTTCCCTCACATCCATCAGTTCACACTCAACCGACTGAATCCCATCTATCTTTCCCTTTTATCTTCCCTCTGTCCCTTTATACTCTTTCCTCTCCTCTGGCTTCCTTGTCATTTTTTCATTGCGTCTCTCTTTTTCCCCTCCTGTCATCACGGCCCTTTCATTTTCTCCTCCCTTGCTCAGACAGAGGTACAGAAAGCTCACAGTCTGTATTCACATGCTTTCCCCATCCTCCTTCAGATCTGCTCAAAGTCAATACGCTATCAATATAACAAACAAACGCAATGAATACCAATTGATTTTTGCTTTAGGCTATGTGTGCTACAGTTTGTTAATCCATACGCGGTGCTCCTCCTACAGACCATGGTAGAAATATTACAGTATCTTAATCACTTTACTGTAATATACAGCCTACTAAATTATATACAGATTTCACCCTGTTATTAATGTCATACTGGTCTCTGTGTGTCTTGTTCTATGTCACTGCAGTTACACTACACTGTCCTACATTGTGCTCTACTGTATAGTTGTGGCTATTTGTAAGAAAAAAACGCCACAATTCAGAAACAATACAATACTGTATTCTGACCTGAGTTCAGTCCTGAGGTTCATGCATGTGTCTGGTTAAGGATTTGTACAATAAACACGGATTTACAGGTCACACTAAAAACATGTGGCTGACCAGTTTGTATAAAAAGATTAACCCTCAGGTCCCCACAAAGGACTGATTACAGGCAAAATATTAAAAGATCACATACCAGGTGAAATGGTATTCTCACTAATGTACAGATGTGGTTTACCTGTATCAGTATGGCCATCAGCAAACCAAGTGAAACCACCCATTGGTAACATAAAGCCTGAATATGATCAATTAATGCAGAAATGTCTAATAATACTGACACTTATCACAAATATGTGGATAGTAAACACCAAATCACTGCTCTGGCAGGCAAGCTGGAGGTTTGGCCTGAAATCAAGCCGACTGAACGAACAAAAACCTAAATTACTGTGTGGATTACAAACATTACATGCCATGGTAACAGATTTCCAATTGACATGGTGCGTTTTGCACTTGAGTGCAACAATTCAAATATTAAAATCAGCTTATGAATTGCCATCGAGGAGGAGAGACTGAATCTTCACATCTGCAAACTACACAATGTAAATCAACCTCTGCTCTGTCTCTGTGATGTTCAACAGAAATATTCTGAAGCTGCACTTGCACGTCGCATATTTTGAAAGTGATGTGTAATGTTTGGTGTGGGAAAGTCAATGACAGCTGTCTTGAATCAAATTTCTAAATGACATTAACCACAGCAGCTGAGAAAGGTCTGGGTCATTAGCAGACATCCCAGAGAGGACGCACACTGCCAGCACTGTCCTCTGATCACAAAAAAATAGTAAATCTGAAAGACAGCTTGTCATAATGTGCCATCACATCACATCAAACCAGATGGCTCACAGCATGGCATCACGTATCTTGATGTCTCCATGGCTGTCAGCTGGGCTATCAGTCAAATCTGTGGCTTTTAAAGTGGCCAGAAAGTTCACTATGATGGTTCTGTGTGGTCTTCATACATGTCAGGACTGGACAATACAAACTGCATGTCTTCAAATAATTGAATACATATTGCTAAGTCCTTGGACAAAGTGGACTTATTTGATGGTTTTACCGCACAAAGTCAAAGATATGATGCAAAGTAAAGTCCTTCATCAGTGCCTTCTAAAACGCATGTAATTCAACTTATTCATGATTTTTTTTTCTGATATGACACCACTATGGTTAAGTCAGGTTTAGGCACCAAAACCCCCTGCTCAAGGTGAGGGAACGAATGTGGTTATGATTAAAAGAAACTAACTTTGTTGGTAGGAAACAGGATGCAAAAAGTGGTCTCTCATGTCAAACAAATCAACACTTTCTAAGTCTAACCGTCAACCATGACCTGCTCTCTCAGAAGGTTTGAGGTACCATAAAACATCATAGTACATCTTTGCTTCTGCATGGCCACAAGAGCTCCTTGTCAGGGAGTAGAAAACACAAACAGTTCTGATGTGGCATCAAGTGATACTGCAGTGGATCAACACTTAGCCCTACAGGGATGCAGCTGTTAGCTAGTCCATGTGGTGTTTGGCATATATTAATTCTGCATGAACTGACATTGTGAAATGAACATCACTGCATTGCTTAGTGAGAAGGATATCACTACCTGATGCAGACCGCATGAACAAAAACACGAGTACACTGTCAGGAAACTGATGTTGACCTTTCGACAATCTTCCGCTAATTAGAGAGCCGCTTCGCTAAGAGACAGCCAACACACAGCTCTGAGGAAGGCTTGTTGATAGCTATCATGAGGAAGTGTTCATGTTGCAGACAGTGAGAGAGAGTCTGCAGTGCAGCTCAACGGTAAACAAATGTGCCCTTTCTACTCCCTCTCTGTTTCTTGCTGGTTCCCTTTTTTCATCCCCTTTTTGTTTTTTTGTTGCTTCATCTTTCGCCGCTATGACTCTCTCCTGACACACATCTCGATTCTTGCCTCTCTGCCTCCCCATCTCAGTACTTTAATCAGACCATGAAATGACTGCAGAGGCTGGCAGAGCAATCCCCTCCTCACTGTTCATCTGAAGTGCAAATGTGGAAGGAGGGGGGAGAGGAGAAAAAGGATGATGGAAGTGGGAAAACAGAGAGAAATCAAAGCATTGATAGAAAGGAAATGAGTGGATGGCAGGAGAGAGTAATGAAATAATGAATGAAAGAGAATACATGAAAAAGATGAGAGAAGAAGTACACGCAAGTCAGAGAAGGGTGCAGCATATTGGGGGGTGATGGATAAACAAAAGCAAGAGATGCACTCTAAACAACAGCATATATGAAACAGAGGATGGGGGACAAAAATAGAACAGAGCATAGAAAATAGAGGCGAGGGCAACAAGATGAAGTGACATCAGTTTTTTGTGCTTACATCTGACCTGCAAACCCCACTTCTGCAGCCGTAACCCACATACACAAACAGAATAGTCACCCAGGGAGGATGTGTGTTCACTGAGTGCACAGAGATCAAACAAAACAAGCAGCAGATGAAGAAAACACACAGGGAAAGAAGAGACAAGCTCTGACAGCAAAGCAGACTAGAGGCAAAGAGCTCAGATGATTCCTCTGACCTGCTGGAAACCCGGAGGAGAACAAATTAACATCGCTCCATGTGACGACAAATGAGGTGTAAATTATTGATTATTTTTCTGCAGCAGCAGTAAATCTGGGCCACCATGTAGTTTTCATATATATTCAGGATCAGGTTCTCTGAGGTTTGCAGCCGGTTAAGGACTGGTATGTCTTTTTAAAATGCTTATCAGTGCACAAATGATGTACAGGCTGATACTAACACTAAAGCAACTGAATGTGAAGGGAAATTCAACTAAAATGTTAAAATATTGTTCCAAAGTGTTGCACTCTGTCGTGCACTGATAAGCATTTTAAGATTTCATGCCTAGTAATCATTCCCTAAATCTCAATGCACAGTTGCAGTGAAAGCATTGGTGCTGTGTTTAAGTCTGAAACACGATGATTGTTTTCGGGAAGAAAGCCACTGCTGTCACCTCCATCGAGTGTTAGATTGTGATGTTTAATACAACTTCAGTTGTATCTGCTGCCTTCCCTTCCACAAGCCTCTGCCTGTGTGTTGCCCAGTAGCCTGCAGTGTTGATAGGCTGTTACTCACAATGAGTAACCAACAGAATGTACTGTGGGTGGACATTAAGCAAGACTACAGAGTGGTGACTACAGACGGAGGGAGGCAGTTACATCATATCCGGGGCTATAAGCAGGTCACAATTAGCTGGTACAGAATAATTATCTATAAGCTTTATCACTCCAGATCAAATGTTTAATTGCTTTTGAGAGGTGACAACCCTCTGGGAAGTGTTTGTTTCCAGATGATTAGCAGAAACAACATTATATTAAACAGACTAAAGCTGCACTTAATGATTTTAAATTAACAATAGGTCAAGCGTGTAGCATGACTGGGTGGACACGAAGTGACAACCCCAGATAATTATCACCCAATTGTGCAGTTGCCCCAACTCTAGTGAGCATTTTAGGATATTTCAGCCCATTGTTTTGGTTTTACAATCTAGTTAGTGTTTTGACTCCCTCTCCACCTCATTTCAAGCTGCAGGTTGCAGCTGTTTTCAGCAAAAATGCTCAGATAAACCTCCAGCACACTACCTGTCCATCACCAAACAGCAGACAAAGTCGCACTGTGTCTACACAGGCTGCGTGTTTCACTCCCGGCCACCTCACAGGAGACCTACACTCAATACTGTGCCTGAACACATCCTGCGTACACACAGAAGGAGGGCTGAAGCTGCTGCTGTCAGGATCTGCGGTTCCCCTCCTTTTTGTCCTCTTGTGCCTTGGTGTTTCCCTTTCCCCTCCGTCTCTTGTCTTTCTCTCCTCGGTCTATCTTGTGTGTGTGTGTTTTACTGCAGGGCATGGCTGATGGGCCTGACCTTGCCTCCTCCTCTCCTGAGCACACCGGTGACCAATTATTCAATCAAGACCCAGACTCTGCTAACATACTAATGCATATGCCTCCTGTACAGACATGGCGTTAGCGACCAGCTAGTGAACATAGTGGATATTTCCCTCACGAGTTGCTGGGGACCAAAGCTAAAAGAGAGAGAACATCCAGCTTTGATTTATCTGGAAGCTACTGACATGTCTAGAAATGAACACTAATGTTGCTTAAATCTGCTTGATGTGAGCAGCTTTCTATCATGTTTATCATTACATCTTTATGAGCTGGTAATATGTCAGTGATGTGTTTACAGCTTGTTTCAATGTCCCCTTGTGGCACAAAAGAGAGAAAACAACTGTGATCACTGTGTGTCTTGAAATGGTCACAAGGAGGAGCATTTGTTTGTGCACACTGCAGGAAGAACAATATGTTTGACCGATTTAAGCTCAAGTCGTAGAGATATTAACTTTCTGTGTTCTGCTGCAGTCCACAAAATGTACCATTTGTCCAGTCTTCCATTGATCATGCTATCCCTGTGTTTTTTACCCTGGAGCTGAGCATCTAGCCCAAGAACCCCCCCCCCCCCCACACACACACACACACATACAAACACAGCTGCTCAGTGCACAAATTTAATCTGTCTTTGCTCTGTGCCAAAATTAATTTCAGCACCTGAATTGGCCATGCTGAGTCTTCCCCCTGCACTTACTAATATTTTTGTGTATGTGTGTGTGTGTGTGTGTGTGTGTGTGTGTGTGTGTGTGTGTGTGTGTGAACCCAGGCAGCAGGAGGGAGTGAGCTCACAAATCCTCTCGTCCAACATCTCTTACAATAATGAGGCACTTCTCACCTTTCCTCTCTTCTTTCACTCCCTCTGTCTGTCCGTCTGACAGGCA
>JBBMOE010000076.1:106077-126484 GCA_037975065.1 Chaetodon trifasciatus
CCCCCCCCCAACACACACACACACACACACACCCACCCACACACCATCAATGAGAGGGTTAAATAGCTGTTATTAGTTTCTTGTTATCTCCATCCACAAGAGGGAAACTGCTTCCTAGAGCAAAATGGTATAATCTGCAGGAAGTACCTGCAGATTATACTCTGTAACCAACACTGCAGCATTGACTGGCTGCAGCTTCCACTGAGTCTAAATGTGTTGGTTGCTTTCTCATGCAGCGGTTTAAAGCTGAGGAGTATTTCACCCAAAGGAGACGTTCAATAAAACATAATAACAAAGTGAAAAGAAGAGACGCTTCGTGTAGAACACAGTATTTCAATTGTAATAGAAGACCTCTTCACCACATTTACTACAGCCTCGGTATGTGCTGATCAGGAGGATAAACTTGGTCTTACAACAGATCAATTACAGTATGTACACAGCCCGGCTAGGCTGTTCTCATATCAGCAGCAGAGCTACCACCACTTTGAACAGCACAGCACTTCAACAAGGTGAAGCGCACCCAAAGTGTCTCTGTGCTGCATATAAAAGATTAGGCCAGCTATCCAATGTTGTAATTTTAGCCTTCTGAATAGATCTCATTCATTATCCTCACTGCAAGCAACAGCATAACCCTAGTCATCTTCATTAACATCTGTTCCTGGAAGTTAGGAGTGAGTGATTTGGACAAAATCCTCCATCACAGAATACAGTATATACACTGTTAACAATATATGTGTACACTTATATTGCAATATCAAAATATATTGTTTTCTGAGGGCCTAATAAACCCAGAGATATCACAGAGCTAGCTGCCATGGTATAAACGGTATGGCAAGTTCTCTAATGGGAAAAAAGTCCAATAAAAGACAGGGTTTTCAGTATTTTCTCATCTGAATTATCATCTTTTTTTCAGCTGAAGCCAACTGTGGCAAGCATACATTGCATCATTTATCCTCAGTCTGTTTCTACACTGCAGAAGTGCATGAACATGTATATTTCTATTCTGGAGAATGGCTTATTTGTTGTTTCCCTTCCCTGTCCGTCATCACAAAGACATTTCCAAGGTCAAAACTCACACACAACAGACAACTGAACTCAAACCTGCAACTGCACATGACACCTACCTGTCAGTGCGTGGAGAAAGTGATTAAAATAAACTAACTTGGAAAACAGTACTCACCTCTTCCTGGAGTATAAGATGATATGACTGCTACCAGAAAATCATTTATAAGGCATGTTTCACAGGGAAGTAAGCAAATGAGACAGCATTTCCAAAAAAGAGAAGTGTTTTGTATTGCCCGTCAAAGACACAGTCAGTAGCGACCGTATTGCATTTCACCCTTTGTGAATATTTTAAAAGCACTTCTCCACTGGTATAATGAAATGTTACACTGAGCCAATGGCAGTGAAAGACTTAACTTCCCTAAACCTGTGGAGATGGTTTAAAGAAAAACAATCTAAAGTCAGAGTATTGATGCAAAATGTTGCACTGAACAGCAGCAGTTATTTCTCAACAATGGAGCTGAAATGACGTTTATTTGACTTTGTTGCTGTAAGGACCGTGTTACTAATGCTGCAGGGAGCGATGTTGTACAAAGTTTCAAATTTCCCAAGAGATAGCCCCAGGACTTCACGAAATGGGTCACATATAAGACCTGGGGATCTTCCACTCAGACTACGATGTAAGCTCCAGACGTCAGCTGGATTCAAACAAGACATGCAACATAAAACTGAGGCAATGAGGCCAAATTACTACATCTATAAAAACTTTCCATCTGAAACACCTCAAAGACAAACAGTAAAATCAATTGTAGTACTGTGAAGCTATCACAGTAGATGATAAAATTAGGAAAATTTTTAACCATTTTAATGAATACATTTAGAAGCACAACAGCTGAAAGAAATACACCTCGTGCAATAACATCAGGGATGTTTTATACTGATAATATACAAGTTAGTGTGTCAGTGATCTTGGTATGCTGTATGTCGTCTATGGTTCTGCTGCATATGTACATTATCTGCAGCTGAACACTACCACCAACTGGACAGAACGGTACATTACAGGCTTAAGCTACTTTAAATTCACCTCAGCTCTGCTGCTGCAGTCATTATGACTCTCAACATGGCTGTTACATGTTTGTTCAGTTGATGAAACTGCCCACAGGACATAGTGTTACTCATCTTACTGAAGGTGAACATCTAGTACATTTTCTTCTATTGATTACTGAAAACTATATTTTACCGTACCTGTAAAAATAAACAGGGTTTGAAGTGGGCTTGTGTGACATTGGTCAGTGTGTTACCTGGAGTAGATGTTGGTGAGCATTGCCCCCATTTCAGAGAGGCAGACACGTACCAGCACTGAAGCGAGGCTAATGTACTGCTGTGGACATCGTAAGCAGTGAAATGTATTTTATTGAAAAGGCTCACCTAAAATCATTATTATCAGTTTAAGTGTATGCTATATTTTCAATATTTTCACCACTTTACCTTGCCGTCAGACAGGCCTTTTCTTCGGCACTATGCAAACAACGCTCCACACACTGGTCCACACCACCACTGAATAATTCAGTTCAACTCAAATTTTATTTGTACAGCACTATCACATACAAAAACAGTTCAAAGGGCTTTCAAAGGGAACATCCATGCATACATACTCATAAATACACATAAAGATACACTCACACATATTGCACAAATACGGCACGTTCATTTAAGAAAATGCTCAACTGAAAAGGTCTTTAGTTTGTTTTTTAGAGAACACAGTGTTGATGCAAGTCTAAGATCAGCAGGCAGACTGTTCCATGACTGTTCCTGGTTAATTTCTTACAAGCAGCTGACGAGGGAGTCTAATAAGCCAGGTAGACAGTTGCTGAAGATCACTGTTGTCCTCGACCATCAGGTAATACTACAAATAAATGAAACGGCTTACCAAACAACCAGGAAAGAAATGCAGTTTCCACAGAAGTTTCTCTCTCTTTCCTTCAGCCTCCATCAGTTCTTCTCAAACTTCATTAAGGTTTCCTCTCGTCTCCACAGCGAACAGCATTTAGTTTTTGTTGCTGTCATAATTCCTCCTTTTTATCATTTGTATTTGTTGTCTCTTCCGCAGTCTCCTGAAACTCTGAACCTGTGGCGTAATACAGTGCGAGGCATGGCTGCCCAAAGGAATATGAAAGTTCTATGCTTGAGAGAATGTAGTGCCAAAAGAAAAGCTGCCTGACAGCAAGGTGAAGCACTGAAAATATTCAAAATATAGCATACACTTATACTGATATTAAATTTTTTAAATGAGCCTTCTTTGAGGTGGATAACATACTGCAGGTTTTACTGATAACCCTGTCCACAGCAGCACTGCTTAGCCTCCTTGCTGCTACTTGTCTCTGCTTCTCCAAACTGAGAGCACGCCAAAAGCAATCTACTGTGGGTAGTACACTGACTATGCACACAACCTCACACAACCCCACTCAAAAAAAAAAAAAAGGACTATCCCTTTAATTTAGGGTAGGGGGAGATCATATGAGTGTTAAAGACTGAGTTTCAAAAACAAACAGTGGTTAGGGGGGATACATTTCTGTGGAAACTTAACAAAGGACGCATGCACACACAAGCACACACATACTCTTTAAAAACTTACCCGATAGAAACTCTTAGCTGTCTCATACGGCCCTGTGATGAACTGTGCCCCACTTTTCTTATTAAGGATCCCGACATAACCTGCAAAGGAAAAAACATGCATGAGTCATCTCAGTCTGAGATTCTGCAGAGCGTTCACTTCCTATCTGAGATGCTAGAACTGCATGTGCTGCTGCATAAACAATATATGTGTATGCACAACAGCTGGGCATTGTGTTCTGGTTCACTGACATGCTTGTTATTCTGGTGTAAAGTGACTTAATATGTTTTCAGTGTACGTTATTCACCTGAATACCATCACTTTTGTTTACCTTCAATAGTATCCCATGTTCGAAGAACGCCCTAAACTATAAATTAATATTCATTTTCGAAGTGACTATGTTCTGCAAGTCTTTCAAAAACCTCAACAACCAGACTCTCCTGTGTGGTTCAGAGAAGTAGAAGCTTCTTTGATACAGCCAATCCACTTCAAAAACAGTGGGTCAATATCAGGACAAAAACCGCAAACACTCCCTGTGATGAAACTTGAGAGCAGATAAGTGGAATAATTTCTGAAACCACTCTATTATTAAGGAACTCAAATCCATCGAGAGAAGCACAGGAAAAGAGTTGTGAAGTTGCACTGAGGGAAGGGTTTGCAGAGTTAACTTGAGGTAAAAGAAGCCAGACTTCCTCCAGCGAAATGCACAAAAAGCTGATGTGGGGAATGAAAACCTTCTCTTACAGCTGCGACATCTGACTTTGTTGGCGACTTCACGTCTGAGGGACCAAACTGTGAACAAAACACTGACATATCATCAGGTTTTAAAGGCCTAGTGTGTAAGATGTAGACAGATCTAGCAGCAAAAATGGAATTTTATGGTTCATAATTATCTTTTCATCAGTTTCTGATCATGTGAAAATAAGAATTGTTGCGTTTTCATTAGCCAAGAATGAGCTCTTATCTACAGAGAATGCAGGTCCTCTGCCACCGAGTCCACAAGTCGCACCGCCATGTTTCTACAGCATCCCAGAGGGGACAAAACAAACACTAACTCCACAGAGCGGCATTTGCGTTTTTCATGTTTTTAATGGCCACCATAGGGGAGAGTGAAATAAAGGGTATTCAGTTGGTTGGACCATTAGGTGCCACTAAATCCTACCCACTGGACGTTTGAGTTGATATGATTAACTTGTTAGCAATAGTTGCTCATTTACACGTCCAGCAGTGACGGACCAGTGTTTTCATTCATTTGGAGTTGCGTTTCTGACCTGCAGGCAAATGTAAGTCCAATTTTTTCTGAAAACAGCTGCAGCCAAAAATGATGCAATGAGCGAGAATGAAAGGATGAGAGTGAACAAAAACGATAGAGTAGTGGAGCAGTGGAACAGCTAAACAATGAGCTGAAACTCGTTATATTGATCTGAAACTGCAGCCAATGGGAGCTGCAGATTCAGGTGATAATTCTCTGTAGGTTCATCCTTCACCCACACATTTGGAAATAAATCATTAACTGACACACGTGTTAAAAGAACATATTATGCCACTCATCAGAACTAGAAACCCAATTTATTCCAGTCCCAGTCAGTGGTAGCACCCAGGCTCTGTCCCTTCCTGTGTCCTGGCTGGCCTGGGTCCACTGTAGTAGATCAACTGACCTGGTTTAACAGAGACTCTCAGTCTGTGCAGAAACAAAGAGAGCAGGACTGCCAAAGAGGAAATATGATGAGTTGACATAAATGTTCCTTTATTCCACTTGGTTAAGCAGGCAGCATTAGGGCTTCACTGGTGACACACGTGCAGAAAATACACAGTACGAGCTCATAATACTCTAAACTAACAAGCTAAATGTATTTTAGAAAGTTACCTGATGTCTCCTGATTGTGAAACTGCAAAATACGAGCCTACGCCAACAAGTTTGCTGTCAGTTAGTCAGCTGTACGCCCATGACGGACTCACCCCCATAAAAAAGTAAGCTTATCATCTCATTTAGAAACGAACACTTTTTCACTTTGTGGTATCTAGCCATGCACTCAGTTTTGGCCTCATGTGCTCAGATTTTTAGATATTAGCCAACAAGCACCCCATTACAATAGGGGTGAATTAGAGTTGAATTGTCTTCACACTATTTCATGGTATAATCTGGTATAAAATGTGGAGGCTTGGTTCAGATTGGTTGGCTCATACCATCCCCACATGCATGAAGCCACCAATTGCTTGTGTATTGAAGCACCTTGGCTGTGAAGAAAATCACATGCAGAGAGACTCTGCAGCAAACTCTGGATAAAAGCACCTGAACAGGAGAATGTATTCCAACAAAAATAAAGAATAAAGCCACTGCTGACAATGTTCTGCCCAGCAGTGTCACAAAAAGCACATCTTGAATATTGTAGTACTTTGTAGTTAATAGCAGTGGAAATGTAACAAATGCTAAATTATTCCTAAAGCTGCAGTAAAAGTGAGCAAGACCCTGTGAGTTACAGACTCAAAGTGTGCTCTCTGAAGCAACACAACTATCAATTCTGCCACTAGATTCCTCTTTCATGATTTCTTTCTGATATAGCCTGCAGGTAATGGTGACATGCACACATGTCCAAACAAAACACTACCAGAAACAGTCGATCACACAAACATAAACACACACAGAAAATGTGTTCAGCCAGGAGCAACATCTGAGCTCATCCTAACCTTTCATGGTGAGGACACCACGGCAGAAGTCTTTGAAGTCGATCCTCCCACGGGCGTCAGTGTCCAGACATTTGGCCAACTTCTTCACCTGTGGAAAAGTACGGAGAAAACATGAAGGTGAACACCGAACACATTTCTGTTAACGCACAGAAAATTATTTATAGATGAGGTTATTTTGCTCCCTGTATCACTTAAAAACATTTCTGTCTGTCTGAGGTCCTGCAGAGCCTTCATTTGTGATCCATGATGTTAAAACAGCACAAGCTCAAAAATGATGAGTAACTTGCTGCACAATTGATACAATAAGAGGGTTTGATTTAATACCATTAATGATTCCACTGGCTTAACAGAACAGAGCATTCATTAGTGTTGTTGGTTATATTTTTGCTTTTCTTGCAACCACAACTAAAACATTGTATTTAACAGTACAAAAGCCAGGTACAGGATCTAATGGGTGTCAGTAAGCTATGGAAAAAAAATCCTATGAAATCCAGCACTATTCAAAAATGATATATTTGCATGTGTGCACTTCTGTGAGTGTGTGTTTGTGTGTGTTAGGTCTGTGCCTCCCACTGCCACTTTACAGCAGTAGGTTTCCCAGATAGAGAGGTGGCTGATGAGTATAAAGCAGTACATGACTCATTGCACAAAGGCTCTTTACAGAGTCGCACAGTGCTGCGAAGGGTTAGTCTGACAGTCAGAATAATCTGCCTTGCTGCATCTATTCTCTCTCTTCATTATTAATGCAACCAACATTGTATGGTTTCTAAAATGCAGAGCTTCACTGTGCATACCGTGGTGTACATTAACAGCAGCTTATCTCTCTCCAACAGACCGCCTGAAACTACTTTCAAAGACATCATCATCTGTGCTGTGCCATGCAAAAAGGGCACAAAATATTAAAACCCCATAGGCCTATAACCCCATTAACAATGTCTAAATGACAACAGTTTACTGCCTTTACCATCTGGAAAGCCAGTCAATGTTCATAGCTCCGTTGGACTCTGCAATGTTTATTACATGGTGCCAAGTGTTTGTTTGACCTCACAACATACCAACAATGATGGTTTTGATATTCTTAGAGCCTCAGGATCACCGAGGGTTACGACTGTCTAAATGATGACAGCAGTCATTAAAATCAGGATGGTTTATCACATTGGGATTTTTACGGCCGGCAAATTCATCGGAATCCGTTGGTTAGGAGATAGTGAATGTGCAAAGTTGACATTTTGGCCTGATGGAGGTACACAGATCTGTAAAATGTAAAAGTAAAACTAGAAATTGATAATGTCACTATATGAAAGTGCTAGAGCCCGACAAAATCATTAGGAAACATTCCTGTGGGAACCATGACGATACACAATAACTTGAACCGACATTTGACTGGTAGGTGTATTCTTCACAGAGCTGCTGGCAGTCATACAGACGGATTAAATGGCATCATCATCCTCAAGCCCTGAAACAACTTTTAGCTTGAACCCAGGCTGATGGCAGTGGGGTGGTTTACTAAACAAAATCCAACATTTCTCATGTGCAACATCACACATTTGTATAATGAAAGTGGCCAAAGCATGCTCACCCTGACTCATGGTCCTCCCACATTCACATCACTGAAGAGGGCTGCTGCCTTTAAGCACTCTGCACTACGGCTGAATAATGCATTATTCTCTTCGCATGCTACCCAGAGCAGAGCCATTTCAATTTTAACAGCACTAATTTTAGCAAAGTTCTGTGACTGAAATGGAAACAACTTCAGGGTTTTCCCTGGTTAAAAAAGGGTGGACATTAATGCATCAACTCTGAAAGGCAGAGACAGTGCTTCAATAACAGTCCACAGTCAACATAATACAGCTGAGAAATAGTGCATTATATATTTTTACAACAAAGGGCACACACACACTCTCATGGCTCATCTCACACCATTGTAACCATCATCTAGGCAACTGGGTCACATGTATAGTGCAGCTGATTAAAGCATTTTGAGGTGTTTTAAATTGAGGTCATTTGAGGACTTAGATCAATCTATTTGGATCAAACCCAATTCCTAATTTTAGATTTGTATAAATCAGCTGGTCCTGTTCATAACTGTTGACAGCCTTGACTATTGTTTCTGGCTCGTCCTCGATTTTGAAGGACAAAGTGAAGGGGACAGAAAAGAGGCCAGAGGAAAAACTGTCGGATTATGTGAGTGTGTGTACATTCGCATGTGACTGTACAACTGGGAGGGTGTTACCCATTGTGTACAATAGTAGGTCAGGTTGTCACAAAGCAGCCAATGGGATTTGCTCATGTAGGACAATGACATGAGAGGTCAATACATACAGTAGAACTAGGAAACTGCTTAATATGCTACATCAAATGGAGGAGATGTAACGTGGATGTGTTTTTATATCTGTATACAATCTTATTTTGTCACATGTTCATCATAAGATACATATATTTTTTTTGGGGGGGGGTGTAAATTCTGAATTAGCTTCAATACAGGAGTCTCAACATCACAACTGGATCACAATAATGGGTTCATGCTATTTAAATAATGATTCAAAATAAATTAAATGGTAATGCAGTGCACTGTGATAGGATCTACTAACATGTAGGTGTTTGAGATACAAACTGCATCTACTTCATCCCATCAACTGATTTCCCAAGTCAGCAGAGAGCTTCCCCCAGGAGCTAATCAGTGCCTCTACAATGTTCCTGCTGAGCAACACTGGGGAGCCAATCAGCGACAATGTTCAATTATCCTGACGTGCAGTGAGACAGAGAGGCACTGTGATACACACACTGATGAAAAACATCTAAAATACAACCAATAACACCCTAAACTGAGCTCTTCTGACTCAAACAGGTTACAGAAGATGCCACTGTGTTTTCCCCTGTTTTGCAGTCACAGCTTTCATCATGAATGTACCAATACAATACATTACATACATTGACCAATAATGACATACAGATTGCAGTGTTCGCTTCTAAATTTCATAGTCATTCACTTACAAATATAAATGGGAATAGCCCGATACAACCACAGCTTGGCATCAGAGCTGAGGAAAAGCTGTGAAAGAGGACAGGACAGCAAAATCTATGTAGCAATCAATAAACCCCGTTTAGATTTCCCTTTCAGTCCAAAATACACTCAAACACTAGGCATTTTCTAAACTGTCGAACAAAAGACATACAGCACCCACCCTGGACAGGTCACCAGTCTAACACACCTCACATTCAAAATGTGAGGGATAAACTCTTTATAGCACCGGATTTTGAAAAGGGCGTTCAAGACTTTGTCAGATTTTATCAGATTAACACATCATAAAAAACATTTTTGAGGGATCCCTTAAATGATTCCTTAAATAATTTGTTACCAAGGTATGTCATAAAACCTGAAAAACAATATCATGAGTGGTCTCTGGTGGACAAATGTAATAACTTCACATTCTTTAAATGACTTCAAACATTCAAACACTCTAGTTACTTATCGATCAACATACACACCAAAACCACTATTTCGGAACTAAGCTGACAGTACTACTGAGCAAACCAGCCCAGCAGAGGACTGCAGCTTCATGTAAAGAGTGCAGTAAAGTTATAGACTAATAAATCGGCCACACTGATGTATTGAGTCATTTATCGGATTTTGCCAAATGGAGGGAATAATGTTTTTTTCCCACATCAGATCATAAATTTTGTCTACTAGTCTGCACTTGCGATTAAAATCATGAAAAAATGTTAATATTTCCACCAGTGTGCCCAGTAAACATTAAAGTCACTTTGCAGCTCCAGGATAACTTGACAACTATCTTATTCAAAGAGGTAAAGGAGCATAAGGCTGTTTTACTGGGATGCCATAGCTGTTCCCACTGTTCCCACAGCACTGCTAAGGAACACCTCTTTCTGCTTTGGCTCCAACCGGGAAAAGTTAAATCAGGAACCCCCTCTGTCGCAGTATACACCCCGCTGACAGTAAGCCTTTCCATCACATAACAACGTGAAAACCTGTATTTCTATTTTTTCACGAGGTGAGATATGGTTGTCCACCGAGCTTTAGATAAAAGTTAGGGCGTGTGGCGACGTCTGTGGCACCTGACTTCACTCCTATGGCGGAGGAAAGCCTATAGTTTAGGAAAAGGATAGTAAATAAACAATTAGTGAAGGCCCACACATGTTCTCACCTGTTCTGCTTGACCAAACTGAGAGCCCAACTGCACGAAGTGTGCAGGGTGGATAAACCCGTCTGAGTCCTCGTCACACACGTCGAACACATCTTTGAGTTTCCTTACAAATGTCAGCAGCTGCTCCGGCTTAGGAATAAAGTCTTCGTCCATCTCCCTGCTGCTTTATTCTTCTTTCAGGGTGTTTTACCCCGACGTGACTCACCGTAGCATCATGTTGTTTGGAAACAGCTCGGACTGCGCGCCAATGACACAAGAGCTCGTGGGTGCTGGTGTTGCGCGCGAGAGGAATGATGCTGATGGACAGAGCACCCAACCCGGAAGCAAAGGGAAGCGCTGCTGTAGAGGACCACTTTCCCCTCACCGGCCACTCGGTTTGTCATCACTTTGTCAGCTTCACTGAAGTGTTTGTTTGCACAACAGTTCACAGTGCCACAGTGAGCTCAGGGTGGACAAAAGTCAAGAGTTAAATACACACATTGGCTTTTAAAAAGCCATATCCTGACATTTCATTTCAGCAAAACTTCACACAATAAACTAACTGAAAGAAAATGTCAGATTTTCATAAGTGTAAAAAGTGGTTTGTGAATAAAAACCGATCCAGGCAGTCTTCATTTGGAGACTAAGCATGTGCAAAATGGCTAAGCTAACATGCTGAAGTAGTTAAGTAGGTCAACCATGTTCACAATCGTAATTTAGCATGTTAGCATGTTAACAAGTGATAATTAGCAATAAATGTACAGCTGAGACTGATGGGAATGAGACAAGCTAAAGATTTGAGGGAAAAACAAACCAAAACAAACAAAACAAAACAAAACAAAACAAAACAAAACAAAAAAACTGTTGTCAGAGAGTCACCAACGGCAGCAGGACTTACTGTCTGCTAGTCATTAATGTCCGAACAAAATTTGGTGCCAATCCATTGAGGAGATGGCAAGTTTTTTCTACAGGAAAATTTTAAACTTTGACCTACTGCCACCAGAGGAAAGGACAAGGGATAATAAACACCATAAATTGCCTTGGCAATCTGTACCAAATTACACGGCGATCCATCCAATAGTTGCTGGGATATTTCAGCCTGGACCAAAGTGACCCCTTTGATTGTACCATGGCTAAAAGGGAAGAGAGAACAAGCCCTTTCCACCCATTTCAGCACATTGTGTAAATATTAGTAGCTTAGATTTTAAGTCCAGGCCCCTGAAGAAGTTTTTGGAATGTATAGGTGTCACTTTAAGGCCCCTAGTTTACTTCAGGTGCCCCATTTAGCATTTATAAGCAGTATATAAAGATTTAGCAATTCTAACTTCTCTCAAGAAGACATACAGCAGCCTATTTAATACTGTTTCAACTGTGCCATGTAATATTGGTAATTATTATCTGTTTACAACACCAGCCTCTACTAATGGTATGTGTACTCACAGGAGGAGTTGTGGTTGTTGACAAATACATTAATAAACACTTGAATCTGCTCGCAGCTACATTATGGTCTGTTCTAAACAATTTATGAATGTTTATATGCTGCTAGAAACGTGAAGGACTTTCAAGGTTGCAGACCTCTGACGTGTCTATATGTTTATATTGTGCTTTAGTCCAGTGCACAGTATTATGAAATAAAATTGCATTTATTCAGACTACCACAAGCTCATTGCTATATGGTGACTCTAGTTTTATTTTTATATCGGTCTTTAATATGGGAAAGAAAAAAAGAGAAAAGAAACAAGCTAAGAATAAAGGTCTGACGTGAAGAAAGTGGAACAACAGTTGCATGTGACTCAGTTTCATGTCCGAATATTAGTTCACATTTCTGTGGTTCACAGCAAATGGACAGACATGCATTTCCCAGAGCTAAGGTTAGTGGTCTTAAATCATGTCTCCTGTTTCTGGTGGCATCCCTTTGTTATTTGTGCCATGTGGATGTATTTCTCAACACGTTCTAATTTTAAGATCTTATCAGAGACAGTTTTAGACCCAAGACGGAGGGTGAATACTCGTAATAGGATAGTGGAACAGAAAGCAGCAGTTCCAGGATCGCATGTATGTAAAATCCCTGATTTATGAGGAGATGTTGTGTTGCTGTCTGGGGAAAAGAAATCATACTTTGCATTGAACTGTATGCTGATGATTGGGATTATGAGCTGAAATATGACTGACTATTTGCTTTGTAAATAAGCAGTGTAATATATCCACCTCAAGATTACCTCCTGGTGGATTTAAGAGGTGGTGGTGATGCATGCATGCAGATCGTGAGTTGCATTTCAAATGAGTGTGTATTTAAGGGCACAAGTATGTCTTAAAATGTCTACTCTGCCATGTATGTAACACAAAGACAAGAAGCTTGTCTCTCTTCTTACACCTTCCTGCAAATAAGCACAGTTAAGATGGGGAAATTTGGGAGTATATTTAGAAACAATTACTTCTTCTTCAAATATACACCACCAGCTCACCAGGAACCAACAGATTTTCTCTGTACTTGACACACACCATTGTGTTTGCGTCCCTGTACATACTTGTTTAGATATCAATGATGCACTCAAACAAGCACTTATAAAATATTGTCCTCAGAGGAGATTCTTGAAGGAAAAAGTAGCAGATCAGATGTTTTTGTGGTACAGTTAAACGCAGTTTCAGATGCAGATATGCTTTTAAAGGTTTTGAAAGGTTTTTGCAGTGTTTCACTCAGATCTTCTTTATGGTTATTTACCAACTTCAATGAATTACATTTGGAATGTGCACTTTAATTCTGTGTTAGACTCTCATCCCTCTGTTGCGCAAACAAAACTACTTCTGCTTCACAGAGGTTCAAGTTTGGAGTTGTTGATAAACAGTTTATAAACATCTTGTTCCATCTAACAGTGAGCAAATTCTTGGTCACGATTATCCAATTTCTCTTTTCATCCATTGTTTGGAGACGGAGCTGCTAAATTTTCTCCCCACAGTTTTAAGCCTACTTCGAACAACAAAGGACCAGCTTTTGTGTGGACTCTAATAAACTTGTTTTCAAACCAGTTTTTCCAAAGAAAACTTTCCATATTTTATGTTTTGGGGACACTAATGGGCTTATGAGGACATCAATAAAGAAACATCTAATAGACAAGGGTAATGTGACAGGGTAACATTTACTCACTGAGGGTGACTTTGATTTATGATTGAGGATTTGAGATGACAGTGGATATGTTTGAGGAGAACTTGAAAACAGCTCATCATTGTGCTGGAGATTCTTGTGAGCTGAAGGAAGGAGTTCACCAGGAGACTTCAGATGTCTTATGCTGAAGTATTTATTGCAGCCTTCATGCATCAAGGAGAAGCTGATGAGCAACACAATGCCCACAAGTGAACCAAGGTAGTGTCACACCAAATCCTGAAGATGTCCCTTATAATGGGGTGTTTTAATACTCCCAACGTCACATATTTTTCCTTCTACTTCTTGAATTATTCCCTATTACGGATATTCTATACCTGCCTTCTACATTTCAATCAATCTTTATTTATAGAGCACTTTTCATACAATGTAGCACAAAGTGCTTTACATGTTAAAAAAACACGGAGGACACTTTGACCTCATCCCTTATTAAAACGTGAACTCGAGCAGTCCTCCCTGAATTGATCCGGTCTACATCTGCACAGTTTGTCTATAAGACCTTGGTTACCTCTGTAGCAAGAACAGAGAGAGACTTCCTATCTCCTGTCTGCTAGAATGGTCTTTAAATAATATGTTAATGTGTGTCTTTCTGAGTTCTCTGTGTTGTCCAACCTTAAGACCTTTGGGCTCCTAACTGTTCAGAGGACCTGTGATAGAAAATTCCTTCACAATTATCAAGCACAGCCATCACGTCCTAACGGCACCAGACGACATGTCAGGGAGTATTTTCTTTGCTGTGTCTCTGTTCATTTTCTGACAGAGAAACATTTTTTTACATACTGTTCAGTGAGACGTAGGCCTGCTACTATTTATTCTCATCATACCATGCAATTCAGCTTGTGGACTCCAAAAAAGGAAGTGTGTTTACACTTTACTTCCCCATCGTTCTGTCTTCAAGAGGATGTCATACATATTAAGAAAACATACACACACACACACACACACAGAGAGAGAGACAGAGAGAGAGAGAGAGAGAGAGAGAGAGAGAGAGACAGAGAGAGAGAGAGAGAGAGAGAGAGAGAGAGCGAGAGAGTTTTAGTCTTACTCAAATCTCATTCAGTCTTCTTCTTGGGTGAAAGATGCAGGTTGTTCGTGGTGAACAATCACTTTGGATATACACTCTGCTATTTACTTCTCTACAACTTTGGGGTAAGTACCATGGCTGAACACATGATTTCTTTGGTTTTGTCTTACAGGTAAAAAAAAATATACAATATGTTTCTACTTCAAATAACTATTTGATGATTTCTGGGCAATAAATAAGAAATAAACAATGTTGAAGTTGCCCTAAAATGTATCCTCATTAACACAAACTATCTGCTGCAAATGTACTAAATATTTACGTTATGGGCAATATCACTAGTCATCACTATCACTATTTCGAGTTTGACGTTGTAAATTTTCTCATCAGCCGCAATCAGCCGTTTGGTACAAAGTGAGCATCACCACATGTTGCAACTTACAGCTGCACTATTGTCACAGCTCGAAAGGACTTGTGAAACTCAGCTGATTCCTGCTGTACAATATGTTATACCTTTCTCTTGCCTAGGAGGACTATCAGCTTCCACTTCCTCTCCCACTCTCCCACCACCTGAACTTGACATCTATTTGAGGACAACAGACTCAGTGACTCTGGTCTGCCGGGCCCCAGAGGGCCAGCGTGGGCTTCTATTCATGTTGTACCAT
This sequence comes from Chaetodon trifasciatus, assembly GCA_037975065.1. Classification (NCBI taxonomy): domain Eukaryota; kingdom Metazoa; phylum Chordata; class Actinopteri; order Chaetodontiformes; family Chaetodontidae; genus Chaetodon; species Chaetodon trifasciatus. The sequence goes on from JBBMOE010000076.1 coordinate 121,373, forward strand.
CACAGAGAGAAGGTAAAGGTTTTTTTTGGGGGGGTGTGTGTGTGTGTGTGTACTTTTTCTTTCATGTTTTGTGCTACCGCTGGGCTATCCTGTGATTTTACTTTTCTCTGTACTTTTTCATTCATTGAGGTGGACTCTCGGGAGCTGAGGTCTGCTGCCAAGGAGGTCCGGTTCACTGTGAGAGTAGAGGACCTGGATTCAGTCCAACCTGAACTCTTCTGCTGTCTGTACAAGGACCAGGAGGGTCGTTACAGTGCTTTCAGTCCATATTTGCAGCTGGAGCGTCAAAGAGGTGTCTGTATTACTTGCATTTCAACCTACTGCACACACTTCATGGTTGTATTAAAAACACAAACATATCACACATGTGGTTTGACCTGCAGCACCACATTTTATTAAAAGCATAACAAAAGAATAATTAGAGTTAATCTGTTCGATCTGCATCCAGTCGTAATTCTACATATGGTATGAAATAATAAACACTCCCATCCGCTCCTCTCCAAGCCTCAAAACACACTGCTGCATGCAGGTGGTGCACTCTGTGGTCTCTTATTGTCCTCCGCTCCGTGGGTGTGTTTAGTGGTAGTTACATCCTGCCCTTCATATAGAAACCACACACCCGCATGCGTGCACACACACACGCACACGCACACACACACACACACACACACACACACACACACACACACACACACACACACCAAACACAATGTTGACAGTTAGAGGGGGACGTATGTCTGGAAACTGTGGGAAACCAATGTCGTTAGCATTGTCTCAGGTTTTTAATGACTTTGCTTCACTGAATGAAATATGTAAACGTCACAAGGCCACAGAAACATAGAGATAATTGTTTCATTTTCCCCTCCCTTTCTGTTCTTCTCCAGATGCCGCCCCTACTCGCTCCATACCCTCTTTCCCTCCTCCAGTCCTGTCTGTGCAGCCCTCTACTGGTGCAGTAAAACGTGGGGACATGCTATCCTTCAGCTGCTCAGCCCCCTCCCTTCTGCTCCAGCCTCAGTCCCAGTCCAGTTATAACAACAAACCAGTGACCTTCTTTTTGCTGAGGAGTCCTGAGGGAACAGGGGTGACATCCATTGTCCCACAATCTCAGGCCAGTGAGGTATCAAACCCTGAACCCCAGCCGGGAGTCTTCACTGTGGGGCCAGTGATGGGAGGAGAAGAGGGCGAGTACTCCTGCCTCTACCAGACCACCCAAAAAACGGGATTGGTTAATTCAACTGTCAGCAACATGATACAAATCACTATAACAGGTGAGGGTGCTCCACGTGACACCTTGCTCTCAGGACCCCCAAACTATAGAAGCTTGTTACCCCATTGACTTCCTTTAAATCGTTACTAAAAGCTGATGTTTACAGACCTGCTTATTTACACTAAGTTAGATTTTCTTCTGATTAACTTGGTACAGCTCAATTGATCAAAGTAGTCATTCTTATTTTATTGCTTATGGATGTTTTTTTTGTCAGTTTATGAATTAAATATTCTAGCTGTTATGACATAAGTAAAAAAAAAATCCAGTTGATAATTATTGTATGCATCTTTAAAATCAGCAGAGCGGGTGAGTGTTTGTTTATAGAGTATTTGTTGATAGAATTCAATGTTACAGCTTTTGCTTTGCAAAAATTTTGATAATGTAATTATTTTCATTATGTATTAATCTGCTGATTTTTCTGAATTAATTAAGAAATTGTTTTGTTTCTAAAATGTCAGAAAATAGGTCCACTATCACAATATCTCAAAGTCGAACTTGACATATTTAGTCATAATATAGTCCAAACCATCCAATTATTCAGTTTAATTTCACGTAAGACAATGAAAAGCAATACATATTCACATTTAAGTGGCGAGAACTTGTTTTTTTTCTATTGATACACATGGCAGCACCTTTCACTCTGGCTAATGTTTGCTCTGGTTTTGTCCATTGCCAGATGCGTTGCCAGTGCCCACCCTTGTTCTCCAGCAGCAGACAGACGTGAGGCATTTGCTTTGCACAGGCTCAGCAGCGTACCCCGGTGCTGTGTTCTCCCTCTACCTGGCTGATAAAGAACTTCCTGTCACCACTCAACATGCCACATTAATCCACCATCAAGCCACCTTCCCAGTGCCAGTCCAGGACACTCCAGTGGCTTTGTACCAGTGCCAGTACAGTGTCCTCCTGGGGAGCAAATGGAGCAACTCTGAGCGCAGCCTCCCTTTGGCTGTAACCAAAGGTACAAATTGAAGCTTTGTACTATATGTGTGTGGTTTAGTTAGAGTGTCATTTAACACAGAATTTGACTGTTTGCTTCTTTTCTCGACTTTCAGGAACTCCCCCTCCATCATCACCAGGTAGACCTATGATAACATGTTATTTCATTTAACGAATGCAAATTTTCAGTAGCAGGGAGTAAAGGCAAAAAAATGACTCAGACTTCCTGCAAAATGAAAAGGTATCGCAGCTGCCTCAGCTGCAAGGAAGCCCATTATTTAGCAGGTGAAGTAGCAACAGGTACCCTGAATCGTGCTTCTACTCCAGTGACCATGAAAAAATCTATCTCACTCACAATCATTTTTGTATCTCACAATAATACCAGTGTGATGTCTGCAGATGTGTCTGGTGTGGACTGGCCTCTTGTACTGGGTTCCTTCTCTGCTGTGGTATTGTTTCTCTGTTCAGTGGTGCTTGTGGCTGTGGTTGCGCACAGAAAAGGTATTTCACACATGAATCTTTGCTTTCTCACAGATTCGTTTACGCAGTCAAGATAGTCTTCCTTTGTGAAATGTGTCATTTCCTCTCTTTGATGTCTTTTCACCCTTCTTTACAGTAAAAGCAGCAGCCGAGGAAAAGAAGAAAAGGTATTGTCCTTTTAGTGCTCATAAGGCTTAAGGATGGTAAAGTTTAGACCATTAAATGACTGTGCGTCTATACAGAATAATTTTGTCCCCCTAAGGTTACCACTGAGTGAGATTTGCTATGAGCACCGCGACAACATAATACATAAAATGCACTATTGCATTGCTGCAGTGATATTGCGATATAAAATGTTGCTGTGTTGAACTGTTTCAGACAGGATGCACAGTTCTGGACTAAGATTCATGCTAAGGACCATGTTGTTGGTGAGTTTATGATGACATTCATTGTTAGTTGATTGTCTGCTCATTCAGCTTTTTCTAATGCCTTTCAGGTCATTTTCACAGTTGCACAATACAATGCATGAATATTCCAAGTGAAGAGATATTCTGATACAAACCACTTGCTTTTTTTGTTTGTTTGGTTTTTTGCAGACCTTACACTGAGGCGTACAAGCATCACCTCACAGGTAAATATGAAGCGAGAGCTGAACCTACAATTGCTAATAAAAATGATGTTTAAGCTTGCAGAAGCTTCCTTTTCCTTTGTACTTACAACACTTTGAGTTAAAACCCCTTAACAGTGTTAAACGCTCTGCCTGTCTAATGACAAGTACTGATGCCATACATCACTGGAAAACAATCACAGCAGCAGCACAATCAGCACCAACAACAAACAAACAAGTGATTATAAAACTGAGGTAACTCACCACTGAAGTCTCGTAGTAATCCAACAATCAATAATGAGACAAAAACAATCTGGTTACACTGGAGAAGTGAAGAGAAGTGCTAATGTTCCATGTTTTCTCCATTATAACTGAAGTAAGCTCCTACACATAGGTGACATGTTGGTCTCAGGATGGCCGCTGCACTCTGACCTTCCGATTGACACCTCACTTGACCAATGTTCTCTTCTTTTGTGTAAAGATTGAGCCAGTTGCAACTGATTGTGCAGATGACTGGCACTTTATGTAGCCAATGAAATTTCAAAAATGAGGATATGCTGCTTCAGGAATTCAGTGTCAATAGGGAAACTATACAGCGTCTGAAATTATGAATATAGTAAATGGCCTGAATGCAAAGATATACAGCCTAAATATGAGTATAGATATTTATTTAGATAGATATAATAAATGACCCTTTTTTGGAGAAGGCCTAGACATACTGTTATAAAAACATTTCTGTTGTTTTGTCATCAATTTTAACAAACTCAAACTAGAGAAGGGCTTCATGTGCTGGTCCCATTGTTTTTCCAGTTAATAAGGCTCAGATATAGTCATCTGCTGGCATCTATTTGCAAAAAAAAAAAAATTAAGGTGGAAATAAAAACCTTCTTCTTCAGTGTGTTCAAACTTCTATTACTCAATGGTAGCAGCACTTACAGTGACACTGACAATGGATATGCATTTCAGGCTAATTTTACAGGATTGGTAATTAAAGGATGAGGCTTGCTGGGTTTTTGTTTTTGTCTGCAAATCCCATAAAGAGACTAAAAGCAAGAAAAGACCAAAATCAACTGTTTGCTAGTCTGTCTCTTTTTACTTTATGAGTCCCCCAGACTGTCTGTGGCACTCAGTCTGCAGAAGACATTGATCTTTGAAACAGGTTACAAATATAGGGTTTCATCTTTGAAAAAGGCTAAATATTTTGCTAAAACAGCTGGACACTAGTGTTTTGGCAACTCCAGTCTCCAGCTGGACACTGGTGTGTCCAGTGTCCCCACCAGGAGCATCTATGGGAGAATACATTTACTCTTATTTGAGTAAATGTACATTTGATGAAGACTATTTTCACCTATGATTAATATGCATTTGGTGTTTTGACTATTTAAGACATAAAAAACGATTATAGTGTCATCCATGTGCACACAGGGAAGCACAGCACATCAACAGCAGCAGGAAGGTGTGTATGGGGTTGACTTAAAATCACCTGCAATAATTATCGTAATGAAGGGATCAGACTGTTCATGCACAGTGCTGTTTGCTGACATTTCATGTGATTCATTGACAATAAGAAAAAACATATGACCAGACTTATCCTTGAAACATGTTAAAATGTGCAATAGCAATAGCATTCATTTCGACACAGGCATCAAATGACATGTGACGTCAGTCTTCCTCTTTCCTTTGGTATTTGTGGTATTTCTGAGGCCTCAATGTTTCTCCTGTGGATTCAGTGTGACAAATAACTGTAAACTTCACAGATCCCTATGCTGTAAACACACACACACACACACACACACACACACACACACACACACACACA